>JACDJE010000477.1:329098-447307 GCA_016647715.1 Pavo muticus | reverse complement strand
ATGGAAATTTCTATGTTTCAGTTTGTGCCAGTTGCCACTTATCCTGCCACTGGGTACCACCAAAAAGATCCTGATCCCACTGTCTTGACATCCACTCTTCAGATCTTTCTAAGTGTTGATAAGATCCCATCTCAGTCTTCTCTTCTGCAGGCCAAACTGTCTCAGGTCTCTCAGCCTTTCCTCATGCTAATTAGTGTTTCTCATCTTTCCAGCCCTCCTCTGGACTCTCTCTAAGAGACTGCCGTCTTCCTTGCACTGGGGAGAACAGAACAGGACCCAGTGACCTGGATGTGGCCTCACCATGGCAGAATAGATGGGGAGGATTATCTCCCTCGTCCTGCTGGCTACACTCTTTTTAATGCGCCTCAGGATACCACTGGCCTTCTTGGCCACAAGGGCACACTGCTGGCTCATGGTCAACCTGTTGTCCACCAGAACATCCCGGTCCTTCTTTGCAGACCTCCTATCTAGCAGGTCAGCCCCTAACCTGTACTGACACAGGCAGTTACTACTCCCTAGGTGTAGGACTCTACACTTGCCCTTGTCAAACCTCATTAGTTTTCTCTCTGCCCAACTCTCAAGCCTGTCTAGGCCTTGTTGAATGACAACACAGTCTTCTGGTGTTTCAGCCATTCCTCCCAGCTCTGTATTGTAGCAAACCTGCTGAAGGTACATTCTGTCTTTTTATCCAGTTAATTGATGAATGATGAGAACAAGACAAGACCCAATACCAACTCCTGGAAACACCACTCGCTACAGGCCTCCTCTGCACTGCTGATCACGACACTCTGAGCTCTGCCAGTCGTCCAGGTCTCAGTCCACCTTACTGTCCACTCATCTATCCCACATTTCTCAGGCTAACCTATGAGAATGATATGGGAAGCAGTTTCAAAAGCCTTGCTGAAGTCAAGGTAGACAATGTCATCTGCTCTTCCCTCATCTACCCAACAAGTCATGACATCCTAGAGGCCAATTCCAGACTGGTCAAGCATGATTCCCCCTTTGTGAACCCATTTTCACTACTTCTGATAACCTTCTTTTCTGCCTGGGAGAATAATATAATCCAGCCCAGCACTTGAGTATTCTCACTGCACTCAAAGAGGCTATTCACAGTCTCACAGGCTAGTCTGTATTCAGCAGTTCTCATCTCAGTCACCTCTGGAGTCCAGTGAAAAGCAGGAACGGGGTCCTGCTAACTTGATCCCTCAGTTCTTCATCTAAACTTCTTGGCCACAATATGATTTTGGTATTTTTTGTTTTGTCACAAGAAAAATGAAAAGTTTATTTCTAATAATAAGTAATTGTGTAGAACTATTTAGAAGTTCATTCTCATGTTCAGTGTTAGAGGCTTTTTTATTTTCCTTTTAAACATGTTGACATTGGGTTCAAGTCTCCAGATTATTGAATATGTGAGCCCTCACAAAACTTGAAACTCATTAAAGTGTAACAAGATAAAGTTGAATTTATTGTTTTCAGGCAAGATTTCTGTTAAATATGTCAAGAGGATTTCCTTTATTAGAAAATATCATGATTAAGCTGTTTTATTTTAAAGCATCTCTAACATTTTTAGACTTGTACTAATGGTGCACAATAATTGTGTTGTGATATAAATCAAGATTTTCAGTTTACTGGCCCTTTCT
Organism: Pavo muticus; assembly: GCA_016647715.1. Classification (NCBI taxonomy): domain Eukaryota; kingdom Metazoa; phylum Chordata; class Aves; order Galliformes; family Phasianidae; genus Pavo; species Pavo muticus. Next base: position 445,667 of record JACDJE010000477.1, on the reverse strand, counting down.
TTTTGCAGATAGGAGCTTCATAATTGATCTCTTTCTTTTATTTAAGGGGCCTGCAAATATTTACATTGTAAAAGATACTGAGGTTAATTGTGAAAAGTGTTTCTTTACCTGAAATTAAGCCCATGCATACCCACTCTCTAGTCAAGCCTGATTCATTCAGTGAGTATGTTTCAAAAAATTAGTTACTCTTTGATGTCTATAAATGAGAATTTTAATTAGTAAAATCAATTAATAATACATTGCAGATTATTTATCTAATTCATGATATGAATTCACTGTTAGATTTCCTAACAGGGTGTTTTCTTTTCCTAAAAGATCACCATTATTAATTCACTGTTGTTAGTTTGTAGTTCCTGGAAGCGCAGGAAATGTAGTGCTCGGGTTGCTTTGGCTTTTCATTAACTTCTATTGAGTCTTAGACCAACCCATAACATTGTGTATAAAAAATAACTAAAGGGAAGCCATTGACTTGAACTAATTAGTTCAACTCTCTTCATGTTTATTATAAGTTCCATATTCTTCACCAACTCTAAAAAAAAAACTACTAACGCATCACAGTGGTCTGCTGGAAGTAGGAGACTGTTCATCTGGAAACTGAAAATTTTCTGTAATTAGTTTTGTGTTTTGTTTTTGTGATGATACCTGAAATAAGCTGTGTTTTAAGATCATCCTTTGCTTACTTTGCTTACACATTTCCAGAGGAAACAGGTTTTTTACTGATGTTCATTTGAAATGTATGCCTGTATGTCCTTTCCAGTAAGCCCATCACTGATGTACACACCTCTGTTTTGATACATCTGGCCCAGTGCATTGTCTTTTTCTCGCTACATTTCTCATTTTTAGTCATCTCTAAATATCTCTGTGTTTTTGCATTGATTTTTTTTTACTTCAATCAGTTTAAAAAGTCAAGATATCTTCCTATGAAGTACAGAAATCAAAATCTTTTTTAATTTTATGTTATACTTAATTACATAACTACTGTTTAGGTACATAGGAGAGCTGATAACCTGATAGATCTAAAGCTAGGATAAACCAGGGATTCATGGGAATAGATTTGCTAGAGTTCTTCTATAGAAAAGGCTGAAAAGTTGCCATTTCCCTGTTGCTATATATTGACATAGAGTTGGGCACTAGAGGCAGAAAAATAAGGAAGGAGTAAAGAATGTTCCATGCCAAAACCATGCAATCTTTTCAATGGACTTTGAGAAGCAGTACAGGAAGTACCAACTGAGCTCATCACCACTAGATCTGCTAGGGGAATGGAGCATACTGCAGAGTGACAAAGGGGACACTGTCACTTTAGGAGCAGCTGGGAAAACCTCCAGTTTGTCCCAGAGGTTTGTGGGAGGGCTCCTCAAGAAAGATCATGCATCTGAAAGCTAAGCTGAAGTGCCTCTATACCAGTGCATGCAGCATCGGAAATTAGCAGAAGGAGTTGGAAACGGTGGTGGAAAACTATGATTTTATTTCTATTACAGAAACGTGGGATGATTCACATAACTGGAATACCATCACTGAGGGTTATAAACTTTTTAGAAGGGATAGGCGAGGTAGGGAGTTACCCTCTGTGTTAAGAAGTGGATAGACACAGGTGCTCCCTCTGAGAAACAGCCATGAACAGGTTATGACACCAGGCTGGGAGAGAGTGTTGATCTGCCTGAGGGGAGAAGGGCACTACAGAGGGACGTGGATAGAGTGGATCGATGGGCCAAGGTAAACTGTATGAGTTTCAAACAGGGCCAAGTGTCAGGACCTGCATTTGGCCACAACAACCCCAGACAACCCTATAGGCCTGGGGAGGAGTGGCTGGAAAGCTGCCTGATGGAAAGGGACCTTGGTGTACTGATGGACAGTTGGCTGAATATGAGCCAGTAGTGTGCCCAGGTGGCCAAGAAGGCCAATGGCATCCTGGCTTGTATCAGGAATGGTGAGCAGGACTAGGGAAGTAATCCTGCCTCTGTACTCAGCACTGGTGAGGCGTCACCTCAAGTACTGTGTTCAGTTTTGGGCACCTCAATACAGACAGGACATGGAGGTGCTGGAGCAGGTCCAAAGAAGGGCAGCAAGGCCTGTGAAGGGCTTGGAGAATATGCCCTGTGAGGAACAACTAAAGGAACTGGGGCTGTTTAGTTTGGGGAAGAGGAGGCTGAGGGGAGACCTTATTGCGCTCTTCAAATACTTGAAAGGTGATTGCAATGAGAGTGGGGTTGGTCTCTTCTCACTGGTGACAGGTGACAGGATGAGGGGAAATGGCCTCAAGTTGCACTAGGAGAGGTTTAGGTTGGATATCAGGAAAACTTCTTTACAGACAAGGTGGTTAAGCACTGGAATAGGCTCTTCAGGGAGGTGGTTGAGTCACCATCCCTGGATGTGTTTAAAAACCATCTGGATGTGATGCTCAGGAACATGATTTAGTGGAGGGTTGTTGAGGTAATATGGTTTGGTTGTGGTTGGACTTGATGATCTTGAAGGTCTTTTCCAACCTGAGCAATTCTATGATTCTATGATTCCAGGTTGAGAGACTGTGGATTAAGATTAGGGACAAGACCAATAAAGGACAGCTGATGGCTGGGGTCTGCTACAGGCTACCTGATCAAGGGGAGCCTTCTTGCTTCAGCTTGCTTCAGAAGAGGGGTGGCCAGCAGGGTGAGGGAGATGAGTGTCCCTGTGTACTCTGCCCTTGTGAGGCCCTATCTGGAGCATTGTGTCCACGTTTGGGGCCTCCAATACAGGAAAGATACTGAGCTTTTGGAGAGGGTCCAAAGGAAGTCCACAAAGATAGAGGACTGGAGCACATCTCCTGTGAAGACAGGCTGAAGGAGCTGAGCTGCTTCAGTCTGGAGAAGTCTGAGGGACACATCATGATGACTTTCCAGTGTTTAAATGGAGATTATAAACAGGAGAAAAATAAAATTTTTGCACAGATGGATAGTGATGGGACAAGAGAGAATGGTTTTAAACTAAAGAGAGGGGAGATTTAGATTAGATGTCAGGGAGAAGTTTCTCACTGAAAAGCTGATGAGGCACCAATACAAGCTGCCCAGAGAGAATGCAGATGCCCCGTCTCTGGAGGTGTTTAAGGCTAGGTTGAATGGGGCCCTGAGTAGCCTGATCAAGTACTTGATCTAGTAGTTGGCAACCCTGCTTGCAGCAGGGGCCTGGAACCTGCTGATCCTTGAGGTCCCTTCCAACCCAAACCATTCTATGATTCTATGACTTTTGGCTGGGCTTTAAAATAGCAAGAATGAAGATTTTTCCCAAAGTCCATACCTTAACAACAACCACAGTCAGCTCATAGAGGTTCCAATTCCACTTGCATGAGCTTTCCTTGGCTTGGTCTTGGAACTACCTTATTCACCTTTTGAAGTATAAGATTATATTCTATTTGAATTTTAATTCTGGCAATGTGAACTGCATGCAGGATATCATGTTGCTATTGTTTTTTGTATGCCATACCCATTGGGAGAGTTAGTTCAGTAAAACATACAAAAAAAACCCCAAACCCACCGAAAAGAAACAAAAAACAAATAACAGCAACAACAAGAACAACGACTAGAACAGAAGAGCATGCAAATAATAACCATGTGAAATGAAAGATGAATTATTTGAGCTCCCATTTCATACCACTCTGCATCTCATAACACTCTACAAATAAAACTTACTACATAAAGACTGTATTTAAAAAAGGGTTATTATCTCCTACCGTACAAGTAGATTTAAAACTACTGGTACTAATGCTGTCTTACCCAGTTTACAAAGTAGTGCAGTCGCCTTTAGCTATTATAAAATAATCCTACAGCCCTGTGACTCTATTCTGTAAGGTCATTGCTGGTCTTTGTATTTTTGTAGGACTCTGCAGTTCTGCCACCCATGTACAACACCTGTGGGTTTGGTTATTTGAATATCTCTGTGTTACTTTGCACATCCCTACTCTACTCTCCATTCTTTGCTTTGTATCTATGAAACCCCATAAAAGTCAAGGATAAGAGGGAATTTGACCTCATGTTTCCTGAGCACGTGTAAGGACTCTCCTGTTAAGTGCAGCTGCAAGGAGTTGTGAACAAAGTGATATAAATGATAGGGCAACAGGTGTAACCTGCAACAGAAAAACATTATGAAAAAAAAATGCCTTTCTCTTTATTGAAACAAAGCATTTCTTTCTAGAAGAGGAAACAAACACTCTCTTCGGCAGAAACTAAGATCTCCAAAGAGTGTATGTGGACTACTAGCCACTGAGATGTGAACTGCCAAGAGAAACATTGTGCTCTTATACCAATAGCAAACAATGTGTTGCTGGAGGCAACATCTATTACCATCACTTGAATACATCAAACTTTGGCAACTACCCATGTATGAAAATAGATTCTGAAATAAGAAAATGCCTTCTTTTCAGCACCTACTCAAATATCTTAGTTTAGATTGTGCTGAAACTAAAGGGTAGCTGATATCCACATTAATTCTGACTGACAATTTTATGGGAAAAGCTGGGAAGACCTCTCCCTCAAGATCATTCATATGGAGAACATATTCCAGATTAGCCTAACTGGCTGCCAGATGTCACTCCTATTCCACTGCTAAATAGCTCCCAGTATCAGACTTAAGTGGCCTTCAGCATATTGCAGCCTGGAAAGTGGCCACAGAAACTTCTAGCTTGGTATGCAGGGTTTGTTCATTGTTAGAAAGGGTTAAGCACTTTCTTGTGCTAAAAGCACAATAGTGCTGTGGCACTTAAGGAAGAGAGGGTAAATTTCACTACCAAGGCTGTTGTTTGAGACCAAACTAGAGTGTCATTATTGCATAATGCTAATGCTCAGAGCACATCCTGTCATACTATAAAATCAGACAATGTAATCAGCAGATGGAGCACAGAAGGGGAACAATGTGGCTTTTTGGTCCATTTGCATTACCATCTAGTAAGGAAGAAGTATTTCTTACTTAGAAACTTCTCCATTTGTTTAACTTTATAAAATAAAAAGAGATGTTCCCTGAAGTATTTACTAACGTGATATATCTGAAACATGCTGAGCCATTTACAATGACTTCTGACTGTAGACTGTCAGAGTTTTTCCCCTTAGCTCCTTCACAGATTTTGCTTCATGTTGCTGACATGTTTCATTACTTTCATTCATTGTCTGTCCCTATCCTGCTTGGAGCCTGAGGGTGTCTTTCATCATAATCACTCTTTTTAGTTTCTGCTTGGTTTTACTTTCTTTAGAGGCATATTCACTGAGCCTTCCTTGTCCTGAATGTTTAATTTACTCCCCCAGCAGTTTCAATGACATCATGCAGGAAAGGAAGCTATTCTTGAGGATTAGAGAAAGTGTCAGTATCTGTCTTTTGTACTTTCATTTTGGATGTGGGAGCATGCCCATGTCAGTCTAGTGTTTTGTCTAAAGTTGATGGGAAGACTATTCTCTTTTTTGTTCACTCTGAATATAGGATTTTTTTGTGTGTATGTGTTCTGTATATCTCTGAATTGCCTTCTAGTAGAGTACAAACGAGAGACCTGACACTAAGCAATTTTCTATGTATCAATGACAGAATTAGTGGGTATTTTCAGTACAGCTCAGAAACTAGAAATCTAACTTTAATATGATGAACACTGAAATTCAGCCATCGACAACTCTGTTGACACAGGATTTACACAGCTAGGACAGAAGGGTTGACTCAATAACAGCTTTTTACTCAGAAATTTAAGAAGGTCTTGCTGCTATTCTGTTGCATCTCTCGAGACCTTAGCACTCCTTACCTCCACAACAAGGGAAAGTCTGTCAGGAACCCCACATCTAGATCTTTTGGAAGAAATTCCTGCTCAGGAATTCACCAGTCCTCTGATAAATGTTGTTAATAGCTTTTTTGTCTTTTGGTTAAAGACAGAAAAGAACCATTTAATCAAGTCCATTCAGTCTTGAAATACATTAGCCAGGCTCTGGCTCATCAAAAACTTTTAATTTAGGATGCAAAACTAATCTCACAGTATTACAGACGTAAAGTCCAAGAGCTTTTGACGAAACTAAGAATGCAGGGGAACAGTTAATACTCTTCTTAACCTCATCCAGCAGCTACCAGAACGTTCACCTTGGTCAGAGAAGGAGGGATCTCTTTCATTTACTGCTTCTTCACTCCATCTGCTATTATAAAAAGAGAAAGGTCAGGGTTAAATTATTTTATGCTGAAGTTTTTCTCTCCTGACCCCTTCACAGATGGGAAATTGGGAAATGGAACACCTGCAGTCTTACGTGTGGGGTCGGATTGCAGACACGAGATGTCTTCTGTTCTCACCTACTATCAAGAGAAAGTAATGAGACCGTGATCTTAGCAGATGAATTGTGCCATAAACCTAAGCCATCACTTGTACAAGCCTGTAATCGCTTTGACTGCCCACCCTCCTGGTATACTACAGAATGGCAAGAGGTAAGAATGTATGAGTTAATCTCATTAATTACTGTCAAAAGTAGTCATTGAATGCATTATCAGTGAGTTGTTTTGCATTAGTCTTTCAAGAAAATTCATTTACTGTACTGATGAACTAGTTAAAAAATTAGAAGTGTATCTTTATGCTTTTTAGTGAAAACTGAATCAAGATTTTAATTGGCAAATAATGACTGTTGCTACTTCTAAAGCAAAATTAACTGATAACATTTAATAGCTGACCATAGATTCCAGATGTGATTCTGTGATTGATTTGATTGATGGTCAGATGGATTTGAATTAGTGATGCCAGGATTTCTAAGAATACAAAACTACAAGGATCAGGAAGGAGAGGATCTCTAGAACATGCCCTAGTATTCCTTCTATTCTCATATAATTTATTTTAGAGCAAGAATTTCTCCTCATCCTTCAAAGTCACAAATGAGTGTTGGGTACTTCACTTTATGAAATTCATTCTTTATTACACTATTACTGAAAATTCCTGTCTACACAATGGATGTGCACAAGGCTCTTCATTAGGCAGCCTGAAATGAGTTTATTTGCTGCCACTTGGTTGCAAAAGAAAACACTTAAGCAATTCAAAAGACCTAAAGGTGCTTATGTTGGATATAATACTTCATAGGAAGAAATTACTCTGTCCCGCTGATGAGAAGCAAAGGAAAAATCACTGTACAGAGGAGGTGCAAGCAAAAGGCCTATTTAAACCTTCAGTTCTGCTGGTGTAAAGATTCATTCCCTGCTATCAGAATGAAAACCACGAGCACTTGGCACTGTACTTACATGTGACTCCCAGTCTCCATCTATAAAATCTACCCTTGACTTAGCAGCCAGGGAGATGTTAATGTAATAACCTAATGAAGCTGTTAAATCTGTGAAACTGTACTTCACGGGAGACCTCTGGGTTCGGGCAGCCATCCCAGCAACCAAAATTTATGCCAGCCTGATGTTCTGTCAAAGCTAGATGACTAGCCTATGGTGTTAGTCCATTGTTTAAAACAATTGAGCAATATTTCATGCTTTATTGTTAATTTGTCTACCAATATTCACATACACATATTTGCTTAGTTGTGCTTTTAAATATTACTAGGCTGTACTCACACATAAATGTTGCATTTGTAAATAGCAAGTAGCTTTTTACTAACGCATAACAAAATAAAGATATACTATAAGGTGTGCCTGTGTTCGTTAAAAAGCCTATAGATGGCCGCAGTCCTTAGAGAAAACAATTTTCTGCAAGTTTATTTGAACAGTCAGAAGAAACATTCATTATAGTGTACTGAAAAATTGATGCTCTGCTAAAAATGGCCGTTGGCTGTAGGCCAGCCTGGAACGTACTAAAATAGTTTCTGCGAGAAATATTTCCAGATACACTTTTTTTTCAGGATTTGAATGTCTTCCTCAGCAGTGTAAACATACACGTCTGCCTGTCTAAAGTAATGTTTCAGGCTTATTTTATATTTTCTCAGGGACTCTCAAATAACCAGCCTTTTTGCAGGAGATGTAGCGGATCTTAGGGAGGATGGAGCCCAATTAAATATAAAGGCTTTAACAAACATATTAATCAGGAATTAAATTAGACAGCTCAGGTTGCGCTTCATGTGTTAACCGCTGTCTTCTCTGGGTGGAGACAGAGGATCTGTGCTGCAATTCACTGCTGTGGCTTAACAAAGGGCACGTTATAGCTCCTCTGCACTTTCTTCCACAGGCTTTGCAGGATGCTCTGCTCTTTAGATGGCACCTCACCATATGGGTGCTGAATATTTCTTGCGATTAACTTTCATTAGGAGAAAATGGCATAAACAGTGCAATTCTCTAAGTGTAGTCATCTGCCTCTGACTAGAAGATTTTAGTGCAAGAAAAAGCAGATATCCATCAAAATGAATTTCCATCCTCTGATTTTCTTAAAGGCCTTCTGTCTTCCTTCTCTGCACCACCACCCTCTGTACTGTAATTTCCACCCTGTAACAAGGCCAGGCCTGGCAGTTCCGTCAAACAGGTTTCTCCTGGATGACCTCCATTCATGAAAACCTCCATCATCAGGGCAGTGCATTGTACTGTATGATTATTACAACCACTTGACTCCTGGGACAGGCAAGAGATGATCTGGATGAGATGCTGGTAGCCAAGACTTGGCCTGGAGGCAAACTCTGGCTGTGCAGCAAGGATACCAAGCCAGGAGGCTGCTGGAAAGGCCTGCAGACCTTGTACCTGCAGATCTTGCACAGGACTCCCATTGCCCTGGATCCCTGAGAGATGTTTCTACATGTGTGGAGAGTTGTGCAGAAAGCTGCTTTCTCACAATAAGAAAGGTCCTGTGAAGCTTCACAGGCAATAGAAAGCAACATCTGTTCACCTCATGGCACAGATTGAAGACATTTCTTTGGTCTCATCTATGGAGTTCATCCCTCTTTTCCAAGCACTCTCTCAAAATAGATTTTAAGCAAACAAATAAACAGGAGATTAAAACTGCAATACACAGCATTTTCTCTTCTAAGGCTCATTATGCTCGTTAAGGAAGGATTCTCTGATTTAAATGCCTTTAAAAGCCCTAGTGTTTCTGGCAGATAAACACAAAATAATCATCAGTGTAGTAACATTCCAAGTGATTTTTAAAATATCTCTTTGCAGATCCAAGACTATGTATTTTTAAACAGTTTTATTTCTCAGCTAAATGCATTAGGATGTTTATCTTGTTTTCAGTTGTGTGTTGCTGTAGGAAAGTGGATGTGAGCTTTCATTTTTACAAGCCTTTGGAAATATCTGTTCTTCAGACCTCAAATGGGAGACATCCATTAACAAATCTTTGTCTTTATTTTATTACTAAGTGCCACAGTCCGAGTCTCAGTGTTCTTTTTGTCTTGCTCAGTGCTATCTTCACTCCAAAGATAATCAGAACAATAGCTTGACAACAGAGTTAGCATGGGAAAGCTCTTATCCTTTTCAGATATTTTCCTAGCTATTTTTCTCTATATTGTAAAATGTCCTTTCTAAATATACTAGTGATAGTCCTTAGAAACCAGCTGAGAGAAATGTATATTTCCCTATGTAGATACTGTATCTTGCTGCAGAATCATAGAATAAAATTGATTTTTGAGAGTAAAGCCATAGTTTGTGCTGTTGTAGTCCCATCACCTTGAGCAGAGGACGGTGTGAAATTAAACAGCTTACTCCTCACCTCTGTCTGTAAGTAGGACTGGCCATAACATTACACCCTTTCAAAGATTCAGCCATTGCCAAAGGCACCTGGAAGGGAGACGATCTTCCCTGACTCCTAAACATTGAAATTGGTGTCTTTGCCCAAATTCTGTGCAGTATGTGCATGTGAGAAGATGCCCATAGGCACGTGCTGAGACTGAGAGATGGTTGGCTTTTCCTCTCTACTTTTATTGGTAACCATCAGTCCCTTGTGTTAACTGTAATTTTTGCAGACTGTTATATGAGCAGAATAGATCAAAGCAATGATTGCTGTTGGAGAAGCCAAGGCTACAGTTCCATCAGCAGTTTAGAATGAAATGTGTCAGCACTTCTACCAAAGGAGACCATAGCTGCTGTGGAGAGCTCTTTCTTGCCCTCACAGTGCCTACTCCCTTGCATCTCTGGAAGTACTGTGCAGTCAACACGATGATCTGGGTAAAGCTAGGCAGAAGTATAATTGACTTTAAGCCTACACTAACCTTCCACTTTGGCTCACTGTGCAACTGCACAAATATTTACGCTGGCATATGGGAAAAGTCAGCAAACACCAGCAATGAGTGGCTGGCAGAACAGGATATATGGATCATCTTCTCAGGCATCAGCCTTGTCTTATGTTTTCTTAAGCTAATTGCTGAACTAGGCAAAACTGTGTATCAATGCGGGTAGATGCAGCTCTCAAAGCTAGTACCTTGGCAAAGTCACAGGTCTCCTCTGAAAGGGATATAGGAACTGGGTCTGCTCAAATGCTGTGGGAGGTAGGAATACTGGGAGACACAGTGCAAACACTTTACCTACCTGGATGGGTAAGGTGAAACCACAGCGCATCTCTCCTTCCTGTGAAACAAGCAAACTTTTCTATCGTAATAGTGGTGTGAGATCTTTCTGAACAGCAGAGAGAGAGAGAGAGAGAGGGCACATCATTCAGATGGGATGTGTCTAAATGAGGATCCTCTCAAGAATTAGTGCTTCCTACTATCTGTAGATCCAAGCAGACATTGCAGACATTGCTCTCATTGGTCTACTCCCTTTCATGAAATAATGTGAGAGCTGGAAGCTTCCACTAGAGAAAAGTCAACAAAGATCACAGAGAAGTGAAAAGGTTCCAGGAATGAAAGATGGGCACACGCACAGCTCCAGTGCAGTAATCCAGTACTGTCCTAGAAGAGCGTTCCTGCAGACCGAGAGGAATCTTGTTACTGTGTTTGGCTCTCTCTGGCATTTGGCATACAGTTTGGTATTGAGTAGCTAGTTATTTTTCAGAGAACAAAGCAGTGTGCGTGACTGAAGTGCAAGAAGCAAGAAAAGATCTGTTTTGCCTTAATTTTTTTTATCTCTTAGAAATGGAAGGGCAGGGAGACTTCCTGGGATTTGTTTGACTGACAGAGGGAACATGCTTTTGTTGTGTTTATACAGTGCCTAACATATTTTGGCTCTGGTGTATGACTGCAGTTCTTAGGCAATCTTGAAATAATATTTTTAATCATATTTTTCTTGATTTATTCTCTCCTCAGAATGAATTGTCCTCGAATGAAAGGCTGATAAATGTTTTCTTTTGCTGAAAATCAAAGTATTGTCTTACTTGCTTTAATTTTTTGAAGCTTTTAAGCTTTATAACATTCTCAGTAGAATAAAAGCTTTTTTTACTCATCAAAGGGCAAACTAAAGATAAATACATTTTTCTTCATGGTGTTCAAGTCTGCACTTCCATTCTGTCTTTCAAGGAAAATGTATATCTTAAAAAATGAGGTTTGTGTTGAAGTTTATGCAGCTCTCTCAGAGAAGGATCTTTCATGGCTCCAAGATTTTTAAAATAATTCCTTTCATAGAAGTCTTAGTTTATCTTTTAATTTTTCTTCACCTGGCTTACTACTTCTTGGACATAATTCCTGTGTTGTGAACTATAAGCAACTTCTGGTAATTTCAGCATAGTGCAAGCTCTTCCTCCTCCTTTGCATGGAAAAGAGATAAATGGGTTTAAACTGCCTGGAATGCACAGAAGAATCAGGAGCCTCCTACCATCCACAGCGAAAAGTTTGTCAGAAAAAAGGGCTGAGCCACCAAGCTTACAAAAATGATTCAGGAAATCTATTAAATCTGCTTGTTCAAAATTTCCTGCCCTTCATGAGTAGAAAATGGATACAGAGGGGGGATATTTACATTAAAGAGAGAGGGGAGGTGGGTTCTGTGGATATTAATCAGCCAGATTTAGTTTTACTCAAATAAACCTTCCTCCTTACCTTTTGGAAAGAGCACGCACTGCTGTCATGACAGCCATAAATATAAAAGGGCCGCGTGGTTATTTAATCGTTTATTATACTAACCTTATAAACCAATTGTTGAGGCCAACAGCAGATTGCAGCTGGAATACAGCTTTCACATGAGTTAAAAATGAGAGAAATGCTGCACTGCAAGAAGTCTTCAAGGACAGGAATTCAAGTCTGGACAGTTTAGTTTTGAACTGCACTGGTAACAGACCTCATGACATTCAGAAATGAGAAATAAGAAAATTACAAACGGAAGAAAAGGCAAAGTGATAAACTAGAGAAACTCTTACTTATCACATTCAAATTTCCATTTGTTTTTCTCACTAATGCAAACTCTTTTTTAATAAGCTGAATTTGAATAAATATTTAGATCATAGCTATTGTTATCTAATATGTGTGATAAAATCCTGGAAAGGAATAAGGTCTTGAATTGGATTCTTCTGGAGAAGACATTTCCATACTCTCTCAACCTGCCAGTAGCGCAGTTGGAGCTCAGGCAAAGATGCTTGAACCTACATCTCCACATCCTGTGCAAGTACCTGATTTTCCAGTTGACAGATAGAGGAAAAGGCAACTTTCCTTTCTGCATGCTGCATTTCTAAGCCACTGCTTCCTTGTTTTCTATACAAATCTCTGTAAACAAAATCTTTCAGAAATGCTGAAGCAGGTTTTGTTTGTTTGTTTTTCATTTCATCAAAATATATTGTTTCCTCTTCCCAAAATAGTTTTGACATTTTAAAAAGAAATCTGCTTTGACATCTCTGATATTTTTTGTTGTATTTTCTGCTTGTCTAGAACTAGGTGTTGATTTCTACGGAAACTCACTACCAATTTTTGCTGCAGTTTGACATAGTGCAAGTCTGATGCGAGGTGACTGACTTTTCTTCCACAGTGTTCGCAGACATGTGGAGGTGGTGTCCAGAAGCGAGATATACTTTGCAAGCAGCGCCTGGCAGATGGAAGCTTGTTAGAGTTGCCAGAAACCTTCTGCTCCATGCCAAAGCTGGTTTCCCAGCAAACCTGCAAAAATGAGGACTGTCCTAATGAGTGGCTTCTTTCTGACTGGTCACAGGTTTGGTGTTTATATGCATAAATATTGTGCTGTTTTTGGTGACTATGTTTCTCAGTCACATGGGATGACGGAGCCACACATGTTCAGACTGCACAAGGCCTACTATGCTTAGTTTTGTCCTGTAATCTGTACTTAATATTCTAGTAGATGATATAATAATCAATAGCTTGGTGGTTATTACCTCATCCCTACTACAGATGCGGTTTAGCCATCCAGCCAGAACAATTTATGCCTTCCTTCTGGCATAAACACAATCCATGCTCAAAACAATAAACTCCTGCCTCTGTACATGTACAGCCTTTTCATCTGTTCATCCAAGATACCCATGAAGTGTAATCTTCACTCCCTCAGGCTTAGTGTTTTTCCTTCCCAAAAAGGGGAGGGAGGGGAAGGGTAAGGGAATTATTTCAGTCTTTTGTAGGTATACCACTAGAGATGTCAGGCCTCTGACTCTCAGATGCTGATTTTGTAATGTTAGCTGGTTCCTTCCTTCCTTCAATTTAAGGATGGCCAAAAAAATCTCTTTCTACCAAAGTCTTGCATTCTCAGGCTTCCTTTCCAATTCTATATAGCTTAAGAAAAAATTCCTTTACATATATGACAGCAAAAAGGAAAATATAATTTGATATTTTAATGCCAGTAAGCATGAAAAAACTCCCCCTCTTGCAATCTAATCTCTACTCTCTTTATTCTCCTTCATGCAAAGAGGTAGAGAGTACCTTAATCCTGAAAGAAACACCAGCCACCTCATAAAGCCTACCTGTAGCCTTAATGTGATGGTCTATCTTGACATTTTATTCAAATAAAAGATTAATCTCATTAAGTCTACATTAAGACATACCCATTCAGGCAGTGAAGATGGCAATTCTATTCCTAATCTTCTTTTCTTCATAAGAAGTTGCAACGTGGTTTACGTTGACATCCATACAACTCACATTTCTGTATGTTGGCACACTTTAAAATGAAATCTGACTTCACTCTCCTCGCCATTTCTCTTAAAGACTGCCTTTTTGCTCTTTTCACGCTCTGTTTCTTTTCTCCCTCTCATTCCATCTCCAATGTGGTTCACAAGTGTGTGTTACATTGTAGAGATGGGATCTACAGCAATGGGTTTGTATCCCTTACAGGCCTTCCCCCTGCTTGCCATCACTTTTACATGTGGACGTCCCTGTGCAGTGCCCTATATTCTCAATTACCGTTATGCTGTATACACAAGTATGAAATAAAATAAGTCTGCTCAAATTCTCCCAAGCAGTGGCACACGTGTGCATTGAGCACTACAGTATAATATTAAAGGGTTTGAACTCTTTTGTGTAGATCACAACTGATAACTACCAGGATGAAGTAACACGTTAGTATCTGAAACACACATTCATAATTTCTACTAGATCTGTAAACATCATTCCTAATGTTTGTCATTCTGTTTGCAGTGTTCAGTGAGTTGTGGAGAGGGGACCCAGAGTCGAAATGCTATTTGCAGAAAGATGCTGAAAACTGGGGGTTCCATCATCATCAATTCCTCCCTGTGCCCACCTCTACCATTCTCATCCTTGCTCAGGCCCTGTGCACTAGCAACCTGTGCAAGTAAGTGAAAAATAAACTTAGGAGTGTCTGGGGAAAGGGGGTTTGAATATCCATCACTAGGAAATTCACACTGTCACATGCTTCATAACATTCTTTTGCACTGGTGTTGCTCAGTATTTGCAGAGTGGCTACTGCAGCTCAGTTTTTCTGTCTACAAGCCACAGTATTTTTTTTAACAATCAAACAAGTCACTGGATAAAATTTATAAATCTTAGCGTGAAGCTAAATCTAAACCAATGTGCTGGAAAGGAAATAGTCATTTCTGGAAGAACTGGCTCAAAATTCTGTTCCAAATCTAGATCTAAATTTCACAACTGCAGTGTAGAGGCTTAGAAATGCAGGATAGCAGCCTGAGCTACAAACCAGCACTCTGCTAGGATAGCTACAAAGAAAATGCTTGGTAAGGGATATTTTTTTTTAAGATCATTTAAAATAAGTATTTTTTCATTTTGTCGTTCAGAACCCTATGTGACTTGGGATTCCTAAGGAATTATGCAACATAGGTTGGATGTATTTCATGTTGGTATTCCATGCCTTTTCTGTTGCCCTTCACAAGAGCAGTGGTCTCCCTGTATGATCTTCCCTAGCTTGCAGTAAGCCAGATGGATATGTGGAAGATTGAATGGCAACCCTGCTTCAGCTTAGAGCAGGCTATGGACTCTGAAACCTATTAAATGTTGATTATGTCAGAGAGAAAATAAGATCTCACATTCAGAACAAATGATAGAGCCAAATGTGGTATGGTACTCACTAACAGGACACCTATGCTATTTTGTTTAGTGCTTTGTAACACAAATATCTGTCATAAAGATCTGGAAACAGAATTAATGCACTTTGATAGTATCTACCCCGTATTTTTAATCTTATTCCATATAGTTTTGTTCTGTTCAATGTTATTCCTTCAGTTAGCAGTACTTTCAGTCCTCTTTACTGATGTGATCTGCAAGATTGTCTTGTTTTTCCGATCTGGGATGGTAAACACTTACCTTTTTTATTTATTAAACAATAGTCTTCACTGAAATACGTTAACAACAAGAACTACCTTTACACTGGATTTTTCTCCTTTTCATAAAGTTATTGTTCCTCACACCTAGGTTTCTGCATGCACCATGGGCAGGACTACTTTTGCATTCCTGAAGTGAGCCTTGTTCTTCTTACTGTGACTGTCCCAGCTTAATGTTCAGCAGCTGGTGGCCAGTTTCTCCCATTGTCATCTAATGGGTCAAACTCTGCCAGCACCAAAGTAAACTGCTTGTTTTGCTTAATGGTACCGTGTACTAATAGTATTAATGATATTTCAGGGCACAACAGGCCAGCTCATAAGCAAAGTCCTCATATTGTGGCCGTAAAGAAAGTTTACATCCAGACAAGGAAGCAGAAGAAGCTACACTTTATTGTGGGTGGGTATGCCTACCTGCTGCCCAAAACCTCTGTTATTCTCCGATGCCCCACAAGGAGGTTCCGGAAGTCAATGATCTTCTGGGAGAAGGATAACAAGAGGCTCATCAGCTCACCTCACATCACCATTGCACCCTATGGGTACATGAAAATCCATCGTTTGAAGCCTTCAGACACTGGGATATACACCTGCATAGCAGGGCCAGCCCGGGAGCATTTTGTAATTAAACTAATAGGAAGCAACAAAAATCTCATTGCTGGGCAGCCAGCTGGCATTAGGGAAGAAGAGGCCATGAGAAAGGCCAGCCTAAATGAAGCCTTGTGGACACAGGAGAAACATATCAATGGGATTCTCTTCAATGGGAGCAAGACTGAAAAACGAGGGCATCTCACTGACCCTAGTGGCTGGTATGACAATATTGTCTCAAGGCTGCTACAGCACAGGGGCTGGCCAGGGGAAAATCTGGAGTTCTGGGAAGCCCAGGAGTCCACAGAGAGAAATGTGTCCTCAGAGGAAGACCAGAGCCAGGAGTATAGCCTGCCATTTACTATGGTCACAGAGCAGAAACGGTTGGATGATATCATAAGGAATTTGTCTCAGCAACCTGAGGAGCTTAAAGATATTTACACTGAGCAGCTTGTTGTACAGCTGGCTCATGAGATTTTCAAGAGCCACTTGGAGCATCAGGAATCTGTCCTCAAAGCGTCAAGACGAAGAGTTGATTCAGCTTCCATGGAATACCCTTTCCACAGACATGTTTCTGGATTTACCAGCTCCCTGAGGACATCATCTGCTGAAGCATTTCTTCCCACCTCTATGAACCCAACAAATGGCTTGCACAGCCCTCATCAAAAGCCTGCCATCCTCCGAAAGATTTCAGCAGCACAACAGCTTTCTGCTTCAGAGGTTGTCACCCACCTGGGACAGACAGTGGTCCTAGCCAGTGGCACATTGAGTGTGCTGCTTCACTGCGAAGCAGTGGGAAACCCAAAGCCCACCATCAGCTGGGCTAAGAATGGAGAGGAGGTGAAATACAATGATAGGTAAAATAAATTATTTAACTTTTAAGAAAACAGTTAACATTTTTATTCTTCAGTTTCCATGTTTTAAGGCCAGTCAGCCCTATGGGCAAAACCACTTTTTGCTGTAGTCTGATTTCATAGCTGGAAGAAGGGATTAAATATGTAGTGGCAAGCAGGGCAGTGTAACTGCAGCAAGGTCTGGATGCTGAATCAGTCTGGCTTGGCAATCCAGACTTACTTTTGTTTCAGTAAATAAAAAGTTATTTTAAAGTATAGAAATAAATAAGTGCTTAGTGCAGTCAACAAACCACTCCAAGGCTGGAGGCTGGGAGCTTTGCTGTATTTTCCTATGTGAAGGTAGAAATTTCTGATCTGAAGATTGGTTTTGGTGCACAAATATTGATGATATCTGGGTTGTTATCTTCAGATTTCGGAGCTAATCCACAAAATGGACAGGGCTGTTTTGTGACTCTCTCTGGCATTGTTTTAGACTGGTTCCAAATTCAGAAGGATATTTGTGAAGCATACATTTTCATTACTGATCACAGAGGTACATGAAAATAAATCTGGGATTTAATTTTCTGTCAACGTCATGCAGTATTGCTCCCTGGGGAAGGGTTCATCCTCTGTTAGAACTGCTTTTCTCACAATGTTCCAGCAAGGTCTTTCCAACGTGGTTCTGGTAGCAGAACGTGGAGGTAGTAAGGCTTCTGTCTTCTGCACATGTATCCATGTGTAAAATTTCCCCAGGATAAAACTCAGTGGGCACTATAATCACCATCCTGTGTTTGTTCTGATAAGGGCAAAAAGCATGCCAAAGGACATAAAGGGAACTTAATACCATTAGAGAGTGGCCAGATAGAAGGCAACAATGATAAAGAGTCTAAAGGGGAAGATGTATGAGTAGCTGCTGGGGTCCCTCACCTTGTTCAGCCCAAAGAAGAGGCAGAGGGGCGGCACTGAGCTCTACTCTCTGGTGACAGTGATGTGAAATGAGGGAATGACATGGAGCTGTGTCAAGGGATTGGGATTAGGAAAAGGTTCTTCCCTGAACAGGCTCCCCATGGCAGTGTTCACATCTATCAGCTGCCGGAGTCCAGGAAGCATTCGGACAACTCTCAGAAATACAGTTTGAATTTTGTACAGTCCAGTGTGGAGCCAGGAGATGAACTCAATGATCCTCGTGGTTCCCTTCCAACTTGTCATATTCAATGATTCTATGATAAAGATACAGTAGGGAAACATCTTTTGAATTTGAGGATGGTTTCAGATAAACGCGATTGGAACTGTATTAAGGGACAGAATATAAGCTGGCTACTCCATCTGAAAATGAACACTTAGTCATATTAGTAGTTAATAGTGTGGAGCCGTACTCTATGGCTATTTGCAGCTCTCACTGTCATCTCAACATACTTATGTATATGTGTTACTATTCTGGTATGAGTTGGTGCATCCTCACCTGTACAAACTTTCTGTGTATTGCTATCTGCCACTGAGGTGTAGTTTGAAAACTTGAGTAACAAAGTACTTCTATCTATGTACCACAAAAATAATGACCTTTTTCCTGCAGGTAGCCTTTATTTTAGATCACTCCACTTCATTCATCTGCAACAGCGCACAGGAAGAGACTATTTCAATTCTAGTTGTATATTTAACTGTGTTCATACCATATGTTTCGCTCATGTGTATGCTTCAGATTTTCTGCTTTTGTGCTATTCTGTGAGGAAGTGGTATGTAAGTATAGAAGGGTAAAGTGTGGATGAAGCAGTGGTATTAGCTGACATTATTACAGTGAAACAGTCCAAGGATCTGCTAGGAGCAATTTCTGCACAGGATGGTAACCTCTGTTAAGACATCTGAGTGGGTCATCTTAGGAAATGAGGACAGAGTCAAAGTGAAAATTAGTTCACATTGCAGTGTGTATGAATTGTCAGTGCAATCTTGATTTAGTGAAGATAAATTGCTTCTTCTGGATAGTTATACAATTAGTTTACTAGTTTCTTCTCACTTTGGCAGCCTAGCAATTCCATAATCACTGCTTTCTCTTAAGGTACTGAATTTTCTGGTTCTTTTCTCTCTTTCTATGTCTGATGGCTATTCAGTATAACAGGATTCACATTAAAAAATGGAAACTTTTGCAGGGGGAAGGGAGACAAAGAGCAGGAACGTATCTCTTAGAGAAATCACATGCGATCTTAATCAAGACTTGGGCCTTTATTTGGCCATACTCCTGTGAAAATATATTCTTGGCCCCCCAAAAGTTGCATATATAGACTTTCATTGCCGTTGATTACATCCTGTTGGAACAGTGCCATGAAGGGATTTTTTTTCTCTATTTGAAATGATTGAAAGAGAAGTGAGGTGACATAAAGTCCATGCGTGGTTAACTCTGGACACTGTGCTCATGAGAAAATTGCACGTTCATCTCACAGCATATAAGCAGCCATAGCGTAGCTGCAGACATATTTGTTCTGTTGGTGATAAAACAGTCTTACGATTTCTGAACTTTTAGTTTGGATTCTATATATTTTTATTTTACATTGCCTTTCTTTTCCATTCAGTTTGGCTGACATAGGATTAAGCTATATGTTGCACTTCTGAATAACCAGTCAACTATGTTAGCTTAAATTTTCTATCAAAAAGACTCAGTAAAGCATGGTTTATTTGCAGGTTAGTGGCATTAATCATTGACCCTTCTTCTTCAATGACTGAGACAGGAGGATTTTGTCAAATTCCTTCTCTATTCATCATTCGTATTTCCCCCAGTTTGGTGGGTAAGGGAAGAAATGAGCAGTGCTCTGAGCTTCAGATATACTCACCATCTGTAACCTTAGAGTTAATGCAAGTTTTGAAATTATAGTGCTTATAAAAATTGGTTTGTGAATGTTTTTCTGGGTTTTTCACAGCTGTGCTCTGGCTTTGGTTCAAAATGCTTTTACTGGTTGCCAATCAGCTGTGTAAATGAAAGCCACAGTTGAAGCAGTCTCCCACTGTACAGCAGTAAGCTGCAAGGTCATCTGTGTGTGGTGGTGCGTGGTAAGCTTGAGCTGTCTGTCAGCTCTGCAGTTTGTCTTCTTTGTGCTCTGCCATCCACTGAATGAAAAAAAGGAACTGAAACTCTACTGAGACTCTGGTTGTATATGTTTTGTGTTGTGATTTTTAGAGTATAAGCTACCATTTTTAGGGTAGATGGTGGCTATCTGTAGTGTGTATTACCTCATATGAGATAAACGCACTGTCACAAATTGTAGTGTGGATGTTGTCTTGACATGGCAAGGTGTCACAGCGATGAATGACTTTCCATTGCTTATTTCAATGAGCAGTGCAATCCATCTTAAAAGTATTTATGACTCCTACTACGTTGCTCCACTTGGAAAAATGAATTTGTTTAGCCTAAGTCTCTGTATTGGCACAACAAAATGTAACACAGTCCCAACAAAAGTGTTCACTTTCACTTTTCAGTAGAATAAGAGCTGTGTGATTCCAGTTAAAGATCTTTGACTTCAGTCTGTGTATTCAGTGTGAATACATAAATAAGACCTCTTCTAAGTTCAAAGTGTCAGGTGGATAACAGCACCTATTCTGAGTGCAGCTTCAGAGCATGCTAGTATCTATCCCAAAGCCTGGAGAATTCTATAAATGCTGGAAAATGTTTCATTTCCAAAAGAATCAGACTTTCCTTAGAAAACTATTTTAAATGTGAAAATATCTGGGGGATTTGTGCTTTGTTCAGTGAGCATAGTAAGACATATCTCTTCTTTTCTTCCATGAATGCTGCGATTTCCATCAGTGGTAACCCTTTGATATTTGATAACTCAACTTTTCTAAAAGAGCAGTGTATTTTCTCAGTAGATGTGAGAAGAATCTAAGTAGTAGATGGTACGGAGTCTGCAATAGGTGCTTGCTACATGCCATCTGAATTAGTCACTGATCTAGGTCATGTATAACATATTTTTTTGTCTTGAAGACAGTGCAATGTGAAGAAACTGAGATGAGACTGATTAAACATTAAGCTGTGTTATTTTAAGTCCATTAATGAGATTCTGAAGACACAGTGGTGACAGAAAGAATTGCTGCAGCTGGTATTTTTTACACTGCTGACAAGCAACTGAAAACCTAACAAAAATAGCAGTCTATGAGCAAATAGGGAAACCAGCCAAAAATCATTCTATACAAAGGGGGACAACAAAGGATCTACTTTCAAGAAAAGCAGCTATGCCAAATTGTGACACACAAATAACAGAATTATTGAAAAGAAGAGGACCTTTACTTTCTAGAGAAGGACATTAAAAGTAGATTGAAAAGATGGGTCTGGTTTGGAGTTTTTTTTTTTAAAACCTGTTATCTATATGGCCTATTTCTATTCCTAAAAAAAAAAAAAAAAAAGTGCTGAATTTTGGAGTCGCTTAAAGTACCAGAGATTTACATCAGCAAAGCTGATTAACAGCAAATAAATAATCTTCTGTGTTTTTCACGGTATAATATTAAGAATCCTCTTTCCTCAATCTGGAAGGGACAGAAACTTTTCTAAATGTATTTTTATGTATTTATGTTTATTTGATGTAGGATGGACTGGTCAGCCCCAGCAATATATTTGCACATATGCAGACACACATGCACAGTTTTAACTATTATATACAAGTATAATATAACTGGGGCAAATTCTGAAATTCTATGTAGAGACTGGACAAGTCGGTACTATACCAAAAAATTTACCTGGGAGATACTGATGCGTGCTAACACAAGATTTATAAGTAAAGAAATGTACTGGCTGCTAGCGTTGTGAGCAGCAGTTAGCTAGAAATCTCCCTTTCATAAGTAGCATAAAAAAAAAAGAGCCTTGAAATAAGAAGTGTGCAGGGGATTATTTCCATCACTGCGGCTTTTTTGCTGTGCAAGCAAAGATGCAATTTTAAAAATGATTAATGTTTGTATTGTAAATGTGCATTTTACTAGGCACTTGCAAAACTTGGTTGACATAAGGCAGCTCTCTCCTCTTATTATTGATTTTGATTATTATTATTATTATTATTACTCAGAAAAGGGTCAAAAAAGAATTTCAACTAAATTCCTTTTCTATAATGTATTTTGATGGATGGCCCTAATCTGGTTTGTTTTAGAGAGCTACCACCCACAGTGTTTTGCAAGATCAAGTATCTCCTGTTTTTCTAGACCAGAAGAGAACAGTTTTTATTTAAGGAGAGTTGGGAAAAAAGCTCATCAGTTCCCAGATCTGAGAATGGACAGTTTTTTGCATGTATTTGGTAGACATATTCCTCCCCCACTTTCACTCTTATCACTGTCAATCACAGCTGCAGCTAAGAAGTTTATGTGGAACAACTGCTTAAAATTTCTGATGAGAAGTTTAATTTTTCTTTATGATTTAGCAACAGTTTCAGCTGCAAATTAAGAGCAATAAGCACGATATGTTAAAATGAGAGTATGTGAACATGGATGAGAGCCCACAGCCTGAATTCTTGCTCATACATCAAGAACTCATGAAGTTACATCACTGTAAAAACTGACTATTTGTGAACAGAAATAGTTCATCACAGCACTAAGGCTGTATTCATCCCACCTAGCTATGGGCAGTGTGCTGACACCACACACTCAGACCTCTTATTGGCAGACACAGTTGGCTCCGCCCAAGGAGGAAATGAGTATTCTTTTCTGTCCTCAGTGACTACTGCAAAAAAGCTACTAAGTTTGCACAAACTGCCTAGCAATCTAAGAACTTGGAGCATATTTCAGACTCTCGTGCTTACTTGCTTACTTATGAAACTTTATTCTGCCTAGCTTTAGGAGGTTGTATAACTTTTCTTTTGCAATATGATGTCTTTTTGTTTACTACTGCTAATCCTGCTTTGCCAAACTGGAAGACAGAGAGGGTAGGCAACTTGGCTGATACCACCTATGAAGTAACACAGCAGAGGAGGTTTCACGTGCCACAGACAGATGTCCTAGGCACTGGGCAATCTTTCTCAAATACACATAGCAACAGTAGCAGTAGTAGGAATTAGGCTAAAATTTAGTTTTAGTAATCACAACTCACAGCTGCAGTGTAGTATTTTGAATTAATTAACTGTATTTTAAGTATAGTCTTTAGGCTTGACCTGTAAAAAAGATAAAATCATGTAGATATGTAAAAAATCCAACTAAATATATTCATTCTCACACAAACTGAGATCTTTACCTCCTTTCTGCTTTACTCCAGGATGCTACTTCAGCCTGATGACTCTTTGCAGATTCTAGCACCTGTGGAAGCTGATGTGGGTTTCTATGCTTGCAACGCATCTAATGCTCTGGGATCTGACTCTGTGTCCATTGCTGTCACTCTAGCAGGTAATAATTCACTGATTGCACAAAAGTCCCTGCCACTTGTGTGATTCTGGACAGAAATAGTTTGCTGGGGAACAGATGGGTCTGGAAGATGGGTGGAGAAAGTGGATTAACAGACACACATAGCTGTAAAAACAAAACCCTGAGTCACAATCCAACTTGCACAGACAGTTCATGAGATTTGTGTTTCTACAAGAGATCGATGCTTTTTCTCACTTGCTAAATCAGAAGTGCATTCTCAAGACAGTGCTTATCCTCATCATTCTCAATTACGAGCAGTGCATTCCGAGCTGTCCAATTTGTATGCTTTGTTTTAAACCTATTGCTGGTCTTTCCAAGTTTGACAGACTGACCCAAGAACTTATTCAGATGTAAGTTTAGGAAACTTGCAAAATACTAATGCTGAAGAACTACCCCCATGTCAGATCATGCCCTGTACTGTGGCACAAACCTGGCTAACGCTTTCAGTTGCTGGTTAACAAAATATTAACTTCTGTGTTTATATTTCTCTAGTAACAGTTCAGTTCTACAGCAGACTAAATATCCTTTGTAAGTTGATTTCAGTGCTAGGGAAACCCCACCCAAATAAAAGACAGGAGAAAATGGAAGTAGTGCGTAAATCCAACTTCTTTAAGGCAGGTTATTAGGCATTGTCAGCAGCCTCACAACCACATCAGGATTGGAGCACCAGGAACACAGCAGCAAACATGAATTAGAAGCCATTGGGTAAAGACAAAGGGATAAATGAGAGCTGCAATCAAGGACTGTGGCAAGACAGATTGCAAAGAAGCAGGATCCTACTCGTCCCAAAGACAAAAGGAAACATATTAGGAATGCTAGAAAGCTAATTGACTTTTCATACCTCCTCATTTCATTGTGCCCACGCCAGAACAGGGAAGCAGTTGGAGGCCTCCACTGTGTATATACATATGTTTTTTTACACCAAACACAGAGAGAATTTCAGACTGGACAAGCATGAAGAAAACCTGAGTATGCAACAACAGATAGCACTGAAGTTCTCATAATTAGTAAACCAACCAGAAAGAGGCCTTGTTTGTCCCATAGAAGGAAAACATTAGAATCACTCAAGGCAGAAAAGAGAGAGCTATTTATTACACATAGAAAAAACAAGAAACTGATCTTTTTGCACTACTGGAGATCAGGAATAGCTTTATTGAAGCCAGGACAGCAGGGCAGTGGTGCTACTGCTAAGGTACTGCAGTGATATACTAGGAGCAAGTGAACAACAAATTTCTTTTCCAACCTTGATGATTCTATGGTTCTGTGTTTCATTTGAAAATACAGCACTGAGACGAAAACTCTCCAACCCTATACCATTTAAAGCAGTGTTGTCATACTATACCCATTCTGCCAACGTATAATCATAGAATCACAGAATGACCAAGACTGAATAAGAGCTTCAAGATAATCCAGTCCAACTGTTCACATATCACCAATGTTTTCCACTGAACCATGTCCCTCAGTAGAGTATGATTCTTGAACACTTCCAAGGTCAGTGACTCCACCACCTCCCTGGGAAGCCCGTTCCAGCCACTGTTTTGGATAAGAAGTTTTTCCTAACATCAACCTGAATCTCCTCTGGTGCAACTTGAGGCTATTCCCTCTAGTCCTATCAATAGTTACATTGCAGTAGAGGCCGATTCCCACCTCACCACAACCGCTCTTCAGGTAGCTGTAGAGAGCAATAAGGTCACCCCTGAGCCTCCCCTCCTCCAGACTGAACAATCACAGCTCCCTCAGCAGCTTCTCATAGAGTTTATGCTCTGGACTCTTCACCAGCTTCATTGCCCTTCTCTGAACACACTCCAGGGCCTCAGTGTCTTTTTTGTAGTGAGGGGCCCAAAACTGAATGCAGTACTCAAGGTACAGCCTCTCCAGGACTGAGCTCAGAGAGATGATCACTTCCCTGCTCCTGCTGGCAGCACTATTTCTGATACAAGCCAGCATGCCATTGGCCTTCTTGGCCACCTGGGCACACTGCTGGCTCATGTTCAGCCAGGTGTCAACCAACACCCCCAGGTATATTTGTTCTACACAGTCTTCCAGCAACTCTGCCCCAAGCCTGTATCATTGCATGGGGCTGTTGTGGCAAAAGTGCAGGACCTGGCACTTGGTCTTATTGAACTTCAAACCATTGGCCCCAGCCCAGCCATCCAGCCTGTCCAGATCCCTCTTCAGGGCCTTCCTACTCCCAGGCAGATCAGTGCTTCCTGACAACTTGGTGTCAAGTCTTGTCTTGCCTGCAAAGCATTTTGGCTGGAACAGAAGGTTGCCTTAGCATAAGTTTTCCACCCCTACTACTACATTCCTTTCTCTCTAGGGTAAACCTGAGTGTGTCTGAACTGTTTTGTGTCATAGTGGGATGCCTCTACAATGCCCTTCCAGTATAAATTGCAGAAGACCACTAGAATTGCTGATGGTGCATGGTTCCATAGCTAACTCTACAGACAGGCACAATAAATAGTGTGGGAAAGCCTTGACCCACTTGTTCACAGTCATCAGTTTTGGAAGCGCACTGAAAACAATCTGAATGGTTTGTTGCGTATGAAGCAAGTATCTTTGTTGATGATAAACAATGATTAAAACATTCACTAACAGCTTTAGATAAAGCAAAACTGGTTATCTGATAGAGATGAGCTTTCTCAACTTATTATTATTATGAGAAAACTTTTCGTTTATGGTCAAGTCTTCCCAATCCCATTGTTTCATCATAAGTTAAAGAAAACATGATTGATGTGTAGAAACGGCTTATGTGTTTCTCTACACCTTCTGCACTACTAAAGGAACATTAGTCACCTCTCAAGATTCTTTGTCATCCTGTGTTTGGCCTTTGGCAAATGGTGATATTTTGGTTGCAGCATCAGGCAAACATCTTATTGCAGTTCCAATTGTACTGGTGTTTATTGATTCAGCTGGTTCTCACATGTGTCCACATGGCTTTAATGCTCTTCTTCCTCTGCACAAAATATTCTTTCTCTTTTTTTTCCCCTTCTCAGCACAGGTTTTCTGATAGAATTCAATGCTTTTATATTTTAAAGAGTAGGTGAGCTCATGCTCCAGCATTGTCCTTTATCCGTCCTGTCCTGTGCAGCTATTTTCATAAAGTGTACTGACCATCTGTCCTCTGTGTCCAGTATGCTGAGTCTGCTAAACCATGGTCCTTCTTTTATGCAGGAAAGCCACTAATAAAGGCATCAAGAGGTACTGTGATCAACACTGAATTGCCTGCTGTCACTGCTGATATTGGAAGCACAGTGAAAACAGTCCAGAGAACAAATGTTACCATTAGCTGCCAGGTTGCAGGTGAGAAATGACTTGGTCTTGTGTGCCATGCTTTCAGCTATGAATTTCTATGCAGTTCTTTGCTAAATTGGTGTCTCCGGGTGCAATACAAGCTCTGTTAAATCACAAAGTCTTCGTAGCACTCAGACAAATTTCTCTGCTTCCAGTATCTCATAGCATAGAAGTTGCCCTCCTTTTTACCAATTCCATCAAGAAAAGTGTAGAAAGAGTCTTAAGAAAATTTGGGTCAGAATGGCAAGTCTCTTTGTCAGAGGTACACAGTTTATTGTGGTTGCAACAAAACAGATTGGCCTTCCTACCTGTTGGGAGTGTTTGGGGAGAACATAGAATCAGGTCTGACTTGTGATGGGACTCTCCAAGTACACTGAGAGACCTGGTAAATGTCTGAAGACCCAGGGTCAGATCTTTAATTCATTACACTTTCATGTATAGTACAGTCAGAAAAAGGAGAAGGGAGCAGCTTACAAAACACAAAGGGAGCCGTGCTCAGTGTTGCACAAACATCTGCTATGTATGATTGCATGAAGTTTTGTGCTTTAGTTTCTCATCTAGCAGCTACTTCAGATGATTGCAAATAAGCATCTGCACTACAAGCATACAAATATCCTGCTTTCTTTATACTTTCTGCTTACTTTCACAGAGTGGTTGTGAGTTTTCCTTCTTCAAGTGCTGCCAAAAACACCATTACCCACATTCTTATGTACAAGGAATATTTGATAATCTCTCCTGCAGCAAAGTGTGCATGATAACTGTGCAAGCAGTAAGCTAGGATCTCAATGCATTTGTTTCTTTCAGTGAGATTAATGAAATAAAAGTACAGGATCATTTTTCCAGTGGTTCATAAGGGAATAATTGCAGTTGTCCTGTTGTCTTCTGCTCATAAAAGCTCCATTGCACTCAGACTGATTTCCATTTTCTTTCAAGGAAGAAGGGAATTAAAGTAGTGTAACTATTATGCCTCAGTTTCCCACACATGTAAAATGGGAGAGGTCAGGAAACTTCCACAAGGTCACAGTGCTCATGGCAAAGCCAAGAATAGAACTTGTATTCCCCATCTCCCAGTTGAATGTCTTGTTTTTCATTAATTAAACTAATTCCTGTTAAATAATTAGCAATATGATTGCTGATAATGCATCATATGCAAAGATCTCTTTGCCAGACTCTTTTTCCTGGTAATTAATGATAGAACCCATGCGAACACCACAAAGCTGGGTCACGGAAGGTTCAGACTGGGTGTTAAGAAAAATTTTTTTCCCTTGAAGGTGGTCAGACACTGGAACAGGATTCCTAGAAAGGTGGTTGAAGACTTTCGCCTGTCAGTGTTAAGAAGCATTTGGACAGTGCCCTAAATAACATGCTTTAACAGTTGGTTAGCCCCTGAAGTGGTCAGGCAAGTGGATTGGCTGATCTACATAGGTCATTTCCAACTGAATTCTAATTCTAATTCTAATTTAATTCTATTCTTTTCTACTCTACTCCACTTTTCTCCAGTTTAATAAGACTTGGTTGGCTGGTTGCACCCAAAGGGTTGTGATTAATGGTTCTGTGTCAGGGTGGAGGCCGGTCACAAGCGGTGTCCCTCAGGGGTCAGTCCTGGGACCAGTGCTCTTCAACATCTTCATCAGCGACATCGACGATGGCATCGA
The DNA here is from genome assembly GCA_016647715.1 of Pavo muticus. Lineage (NCBI taxonomy): Eukaryota > Metazoa > Chordata > Aves > Galliformes > Phasianidae > Pavo > Pavo muticus. The sequence goes on along the minus strand of JACDJE010000477.1, from coordinate 417,390 downwards.
GTGCACCCTCAGCAAGTTTGCAGATGACACCAAGCTGAGCAGTGTGGTCGATACCTTGGAAGGAAGGGACGCCATCCAGAGGGACCTGGACAGGCTGGAGAAGTGGGCCCATGAGAACCCAATGAGGTTCAACAAGGCCAAGTGCAGGGTGCTGCACTTGGGTCGGGGCAATCCCAGGTATTTATACAAACTGGGGGAAGATCTCCTTGAGAGCAGCCCTGTGGAGAAGGACTTGGGGGTCCTGGTGGACAAGGAGCTGGACATGAGCCAGCATTGTGCACTTGCAGCCCGGAAGGCCAGCCATGCTCTGGGCTGCATTAAAAGAGGAGTGGCCAGCAGGGAGAGGGAGGTGATTGTCCCCCTCTACTCAGCTCTTGTGAGGCCCCATCTGGAGTACTGCATCCAGGCCTGGGGCCCCCAGGACAAGAAAGATGCAGAACTCTTGGAAGAGGTCCAGAGGAGGGCCACTAAGATGATCAGAGGGCTGGAGCACCTCTCCTATGAAGAAAGGTTGAGGGAACAGGGATTGTTTAGCTTAGAGAAGAGAAGGCTCTGAGGAGACCTCATTGTGGCCTTCCAGTATTTGAAGGGAGCGTATAAACAGGAGAGGGAACGGCTTTTTACAAGGGTGGATAGTGATAGGAACAAGGGGGAATGGTTTTAAACTGAGACAGGGGAGGTTTAGGTTAGGTATTAGAAGGAAGTTTTTCACTCAGAGGGTCATGACACACTGGAACAGGTTGGCCAAGGAGACTGTGGATGTGCCATCCCAGGAGGCATTCAAAGCCAGGCTGGATGTGGCTCTGCGCAGCCTGGTCTAGTGGTTGGCGACCCTGCACATAGCAGGGGGGTTGAAACTAGATGACCATTGTGGTCCTTTTCAACCCAGGCCATTCTATGATTCTATGATTCTATGATTCTGTTAATTAAAGTTTAATACTTTTTCCTGAGATCTCTGCATGGTCACTTGCACTGACAATGAGCATTACCAAAGTGCAGGGAAAAAATTAATATTGCTCTTTAACTTCTTATGAATGGCATACACATTGTCAAAATCTATGTTCTGGGCTGAGATCCGTAGATACTAGTTGTAAGACAAGGGAAAGCAAAATTATCAGATTAATTTGCCTCTGATCTGAATTATCTTGGACTTAAACTCTTCTCTAGTTATATAAGAAAAATGGTATGGTTTTCTCCAAGCTTGAAAAATCAGTCTTGTTTCATTTATCATGACTTTGCCACTTCACCTATGGAGGTGAAATGTTATTTTTAAAACATCATAACTCAATGATATCTTGAGGTCCCTTCCAACTCCTGCTATTCTGTCATAAATGATTGTGGTAAAGCTCAGACTTCTCCAAAACTTAGCCTAACGGTGCACCCATCAGAGTTGTCATCATAGGCAACTCTGCAGCTGCCTGAGTTCCAGCTTTAGGATTTTCCCCAGTTTTCATAAAAGCAGCTGTCTTTCTGGGGTAATTCAAATGCAATAGTCAGTTTCACTTCCAGATAGGATGTGGGAGCAATTTCTATTACATCAGTGTCATTAGGAAGCTTTTTGTTTTTGTTGACTTCAACACTTAAAGCATGGAGATACTCACTTGGATACCAGAAACTTCAATCAGCCAGCCCATAGTTGTTACTGATAATGGAATTAGATGTGAAAAGAGAATTTTGTTTAAAAAAATCTTATTCTTAGGACATTTCTCCATGGTATCCTTCAAGCCATAAAACTTCTAATAGAGGCACTAATCTGTAAAGTGTCATGTATCATTGGCTTTGTTGAGTCAGAACAGATTTTCAAGAGTGATTTAAAATATATCACCATCCTTCCCTGTGTATCTTTCAGTTTTTTCCTTTCTCCTAGGCATTTATTTCTTCTGTGTTTCATCTGTATGCTGGAAGCTGTATTTTTCCAGTTCTTTCCTTGCTTTATGGTCCATATTTGTTCCTCAGCTGTACTAGAATCTGGTATATGTCAGAACGTTATTGCACGGAAAACAAGTCATCACTGCTAGATCATTGTGTTGTTATGCCTCCTTTCCCCAGAAGCTCATGTTTTAGCAAAATCATCCTGATTGATAGGCATGTTTCTACTTGCTACATACTCCAGGTCGCCTTTGTTGTGCCGTATGTATGTACAGTGATGAACGGAAAAGCTGAAGAAAAATAAATATTGGGAAACGATTAACTGTGTAATATCTTACTTGCCCACCAAAGTGAGGCTTGTTTCCATCTGGTATCTCTCAGGCTTTCAGTCTCTGTGATTGTTTCTGCAAAGCAGATGCACTCAGCCTTCTGTCTTCTCTTGTTCACCATTACCCAGCAAAAATGATTGAAATGCTCTTGCTACCCCTTGTGGCAATGCACTGTAGTGATGTATTTGCTTGTGCCTTTGCTGGCTGCCTCCAATTCTTGTCTTGAAATATTTGAGGCTTATATGTGTTATTAGAGATTGAAGGACAATGGAAAATGAGTCTGCTGCTCCCTGACACATAGAGTACTTCTTATATTCTTTGAACCACACTGTAGGAAGATGGTACAGGTTGATTTTAAGTCATCTTTGTTTAGCACAGGAGCTTCATATTAAAGACAAAGGAAGAAAACCCTTTGTACACTGGCAGTCAGAGAAGGGTTATTTTAGAGGTGGTAGACATCATGTAAGTACAATGCATCTTTCGTAAACTGAACAGAAATACATTGGTCTTTACTCTTAACCCCTTCTTGGTTCTTCTCCTAGAGAAGTAAATACAAGAAGAATCTGCCTTTCTGGATTAAGATTATCTGAGCAGCTGTCTGCAACAAATAGATTAATTTTTCTGTCTCTCTGACTTGATTTATTTACTTTAAATCTCTGCTCCTGAGGACTGTAATCTTGAGTTTTCATTGTCCCTTTCCCTCCTACTTTACACCTCGCAGCACTCCTCATCACCCTTGTTCTTCCGCTGTTTCCACTTACTTTCCTTTATTTTCAAGAACATAAAAGCTTACCCAAATCTTCAAGTTGGAAGAAAAGAAAGAGTAGCTCTGGGTTGAACTGAAGAAATCTCAGTTTTATAAACCTGTTACTGATTCATTATACTTCTATTCCAAACTTTGTCAACAGTCATAATATGAAACTGTGCACCATAACAAGCTCAAACTGCAAGAAAGAGTGATTCATCCATTCTCTAGTATAGCACTGTGGGGAAGAGTGCTGGGATGTGATTGTTTTTCCAACTCAGGCTGCAGAACTGGAAGAGTCTCCATTTTCTCTCCTTGTCTCTCTAGAACACACCTCTTAAACTTCCTTTGCTTGCAATGGAAACACAATAAACACGTGGGCTTGAAAAAAACTCAAGGTTTGGTGTTGTTTGCTATCTAGCAGTTGTCTGAACTCCCCTGAGGACTCTGCCTGGATGCTCTGGAATAAATCAGAGCAAGATTTTAAGTGGTGGTCGGCCCACCCATGCCACATAGGTCAAAGAGTACCAACCAGATGGAGAGCTGTGTTCTGGTCCTTTCCCAGCTGAGAGTTCAAAAACAGGCCAACAGACCAGCCTTTTTAAAAAGTTGTGTTACAGAAACATAAACAAGGGTAAGCATTTGGAAAACTGCATCACAGACAGAAATGATTAATACCTTTGAAGAGTCCAGATTAGTATACGTTATACACCCTCAGACAAAGGTGAGAAAAATTCTGCAGTTTTTTATAACCTATTTCCTGCTACTTTCTGAATGTGGATGAGACTCTCTGCCCTTACAGACCTTCCTGACTGCCAAGCTCAGATGTACTCATTCCAGATGTCTTGGCAGAGTCCACAGGTAATTCTGGGAGAGGTGGAAGAAAGGCCGGAATGCTTTGATGTGGAAGAACAGGGAAAACCTCCCTTTCCCACTTCCATCTGCACATGCTTAGTGAGGAACCTCCAATCATCCAGTCACTACAAATGCAGACAAATGGGTGGTCATTTGTAGTGAGCACAGACAAAAGTATTTCTGGTGCCAGACCCAGTGCCAGAGCCACAGAACTGACAAACAGATTGGCTTTTGATTTGTGATGTGAATGTACAACCAGTAAGGTACTGGCAGTGTACAGAAGAATATGTTGCTTTAAATAAGGCAGGGAGAGATTTAGATGGGCAACATATACTTAAGACTAGCTGCCTGTAAGCATGCCTTTACTCTACAGTAAACACAAAGAAACTACACATTCATGCAAAAGAGGTTAAGTGCCTCCCACTTACGGAAGATGCAGCAAATGGGAAACTGCTCCAGCAGTTACCAGGCTTAGTGATATGCTGCTCCTTACAGCCATGGGTCCATAAAGTAAGTGTTTCCTCCCAGGCACAACTCCACACATCCATCCCACCTACTAAAATTTCCAGTTCTATTCATGTAAACCAATTGTTTACACTGAATTACCCAATCTAGTACGCATATAAATTGAGGGAGCTATCCCTATGCCAAGGAAATACTTTTCGCTTCAAGACCAGCAGTCTTGCTAGCTTGTATCAGAGTACTTTCCTCCAAGAGGGCATCCAATAGAGATGAGCCTTAGATCAAAGCACATTAAAGGAAGCAATTTTTCCTGTACTGGGTTATGAATCTGCAAAAATCTGTTGTCTGGACACTCCTGGCTAGACCAGTGGAACTGCATTTCTGAAGATGTAAATGCTAATTTTTTGCCTTAGTTCAGAAAGGAAGATTGGAAGAATAGAAGAGAAATCTATGGAGGGTTCCTAAATGCACAGAATTCCTTCTGGCTGAGGAAGTTCCTAAGCCAAAAGTAGCTGGAGGCTGGAAGAGCAATAGCAGGAAGCATTGTGTATACTTGTCCTGCTCTCAGCCTTCCTGAGGCACTAGCTTATGTCTGCTGTTGGAGACAGGATACTAGGCTAGATACTAGGCTTTGTTATCATCCAATACTGACTTGCTTTTAAGAGCGATGAGTTCAGAGTTCACTTGTACAACTTTAGAGTATTAAAAATGAAGACAGTGTTAAAGTTGACTAGACAATTCTGAACTGCAAAAAATGTCAGTTGAAAGTCATGTTAAAAGCTTATTTTAGTGGTTCTATCTTAAACATTTTGTCTGTATGACACTGTTCAGCAACCTCTGTGTCTTATATGTGTTATGTATTGTCAATGTTTTTCCAGGTGTTCCTGAAGCGGAAGTTACTTGGTTTAAAAATAAGGTCAAGCTGTCCCCTGCTCACCACCTGCATGATGGGTTGCTGCTAATTGCAAATGTTTCTCTGTCGGATCAGGGGTTATATTCCTGCAGGGCAGCCAATCTACGTGGGGAGGTAACTGAAAGCTCCCAGCTGTTAGTTCTTGGTAAGTACAGGGTATTTTGCTTGGGAAGCTGTAGGAATATAGCTGCTGGCCTAATTAGCCTTCAGAATTAATTAGAGGAAGTGGAAAGAGGGCATAGCGGCAAGATGTTTCAACTAAGGACTACCCCTCCCAGGGCAGAGATAGATAGTTTCATTATTTCAGTTGATGGTAAGGAAAAGAATTTATTATTAATTTCTTAAAGTGACTCTCTTGAAATGAGAATGATGCGGCTTTTTTTTTCTGTGAAGTGTTCTGCTTCACTGAGCAGCATTTCTTGTACATAGCTGTGTGGTACTGACCCATTTTATACCAAACACATGCGTAAACACAGTGCACTTTTGAAAAGCACTTCCCAGGTTCAGTAAAGGGTGAAGTTTACTTTTTCTTGAGTTTCTAAATAACAAGCATAAAGCCATTCTGGGTGATTTGAAAAGACAATGTCAGCTGTGAAGTATGGGTATAAGTGTTACCTGGTGGTAACTGAGCGTGTGGGAAAGGGCTTTCCTTTCCTAGTAACTCATCTCTATCATTTCTCCCTGACTGCCAGATGAATGATCCAACCAGACATGTAAATGCATACATCTGATGTACATTTCACAGTGAAGTGACAAAGTCTGAAACCTACTCCATGCTACCACTGCAAAATCATTAAAGCATCCAGTGTAGCTCTTATCTTTTGTGACTAGAGTGAGCATAGGTCCTGCAGATGAGGTAACTTACAGATAAAGTTTTAAAGTGAGTTTTCTGACAATTTCACAGATAACAGTAAAATTCCTTTAATAGTATTCATAGGATTTCACTATGAATCCAGTCTGGCTCTAGAAACTCAGTCTGAAAAATTCTGCAAAAAAAAAGTCAACTAGGTTTCAGACTATAGATCAGAATTCCTATATGAATTAAATTAAATACTTTTCTAATCTTTATAAGTGTCATAGTTTTTAAAGATGCAAAGTTACTCTGAGATATGCAACCTGCTTATGCTTTCAGGTAAATCACATTTTTAGTTTCTTGATGGAAAGAGATTGTTCAGACATCCACAACTCATAATTCTGATGTTGAATGTGCTTAGCAGCAGAAATCTTGCTTAGTTTGTGCTGTGGTCGTGTTGAAAAGCAGTGAAGCCATTATTCACTTAAATATTCTGTAATTTCTATGACAAAAAGAATTGGGAATGGTAGGCAACACAATTGTTTTTTTAAATAGCGTTACAGCTAGTAGAATGACAAAATCCTGCAATTCTCAGCATAGAGTGATCCTCTTGAGCTCTTTGAGCTTTTAGTCCTTTGGAGCTCTGCCTAAGTATACCACAGGATTTGGCAGGGCTCTAACTGTATTTAATCAAGGCTTGATCCAGTTTGTAGCAGACATTAAAAAGTTTTGCACTGACTGCCATGGACATTTGTGTGGTTTCTATGCTGTATAGATTTGCTCTTTCTTCCAAGCTGCTGTATCTCCTGATACACTCAATATGAAAAAGGTCAGTCAAACAGAATGCAATGGTAGCCTTTAGACAGATTTTTTTCTTATTTTGTGGTCGTATTGATCAAGATACTATTTTATTACTTGTGTTTTACCTAGTATCAGGCAAAGCACACATTTAGTAGTTGCCCAAAGTTGCTTTTTGTTGTTTTAAATAATGTTGTGGCATGGCCACTAGTACAGCAGTCAGTAGTGGTGGTTTTTCTTATGTCCTTAAGATGTCTTCTGCTATGGTGTTGCTCATCACTTCAGTATCCTAATCTGTTACCAGAGCCTCCACGACCCCTTCCTTACCTAGAAAACTTGACAGCAGTGCTTTCCAGCATTGGAACCAGCCCTCCTTCAGTGTTGACCTCTCCTTCAGGAACAAAAATGACTATCAGTCCAGGGAGCTCTGCTCTAATAGGTAAGCTTTATGATTTTTTTTTTTTTAAGATTAAAGAAAGCCTTTTATGTTACAGGGTTAGATTATTTATGCAGCCTGCTGGCTGTCTGGCCGTGGAGGCCATTGGCATTCATAATCACTGCCAAATTGTTTCAGAACTCAGAAAGTCTTTGTTTAAAGTTCATTTAAAAATGGCAGTCCTCTTATTAGTGTTATCCCCCAAAGCTGCCTGCAGAATAAGGTCTCCACTGTGCCACACTTAATAACATTCTGTAAGAACAATCTGATCTGAGGGGCTGGCAATCTTGTTCAACACAGGACATGGAAAACTGGTGTATCAGCTGATCTAAGAGAAGAAATGTTTGTGGTTCTAGTTTTCCTTCTGCATCTATGCACTGTTTTTTTCTGTCTGTCTGCTATTCATACTCTGTACTATTGTATGTCCTTCTTCTCCAGAGCATTTTCTGGAGCTTTGCCTTTGGTTTTTCTCTTACGAATTCTCTTTTACATCCTGTTCATTTTATTCTTCTTTGTTATACCACGTAACCCATGAGTGCACAAAGCCGTATAAGGAAATAATCCCTGGTGAAATGTTTTTCTTGTTTTCTCCATTTTTTTCTGCCTTCCAGGTAGCTTTCTCATCCCTATCTCCATGATAAGTGCAGTAAACTCTTTTCATATCTGTGGACACAGTTTGTTTGCAAAGAGAATCTTATCCTCTTTTAAAGTTCAGAGCATGTTTATATTAAAATTTATTTTCTCCCACTGATCTTCAGCCCCTGCTGTCAGGCTCAGACAAGCAAAGAGCTTCTCCAATAGCCTTGTTAATACATATTCTGAAATCTTGTCAAATCCTGTGTTTTCAGTACAATCTTATACTTTTTTTGAGATAAGAATACAAGTCCTCCAGCAAAGGATCTGTAGCTGAATTCAGGGTTTAAAGCTCTGGTATCTGTACCTTCCCAACCATCTTAACTAACATTTAGTAGCAATTTTAAGATTTTCTTTTCACAGTAGAGGCTTTCTATTTATGTTTTCAGTTTTATAGTGTTTACTTTTCCCCACTGCTTACATCTGCATACATTTGCAATAGCTTTTAGTGTACAGCTCTGGATTACATTTATACATTTGTATAAATTTGTACATTTATACATGTACAAAAACTGCAGCAAAACAGCCCTTACTGGGGGGAATATCTGAAGTTATTAGGATTGAATAAAGCAGTTTGAGTAAGTTTTATTGTATTCATTATTGTAAGACTTGGTCCTACTCCTGTTTCATCCATTTCCTCTCATGTTTGTAGAGAAATCTTCAGTAGTTATAGGGAGTTTTTACTGTTTGAAAGCTGTGCTTGAACTGCCAAGGGTGTTCTGCACTGCCTGTACATAACCTCTATACTAATTTCATTTGTCCATGTTGCCCTGTACCCTGCCCTTCTGCTTCAGGGGCAAAAGACTCCATGAATCTTAATAGCAAAATAGCTAGCTAATTTCCTTCTCGATGCATCTCTCTCACCTTCATTGGAGTTTTACTGAGCTGAATTTGAGGCCTGTATTATTGAAACCTGTTGAAAGTTCCTGAGAGATTTTTTCTGTTGAAAAACTCAGCATGGAATTGGCTATCCAGTCAGTTAGAAAGCTACAGACCAGTGTGCTGTGCCAAATTATATAATCAAAACAAGGCCATGTCTGAGGAGGCCAGCTCTTCATTTCCATTTACTAGAGGGGTACACTCTACTTCACCTGTCTCTTCTGCCCAATGTATCTAAAGAATCTCATCTTATTGTTTTTCGTAGCCCTTGCCAAGTTCAATTCTAGCTGCGCCTTGGCTTTCCTAACTCCATCCCTGCATATCCAGACTGCATCCCTGTATTCTTCCTAGACCAACATTCCCCACTTCCACTGTTTATACTTTTTTTTCTTATCTCTCAATCAGACCAGCAGATCCTTGCAGAGAAATGCTAGTATCGGCCTCCTGTGCCTGATTTCTTACTGGGGGGATGGAGAGCTCTTGCATTCTCAGAAAGGCATCCTTGAAGTGCTGCCAGTTCTATTTTGTTCCTTTGTCCCGAAGGACAGTTTCCCAGGAGATCTCTTCCAACAATTCCTTAAACAGCCAGAAGTTTTTACTCCTGTAGTTCAGAGTCCTGACTCCACTCTTTGCCCAGCCCACGTTCCTCAAGATCACAGACTCAACCAGGGCATGGTCATTGCAGCCCAGGCTGCCTCCAATCTTAACTTCTTTTACAATCTCTCTTCCACACTGGTGTGCACCAGGTCCAGCAATGCTTCACCTCTATTGGGTCTGTCCAAAACCTGAACCAGAAAGTTGTCATGAATGGAAAACAGGAGTCTCAAGGACTACTTACAGCTCACCATGTTGTTTTCCCTGCAGGTATCCAGGTGGTTGAAATCCCCCATCAGTATGAAAGCCCGAGAGCATGATGCCTCTTGCAGCTGATGCAAGCTCATCAACAGGCTCCCCAAGATCAGGCAGCCTGTAGTAGACTCTGACCACTAGCTGTCCTTTACTGGTCCAGTCCCTAATTTTAACACACAAGCTCTCAATCTGTTCATGGTTTCTCAGGGCAGCTCTTCCAAATCTATCCTCTTCTTAACATAAAGGGCAACTCCCTCACCTCTCCTACCTCGTCTATCCCACCTAAAAAGCTCACAGCCCTCAGTCATGGTATTCCAGTTATGCAAATCATGCCACCATGTTTACGTGACAGCAGTAAGATTATAGTTCTCCAATTGCACCATGGTTTCCAACTTACCCTGCTTATTTCCCATGCTGCATGCATTGGTATAGAGGCACTTCAGTTGGGCTTTTGGCAGCATTACCATCTTCGAGGAGCCCACCCAAAATCCTCTGGAAAAAATCTGGGGCTTTCCACCACTGCATACTAAAGCAACAGTGTTCCCCAACTCTTCTCTGTTACTCAGCAGTACATCCCCTTCCTCCATCAGATCTATTTTCAAACCCTGGTGATGAGCCCTGACAGCTTGCTGCCCAGTATATTCATCATAAGATGCAGCAGATTGAGGGCCCCTGCTAGCACCTTGTTCCTCTAACTTAGCTATGCTGTCCCACACCTTGTCATGGGCAGGCTTGCTATCACACCTTCCCCCTTCAAACCTTCTTTAAAGCCCTGTCAGTGAGCCCAGACAGCTCCTGGGCCAGAATTCTTTTCCCTCTCTGACCTTGGTGGATCCCATCAGCAGCCATCAGCCCAGGTGCTGAGTAAATCACCCCATAGTTGAAAAGGCCAAAATTGCTGTGGAGGCACCAGCCTCTCAGCCATGTATTTATCAGATGGGTTTTCCTGCCCTCTCAGTATCCCTCCCTGCCACAGAAGGGATAGAGGAAAATATGACCTGTACTCCCTCTACATCCACCAACTGCTCAGTCTCATGAAGTCCTTTGTGATAGCCCTCAGTCTTCTCTCAGTGACGTCATTGCTGCCGCCCTGAACTATCAGTAAGGGATAATAATCAGAGGGGCAAACCAGACTAAGGAGTCTCCTGGTAAGGTCCCTCACACAGGCACCAGGGAGGCAGCGCACTTCCCTACAGGTAGGGTCTGGGCAGCATATAGGGGCCCTCTGTTCCTCTCAGAAGGAGTTACCCTTCTTTCCTTTTTGGCAGAGGCGGTCTTGAGGTGTGGAGATGACTGCCTCACCCTAGATAATCTCCTGGGTGGATCTTCCACCACATCCTCACTTACCTGTCCCTTGAGTCCAGAGCCTCAAATGTAAGTGCACTGGAAAAGCGAGGTCGGTAGGGAGGCAGTTTTCCTGTGATGACAGGATGCTACTGTTAGGTAAATTCTTAGCCTTTGTTCTGTTTTTATTCTTTGGATAAAATGAATGTGGTGCCAGTCCTAGTACACAATGGCTATTCTAATGAGTATGAGGATGTGACTGAACCTACAAGGAAAAGCCAAGACTTTAATTGGAAAACAGCTTCTAATCCTTTTTATTGTGTAGGCTCCTTGGAATCTGAGCTGTGCTTTTGTACCTCTGAACAGGAGCAGTAACACTTCTCTACCTTACAGAGACATTAGGATGGTGAAAACACCAAAAGATACTGATCCTGTCAGCTCTTCAAGTACTGGGAATGTATAGTTTTCATATTCTCCATGTTGTCATCCACAGTGTATTTTTCTAGGATAAACTATATTTAACCAAACTTGTGTACTGGAAAATATTTAAGTCCCTATAGTTAGGATATATTGAAAATAACAGTGAAGTTGGATGATAAAGTGTACTTTTTTTGTGAACCAAAAAGTATAATCAACTGCAAAAAAGGAAATACTTTTATTCGTTGTGTTCTCCTTGATGACTTACATACCAAATCTGCTCAATTCACAAATCAGAACACAGCTTTACTAACTGCCAGCACTGCAAATACAGTCTCAAAAAGCAGATTTCTTTCTGGCTTTATGCATTATCCTCAGTGACCAGACAGTTAGCTGTTATTTCACTGCTGTTTCAGAAAGCAGAAAAGCTGGACTACAAATTCTTGTCTTGCAAATATCTACACTATTTAGCGGTGAAGCTATTCTTAAAACAAAAACTACCTTTTACTTAAAAAATACAGAGGATTCCAGTCACCAGGAACAGTATTTCCTTCTCATTTTCCTTTTCCAACAATAGTTTAATTCTCCTGTTTTCTAGCAATGTCACTTAAATGCTCATAAAAGGCCCTGAAAGCAGAATAATGTTAGTAGCCATCTTACTTTCAACAGCCAAATTTTTATTATGAATAAATGGCTTACTCTGAAAGGACCAACTGCATTAGAGCTAAGGCATGAAGTTCAGGAGGGTGAAAACCCTGAAAAGACTGAAAAGTCTAGTCCTCTAGATTCTGTGCTGAACAGAAGAATTGACTTAAAACAGGCACACGTGGCCTGAAAAGAGTATAGGGATGTCGTCTGTACATGCAGAGATGGGATCAGGAAAGCCAAGGCACAGATGGAATTGCACTTGGAAAGGGATGTGAAAAAGAGCAATAGGGGGTTCTACAGGTACGTTGATCAGAAGAGAAAGGCAGAAGAGAGTGAACCCCCTCTAATAAATTACAAGTGAGAACCAGCAACAACAGATATAGAGAAGGCTGAGGTACTCAACAAGTTCTTTGTCTCTTTCTTCACTGACAGCCAGGCTTCCTGCATCTCTTACATCCCTGAACCTCTGGGTAGGAGCTGGGTAAGCAAAATCCTTCACAGTGTAAGAGCAGAACAAGTCAGAGACTGCTTCATGGAACTAAATGTGTCTTGGGGCTAAACTAAATGTCTGTGGGGCCTGATGACATGCATCCCTGAGTCCCAAAGGAATTGGCTGGTGTGGTTGCCAAGACACTCTCCATCATATTCAAACATCATAGCTGTCAGGCAAAGTCCCTTGTGTCTAGGAAAAGGGAAACATCACTCCCATTTTGAAGAAAGGGAGTAAGGACGACCCAGGGAACTATAGGTGGGTGAGCCTCATCCTTATGCCTGGGAAGATCATGGAACAGAACCTTCAGGAAGGTATTCTAATGCACACGTGTAAGGTGACAAGGTGATCTGAGACAGCCAGCACTACTTCACTGAGGGCAGATCATGCCTGACCAATCTTGTGGCCTTTTATGATGGAGCGATAGTAGCATGAAGGCTCTTGTTTGTAGCTGGAGAAAATTCATAGCTAATTGTGCTGACTATGTAGACAAATAGTTTTTTTGTAGCTGAGAATGTACTGTGTCAAACAGTGTTATTGTGCTCTTTGAACCTGTTGTAGTTTCATGGAAATAAATTGGAGGCATTACTTTCAGAGTAACCTACGAATAATCCTATGATTTTGATTCTTTTGTCAGTGAAGTGCTGTGCAGCTGGCTACTTTAAAAGAAGGAACAGCTCAAATAGTGCCACATTCACGGCCAAACTCTTTCCACAGTGCCAAAAATGTTAGTGCTGTTATTTACTACTGTGTGTCTTGCTCTTGAGCCATAACATCTGTAAACATAACACTGATTTTTATTCAAAATCAGTTTGAAAAGCAGTAAGTGAACCAGATGAATGTAACTGATCTCACCAGTGTGAATCTCCTGCAATATTTTATTTCTCTTTACTCAAGCAAGAATATCTGTTTGAAATATCAGTATTTTTTCTATGCTCCTTTTTCCCCATCCTCTCCCTACCTTGAACCTCTTCTAAATTTTCCTAGGTTTTTGGAATTACTGCTACAGCTGGAAATTGGATGTAGTAATCCAAAATAAGTTAAAATCTGCATAAAATGTCAGTAAATAGAAAACCAATGTTAGTGCTCCCCTAGGAAGGAAAGAGGCAGCTGCAGAAGTTGTGCAATAAGAGTCAGATAAAATCATGACTATTTATGAAGTTATTATGCCACAACATCATTTTTCTCTTCTCCTCTCCCTCTGTAATAAAGTGGATGTCATGTTTGAAAAGTGGTTCTAATGCTAGAGGATGTTTCTTGGGGGAAACTTTATATTAATCATATTTCCACTGTGCTAAAGTACCACGTATATCCATGAAATAATCTGCCCAGTTAATTTTGTTCTCCACCCCCTTCCATTTTTGCATCCATGGAAACATTGCTTCATCACACTGTGAAAATTTCTGGGTAAGTTACATCTATATAAAGGTAATAATGAAAATGCTGCCTCCTGTGTAGCAGTCTTCCCTGCACCTATCTGTCCTCCACCTCCTCTGCTCTGTGCTTATTACTTTCTTTGCAACACAGGAAGTTTCCTGAGCTTCTGAAATCTCAGGATGCAACAAGTTATCAGCTCAGTAAAATAGACCTTTGCAGCTTGGACTGGTAATTGTGTTGTGCTGTCTCCTTGATAGATTCCTTGTGCTGCACTGCTGCTGCTCAGTACCCAATCCATGTGACTGTTTTGAGCATTCTTTTTCTCCCACAACTGTAGTTGTGCAGTTAGCCTGGAGCAGTACCAGCAGTGGAGAATTTAATCTGAAGTATATTCCTTTCCAGTTTTGGCCAGGCACTGAATAAACCCATCGGTTAGCTAAGGAGGCCACTTCAGCAGGCTGTGTCCATTCTCATAGGCTTTCATTTCATCATTTACTATTTCTAATTTTTTTCCACTCAAATCCTTAGTGCTACAAGATTCTTAATGTGTACGATTCCACTTTTCAGAGCTTTTTAGAAAACAAGCTGTTTTACTAGAGCTTGAAAACTCCTTTGCTTTTTTAATGGGCCCACCGTGTAGCTGTATATTTGGGAATATTTTTACAACTTCTCTTGGGTAGGGAATGGGCCTAGCTCAATTTCTATTGAATACAGTGTAAATTTACAATGCTATGTAAATGATATCTAATAAGAACATGTGTGGCATCGGGTAACTAATTTAGATGTTTTGAAAACAGTGTAAAAGCCATGTCGTATGTTTAATGTAGTAAGTTTCAACTGCTCCTTTGGAGCCCTAGATAGTTATTTAAAATACCTTATTTTTTTTAAATGCTACTGTCATCAGCTGAATTGGCTTATTTCTAAATACATGCCTTTCCTCAACTAACGTAAATTAATGTCGTTTGGCTTCCTTTATTAAAAACTAAGGTTATGCTTGTGTTAACATTAATCCTTTTTTGGGTGATTTCTAGGATCACGTTACCCTTTGTGAGTTTTATTTTACCCACTGAAAGCATGGATGAAAGTATGAAAGCACGGAGAAGTAAAGTAATATGCATAAAATCTAGTTTAACAATTTCAGTTAAAATTGGCGCTGTCTACTATCGGGGAAAATCTTTACCCTTTAAGAAAAACTGCAAAGGTTTATCTCTTAGTTTTGCCACTTCAGCAAATCAGGTTTTGCATAGGTATTTGAAGACTTTCAGACATGATCTTACCTTACTTGTATTTGCTTTGTTAGCATTTTTTAAAAGTTCATGGAATCAGGGAACATCCCAAGTTGGAAGGATCCCACAGGGATCATCCAGTCCAACTCCTGGCTCCACAAAGGACCACCCAAAACTGAGACCGTATGTCTGAAAGCATTGTCCAAATGCTCCCTGAACTCCAGCAGCTCTGTGCTGTGACCACTGCCCTTTGGAGCCTGTTTCAGGGCCTGACCATCCTCTAGTGAAAGACTTTCTAATGAATCCTGTCAAATTTTGTCCTATATGCCAGGTACAAAAAGGAATTAAATTTAGATTTAAGGTAGTTTAATACCATACGTTTAATATGCATTTCTCATTTCAGTCACCCAGGTTAAATCAGGTATGACTTTTATCATTGAATCAAATTATTCCAAAGTAATGCAGATCAAACATCCCAAGTTGCATGGACAGATCACCAATGAAGAGCAAGGGTATGAAACTGGACTTTAATGTACAACCATGTATTGAATGTTAATACTGATGAATCCAGACTGTGTATTACAATGTGTGTTCATGTCCGGGCACTCCTAACCAAGCCTATCTCTTAAATAAGAAATAATATCCAAAGATGAAAGTCTAGATATGAGAGGCTAGAATTCGATTTCCAGCTCCACTGCTGGCACTTGGTGGGCATGCATCTTGGTGTCACACTGGAACAGGTTGCCAAAGGAGGTTGTGGATGCCCCATCCCTGGAGGCATTCAAGGCCAGGCTGGATGTGGCTCTGGGCAGCCTGGTCTAGTGGTTGGCGACCCTGCACATAGCAGGGGGTTGAAACTAGATGATCATTATGGTCCTTTTCAACCCAGGCCATTCTGTGATTCTATGTTTCTATGATCCTCCATACACCTTAGTCAGATGCAGGCAGAAAGAAAAAGGTACAACACAGCAGCTTCAGGGCTGCAGTTGGAAAGCTAACCAGAGCTCAGACTGCAGGACTATTTCATTTAAAGAAATTTCAAATTCCAAAGAATATTCCTCATCCCAAATCTTCACTTGGGGTCCATCTTTAGTAAATATTGGAAGGACTGTGATTGATGAGCAGGTGAGTAGTAAAATACAGAACTATTTGTCAGACAAGTACAAACATGTGAGAATAAATATTAAGAATTTTAAGGATTTTGAAACACAGTTCTGTATTCTTTTTCCTTCTATTACAAACTGGTTTTATTAACTGCATTATTTATTTGACATTTTCACCATTGCTTCCATTCAATTCTGCTGACTTAAGTTAGCAGGCTTACAGAAGGAATTCTGGAGTCAGTAGCATTAACACATGCATGGTTCTGTAATTTAAGTCTGCAAATGAAAAAAGTGTATACATGCTACAGATTTTGTTCACTTAGCATTAGCAAAGTACTCCAGAATCTTTCTATGACTACAGTTACACGGTGAGCGTTGCAGAGGTATACAACAAGGACTTGAATTTCATCTGCACTGTGCATTTACTGTTTCCTCTCAAGAAATGATTTGCAATGTTGTGAAATGTTCTTCCTTTCCCAAATATCCTCCTGTTATCCTCGAAATAATAACACTTTTCCAACTAAATGATGTAATTCGTATTAGATTTCTGTTTGTTTCTCCATCTTTTGCACATTTGTGACTGCTTCATCCTGGCTTTGAATTAGTTCAGAGACATGGAAGACTTTGAAAGGGAGGCTGAAGGCAGTATTTTCTTTCTCTAAGAAGGGCTGAAGGAGAAGGTCCCTCTCATGCCACCAGTTTTGCTGCTCAGAATTAGTCCTCTCAAATTTTTTCTCCCTAGTCCTCAAGGGTCTTGATGTACTAACAGTCTGCAACATTTGGTCTGTTTGGAAATAAAGCCAGTTTTTTTTTCTCAGGCTGTTTGTTAAGCTTTGGAAGGAAAAAGCCATCAGTATTGACAGGGATGGGTGGGAATAGAGAATTAGGTGTAGTGAATATGCATTAAATTGCATTAAAATTATTCCTGGGAGATGAGAAAGGGATATTAATGGAAGATTTTTTTTATTATACTCTCACTTGATATGCATAAAACATTATCCCATATCTTATGTGTCCAGACATGTGGGAAACATGTAGGAAATCTCTCTTGCAAAATGTGATTGATTCTGGTTCTGCATACAAAAATGAGGAGTATCCATTACATATGAGTCTCACAGGCGTTAGTAAAGTTTTATTGTCAAGGAAAAAAATGTAATAATTACTCACTGGTGTAACATATTTAGGGACTTTGTTGTTTTTTTTTTCCCTTCCTCTCATATTATTGATTACTGGCTGTTGCTTTAGCTAGTATTGTCATAAACTTATTATGAAAGAAGAAACAATATGCAAACAAGGGAAGTAGTATCAGGAAGACTACACTGATTTGACTGGCAATAACATTTTTTAAAAGACAAAGAGGCGTGAGCTACAACTAGTTGCATACTGAGGTCGATTTCAGTTCCTCTGCATTTAACATCGAATTGACCTTTCTGCTTTCTTCATTTGTCCTGTGTAGACTGTTTGCAAATGCCAACAGTAAAACTGAATTCACAGCAACGCTTTGCCAGTTGTCATGGCTATGGGCTGACCTGTGGAAATCTCTGCAATTCTCTTAGAAGACAAGCAAACTATAAAAAATTACAGTACCGTAGGGAAAAGTCATACAGCCACTTATTGTTAAGTTTGTCCATTTCCTGAGTATTCCTTTATTTTCCTTTCCTTTTAACATAGGCAGCCTTAAACCAGTAAACCATTTAGGCTGATACCTTTCACATCACTCATTTTGTTAAGAATGAGTATCTCCTGGAAACTGGATGACTTGCTTCTCTGAACAAGAGCAGGAAAAGGCTTAAGTACTCAGAAAGGACAAAAGGAATAAGGTAAAGTGAAGCATACAGGAATAAATAGAGAGCTTACAGAAATAGGAAGAAGGAACAGTCAGCAAAGAAAACTATGTCTTTGTGGTCAGGAAGTGTGGCATTAGGACGAGAGCTGCCAAGGGTAAAACTGCATTAGACCTTGCCAAGGAAATTAAAACAAATAGCAAAGACTCTTTATCCTTTTAAATAAAAAGAGAACAAGGGAAGAGAAGTGACCACTGTGAGCAATGAGCACTCTCTACATCATCCTTTTTCTTCTTTCATTTATTTTCTTTTTTTTTTTTAAGATTTTGCTGCACTAATTAGTTCTTTGCCAGGGAAACATTGCCACTGTAACTGCACAGGCTACTGTGTGTATTATACACCTTCTGCGTGGGACTCCTTGCCCTTGGTTGTATGCATTTAATGCAGAGTGAACAAGCCCCACACAGCAGTTTTATCTGGCCAGCACCCTGTCTTACTGTGGATGCAGACTGAAGGTGCCAGCAAGAGGGAAGAGAGCTAAGCTGCATATGGCTACTGTGCCAGCGGGAGATCCAGAATGTGTCCTTCTGAATGGAAGTCAGCCTAAGAAGTAGATCTAGGTACTACAGATGCTCCCTTTGACTCTCAGCATGCAAACGTCTCAGGCATGCTATGTGTCATCACTGTTTTTTTTCTGTCTTGTATAAATTCTTTGGCTTTGCATGAACAAGAAAGCTTCAGTTCTCGTGTAAAGGCAGCATCTTCTACTATACAGCAGAAAAAAAGGTAGACAAGTAAGTACTACAGTAGCCAAATTCCTACTATTACTTCAGGGATGTGACTCAGAAGGATAGTATTGAGGGTCCTCATTGCAGAGACAAAAGGATAAAAGTAATTTGTTGTGCATGAGTAGTAGTTTAAACACAATAGCATAAAGCTACAGTACAACAAACTAACAACCAATGTACACTGCCCTCATAGAAACTTACCCAGACCTTTTATGTATCAGTGAGGTGCACAGAGATGCAGGACCAACCTAAGTCACAAGTAGTCCAAATAACATATTGGTTCCCTTGAGCATAGCTTTTCTGGCTCCCCATCTCTGCAGTTGATCTGGATGGATTGCATCATACTACTTGTCCAGACATTTCTTTTTCCTCCAGGTGCATAAGGTAACTTATCTAAATCTTTCCATTGATAAACAAGTCTCACAATTCTTCTGCTGTGTGTGATTCATCATTGAAACCAGTAAAATATACCGAAGGTATGAGGACCACAGGAAATTTACAGATGCTTTTTCCTCCATTTGTTCAACAGGCGAAGAATTGGCTGTGGATCTAAACTTCATTAGTTGTCCTCATGATGCATAAACACACCCACATCATGCTACCCATATGATGGCATTTTGTCCTTCAGTTACTGGGTTTGGCTGGTTGTTGCTCAGAGAATTGCTTATCACGGAAATAAGCATTTTTTACTGCTTTTTTTTTTTTTAATAACAAAATAAAGTGTTAGTTTTTGTGTAACTAAAACTTCTGATTTTTAATTTATTACAATAAAAAGGCAAAAAAAAAAAAAAGGTGGTTAAAATAGGGCTGCTGGAGATCAAGTTCTGTTTGAGATACTTTTCAAACATATAGAGCTTGTGCTAAGTGTGTAGCCTCACTATCCCACTTTTCTCAGTACTGCAATGAGGATGATCTAAAATAATGGGAGTCTTAGAAGGCTGACTATAAATATTTCCAAACTGATCCAATATTCTCATGTGACTGATTAGCTGGCTTTTTGGAGGATTTGCTTGTTTGTTTGTTTTTTTCAACTGAAGAGAAGAAATATTATTCATGTTTCTCATTTTAAGAAAATGAGAATGAATTGAAAGTGACTCCTTTATTTTGACCACTTTGAGTAATTTTGCAGTATGTTCAATCCTCAGTGGGGTTATTTCATATTCTTTTATTTTAGGTTGTGCTGTGGATGGCCATCCAACTCCAAATATTACCTGGCTTTACTCTGGAAAGCCTCTCAGTCTGAGGCATCGCTTCCTAGCAGCAGGACGAATTCTTCAGATACTCAACATCAGTGATGCTCCTGAAGGAGAATTCAGCTGCCTTGCTCAGAACGAGGCTGGTTCACTCTTACAAAGAGCTTCCCTGGCAATACAAGGTAACTTTCCAATTTCTGTGCTTCTCCCCTGTGAAGCTTTTGACATTGACTTCCCTGCATTGCCTTTCTTGTCCTAAATTTCTTGGCTCTGGAGCCAAGACTGTGATGCACAGCAGGAAATTAGTGTTTTGATATTCTACCACTATGGATATACATTTGCAGGCCTAGCAAGAAACTTGCAGCATCTTAGGTTTTACTTGCAGTGTCACTTTCCCAAAATGACAGCTGATACTTCTGGCCTGCTCAGCAAATAGCATGCTTTGCTGATTCAAGCTATACTCGTGGCTGCTGCATTAGCCTAAAATTCCAGACAGAGGTGTCGCAGATCAAACCTCTAACATTAGAAACCCCTCTGTAATCTTCTAAAGTTACACAGTGCTCAAAAACCCTTTGCTTGTAAAACTACCGTAAAAATAAACTGTGTTATTTTTACCCTAGAAATTAACTGAAGGTGACAAAGCCGCTGAACTGAGCAGTGTGAATGGGTTGGAACAGAATATACAGCTTTTATTTTTGCAGTTGACAGGGAGAAGAATGTAACTTTTCCTTAATTTTTACGATAAAACTTTAAAAAAAGTGTTGCAAACCCCTCATTTGCCATAGGACAGACGATCTCCGTGGTCTGACTGTTGAGAAACACACTGTTGTAAGATAACACTATTAACTGCAGCTAGCTGTTACTTCTCTAAGTCATGCTCCTTTACAAATGTAAATGATTAAGAATTAATCCTGTGAATTATTGCTGTGAAAGTATGCACACTGTATTTTTGAATATATGGATTTGAGTTTGAAAGTGTGCCTTTCAGATGTTAAAGCAGATTAATTTTATAAACCCACTTCCTTTCTTTTATTCTCCTACTTTGGGGTGATCCAGTCTTTCCAATGGCAGGATCTAAGGACTTTCCAGAAGACTCACACAGTCCTTCACAGGACATGTGAGAGCAGGATGGGTCTTTTTAATGCTTGGCAGTATCTGCTGAAGGTGGATCTTCAGCTCCATCTCAGCCTCAAAGCTCTCACAGAAATGAAAGGCAAGGTGGGACTGTGTCATCCTTACAGGCCTTGTATTTTCCCACCACAGTTTTGCTATTTGAGTTTAAACATTTGTTTTAATTTTATTTTAACGGACCTTCTGAAAAGTCATGAAAGGATGTAACGCCAGGAGGATAACAACTTTTTCATGAACCAAATGGAAAATCTGGCTGAATATAATAGGAAGAGATCCCTAGGCACTCAAAAACCTAATTTAAGGGAAAAAAAATCCTCATCATTTACATTAGGGATGTGTATTGTACATACCAACAACAAGGGTTTCTGCAGTGTCATGTTTGGCTGCATACCAGCAGCTTACATATTTGCCAATGCTGTGGTGCCTGATCTCATTTTCCCAATGGCCTTCTGAAGTTTCTGAACCTATTCCACAGATATCTAACAGATAGCTAATTACCTACCTAAGCCTGTATAAATACCGGGATTTGTAATGCCCCACATACCTGTCATTTGGTATCACTGAATGCCCTAGAATGTCATTCGCCTTCTATGTCTCGTGCTTCTGAGCACAAAAAAAAATAAGGGGAGATTTGTTAGAAAGTATGGTCAGTGCCTTACATAAGCTAGAATTCTGCTCCTTCTTTGTCCATTGCCTGGTGACTTCAAGCATAGTTCCCTTCACAAGATGCTGAGTCTAAACGTTTCATCCTGGAGAACAGCTCTGACTCTTCTCTTTTCTAAGGATTTCTCACTGACGGTTGTTGACATGGCTCACTTGCTTTTTGGCAGACTACCAGTGGTCAGTGGACAAGCTGATGGCTTGTTCTGCTTCCTGTGGCCACAAAGGAGTGCAGCTGCCCCAGCTGAGGTGCTTACTGGATGGGACTGAAGTCAATATATCCAACTGCAAAGAGAAGCCCAAGCCAACCCTGCAGCCCATCGCATGCAATAGGAGAGACTGCCCTTCACGGTTTGCCTTTATTATACTTAAATGTCATAGATGCTTTCAAGATGTACTTCAAGAGTTCTTTGCAATGGACAGCATGCCCTTGTAGCCTTGCTGCTGCCTGTCTAGGACAAAGTCATGGCTGAAAGGGAATTTATGAGTGCTTAGCATAGACAGCTGGGAATTTTTAGCAAGATTTGTGAAAAACATTGACAGTACATAGTATATAAGTGTTTACACCTGCAGTAATTAGGTTAGAAAAGAATGAAGGATCTGTTGCCTACTGTTTATTAGCAAAGGTCACAGCTTCATGGTACTTTTGAATCTTCCCTGAAGTGTGAATAGTCCAGAATGCTTTTCAGCATTTTTACACTAAGGTAGAAAACTGGATTTCCATCTCACTAGTCATTTAAACGTACAAGCTTCGCTATCAGTTGATGTTACCTAGGCAGGAAGACATGGGGAACAATGCCTCCTGCTTATTGTAGTACTTCCTGAAAGAAAAGACTTCACCCTAAATGGAGCCTTCAGACATTGCTATATGTTGTAATTGTAATGTAAAAGAAATTGATGTGCTTGTCATCCTCCTCCTATTAAGAAGCAGCAGATTTTTAGGCCATTAAAGGTTAGTTCCTCACTAGGGAAAAAGCAATGACATAATATCTTTGTATTTTAGTAGCATAAATTAAATACTCTTCACTTAACACTGACTAGAAAATGAACAGAAGAAAGCAAGCCTCAGAAGTCCAGAATAATCTGGATCCTTGGAAGCAAATCTGGGCCTGGGTCCCGTACCTGTCCTGTTTATCATCTCTGTCAGTGACCTGGAGCTGGGGACAAATGACACGTGAATTCTGCAGGCAACACCAAGCATGGGAGAGCACTCAATATGCCTAAGAGTGCAGCTTGCTATCAGGGGAAGCTTGAAAAGGGTGGGCCAACAAGAACGTTAACAGGGGCATACACTAAGCCCTGCAGGACACTATTTGCTACCACCCTTTAGGTGGACTAAAGTCAATAAACCATCACTCTTTGAGCCTCATCATTCACCCCATGTTTTATTCAACTCATCCAGACTATTAACACTGCACCTTGGATGTTAGACTACTGAGGGAGACAGTGTCAAACAGTTTGATGAGGGTTGGGTAAATGACTTCCACTGCCCTCACCTTGTACTCAGGTCTGGTCATTCTTTCCCAGAAGTCGGTCAGGTACCTTCAGAATTTTCTTAGGGATCAAAGTAAAATCAACTAACCTCTAGTTTCTTATATATCATCCTTACGGTGTTGTTTTGAAAATGAGGGAAACATTTGTTTTTCTACTATTATCAGGACCCCTCCATTATTCATAACCTTTCACAGGTTGTAGTGAGCAGCCTTGTAGGAACATTGTCCCGCTCTCTCAGTATCCTCACCCATCTAGCCCTAACGCATACACTTGTACAGTTTGAGTTCTCTTTGGTAATTTCAACCTTACCCTGTGTTAGATGTAAATTTTATGCCTGTTCTGAGCTCTGTACACAAGGGAGTCTCATCACCCAAGAACTGTAGGATCATAAGATTTTTCTGTCCCACACAGCTTCATACCACTGTATTCCAACAGCAAAACAGGGAAGAAGCTAGACTTAGCAGCTTCTTTGGGGTTTGTGTTTTCCCTGAGTTTCTGTGTTGCCTGAATGTCAAAACAAGCAGGATTGCAGCTGCAGCTGTAAAGCTGAGAGTTCCCCTAGCGCAGTGGAAATGTCTTTTGCAAGCAAATCCCATTGGACTTGGTGGGCATGAAGGGGGTCAGACTCAGCTCTGCCTCCTCTTAGAGGCATGGTTTCCTTGTAAGCCACTACCCATGTAATCCCTCACTTTTCAGTTACTGGTAAACACAGTGGAGTTACAACAGCTTGAAAGATTTTTGATGGTGTCAACATCTTTCTCCTCTTCTGCTGCATCCACCCCACAGAACACACTGACACCTTCCTCCTTTCACACCCTTTGGTGTAAAGAATGCTAAATCCCAAGTGTCTGATCTGAAAGACAGCTTAGTGCTCTACTCTCACCGTGTTTAAAATGCCCTAATTCTCCAAATCAATGACTCCTTAGTTTAGATTTGTATAAGTGGTTTTTCTGTATTTTTCTGTTTTTTCAGTTTCTCCTCTCCCTGATTTTCACAGTGGACATAGTGCGTTTGGGTAAACAAATACTTACAGAGTGGTCAGGATCTCAAGAGAAATTTAGTACAACTTCTCTCATTCAGCACAGTTATTTGAGACTGGCATTTATATTAAAAAACAGTCTAATCTGATGTCAGAAGAGATGCTAAGCAACCTGATGAGAACTAAGCGGTTAGATTTACCAGTCTAGTTGTGTCTTGGGTATAAGGCAAGGTTCTGTTTATTTACCTTTTCTATATATATCCCTACCCACTTTTGCAGGCAACTGTTTTCTGAGTTGCCAGCTGAGTCATAAGAAGGAAACCAAAGGAGATTTGATGAAATATAAAATACACTCATTAACAGCAGTTTGCATTAGTGATGGCAGTAAACTCCGTGGAAATAGTTTATGTCTTTTTATACCTTTCCTGAACTGTAATGTGACCCACACTCCTCTAAGTTCCTGAGAAACTGTTGAGATGTATGCTTGGAAATAAAAATTGGTTGAAATGCAGAGCAGAGCTTTACAATGGAGGGATGGGAAAACTTCAGTTTCAACCTCACCAAACAGCAAGAAAAAAGTAGTTGCGTCTTTATTTTCTTTGTCAGAAGTATATCTGTTTATATACTTGTTTCTGTAACTACAGGAGTTAATCACTTGCAGAACACTGGGGAGTAGTAGCGGGTGCCTTTCCATAGGGTTGGAGAATGCCTATGGCCTGTTTTGTGGAGTAATCATAAACATTGCCATTAGAGGATGAGATGGGCACTATTTTCCTCCCAGTAATACAACACTTTTGCTGGGAATCCTGGACCTAATGACTGCTGACTTAACCATAAATCTCCTCGGGCAACAAATAATCAGTTGTGTCAGTCCTGTTCCTGCCAGGAACAGGACTCCCAAATCCAGTGGCATGAGTCTTCCAACTAATGATAAATTGGCAAGATCTTGTTAAGGATTTGTACCTTTGGACATAATAGTTTGGACAAATAACTTGGATAATTATTTTCTGTCATTAGAGGTTTTTTATTAGTGATACTGGATTTTTTAAAACCCTGCCAATACAGGATTAGAGACTTAGTCTCAGTTGTCAAATGCACAGTCCAAGCTCAAAAGGAAAATAAAAATGTGTCCTTTATCCCTTTGTTGTCTGTACACTAACTCCATCCCTGCACAACCTTCAGGCTTTCCTGGATTATCTCAGCTGTCAGGGAGGCAACAGAGTGGGCCAACAGGCCCTAGCAACTTCTTGGTTCCTCTGTCAGCAGCAAGTTCAAAGTGCCCTGAGAGCTACTCCATCAACTTTACAGGGACAGTTTTCCCTGCCAAGGAGTGGAAATGGGCCGTAGCCAGTGACTGCAACCTGTTGTCAAGGCCCCTGTTGTGCAGTGGTGTGAGAGCTGTCGTGCCAAACCACTGTGACTGGACTAAAAATATTTACTAAGCTCTTAAAAACAACCTTAAGAGGAAAAAGTGGATTCTGGGCCCAGAGAACCCTCAGAGAGATACTAAAATAAAAAATGTACTCTTTTCTCAACTTTCATCTTATGAGCAGTTTTTGATGGCTACTACAGGGGTCTGAGTACAGTACTGTGATGCAAGTCATTGTTGGCTTACTTTGGGCCAATACATTAATTCCTGTTGACACTGATGATACTGCGGACAGTGCACTTAGAGCACATTAGCACATATTTGCTCCCTGACCTTCTTGCCTTTCTCTCCCAGGTGGATGGTAACATCATGGTCTCCATGTACACGGAGCTGCGGTGGAGGAATCCAAATGAGACGAGTGACATGCCAACGACTGACAGCAAAAGGCAGCTCTGTCCCAATGTCAAATGAAGCCTGTGCTCAAGCGTCCAAGCGCCCTGTGGACACACAGAACTGTAACAGGCAACCCTGTGTTGAGTGGGTGGCCTCCTCCTGGGGCCAGGTAAGGAGCATGCCAGCAGTCTGAAAACAGACTTGTTCTCTGGACTAGGACGAGATGACAGGAGAAGCTGTGGTCTGCAAGCTGTACTCTGCAGGCTTTTGAGAAGGCAAGCTAATTTGCTTAACGCTTTCAACTCTGTATTTGATACAAGTATGTTTGGGTTTCTGCTCCTTCAGGTAGTCCCCAGGAGAGCCACATGTGAGCAGGGTTTCCACTGCAGGCTCCTCTTTTGTCGCCAGTGGAAAGGTCTGCCCCCAGACAGGTTACAACTCTGGGAAATAGCATTCTGCCTTCTCTAAGTCTACAGTTGCTCTTTTCACTTTTGGAATGTGTTTCAGTTTTAGTTTTCAGGAGTCAGATCTGATGGCTATGGTAGATTTGGTGGAGGGTTTACAAGAAAACAGTTCTAAAAGATTCTAATGTTGCCTGAGAAACTTATAGCACTTCATAACAAAATGCAGGAGAGGTCATGCGCAAAACTTCCTTCTTCCTCACATTAAAGCCCCTTTCTTCAAACCCCTTGTCTGTTCTGGAATATAATGTCCAGATACTCATCAAGCAAACTGTTCACTAACTGTTGATTTAATTTAAAAGAACAGAAACACATGCTTCATATCCAGAACTAATTATGATTTGATGAATTTTATTAAGGAGAAGATTAGAAGAGTTAAACAGCAAGTGTGCAACTGATATGCTTGAATAGGTTAGGATGGCTTCATTGCTGGAGCATACTTTCAGATATGCTGCTTTGACATGCTTTCCTTTCTTGTCCTGCAATACTTTTTTTTTTTTTCTTTTCCAGTGGAATATTTTTTTGGTTCAATATGTTCTTTGTTATTAACAATTTGCTCATAAATTGTGGTACAAGCTGCAAAATGCACAGTAAAAGGAATGTATCGAGATTTCCTGTATGGATCATAGCCTCTTGGCTAATGATGTGAGAGCATTTTATTTTCCCTAAAGATGTATTTAAGATTGAACTATTGAAGAGGAGAGGGTAATAAATCTGGAGACCAGATACAGAAATGCTGTTTCAGTATAGCTGGAGGGGGTGAAATAGGACAAATGATAATTGTGTGCTCAGCCTCCAAAGTGTGCAGAACTGCAGGAAATTCTTGAAAGCTTCACAGTTACTGCATGGCAATATGCACTTTATTTCACCAGCAGTCTTATAAAAGCAGAACATTGACTTTTACCTCCATTAAGTGATTTTCTGTTTTCACAGTGTAATGGGCCTTGCATTGGGCCACGACTCGCTGTACAACACAGACAGATATTTTGCCAGACAAAAGATGGGACTTCTGTGTCATCTGATCAGTGCAGTGCCTTACCAAGGTAGGACAGAAATCTCTTACATCACTGTTCTTTGAGAGATTTTGAATAAACTGGAGGTTTAGCAAGCATCTTCTGGGTTTTCCCTATGCAGCAAAGTGATCATGCTGCAACCTGTTTAATTATGTGGCATAAACCTCAGCAGCTTAAGCCAAGACTTCAGTATTCATTCATATCAGCCCCAGAGATAATAAATACATAAATAAAAATAAGAAAATAATTTTAGAAAAACACACAAGAGCTGGCTAACAATTGAAGAGCTAGCGTACTAAAACCTAACTGAAATACTATGCTATCTCTGACAGTAGGAGCATGTTCATTATCTGTTAGTAATGAACTTCCAAAGCTTCTAGTCTCTCTGTCTCTCAATTCAACACGAGTGCTAACTGGATAAAAATGACTCCACAGCATTTGTTTTCCTTCAAATAAACTCCACTGTTCACTTTATAGAAACATATTTATTTTCCATTAGACTGCACTGAAGAGAAAAAGAGATTATACAAGAACATCTTCTGTTTTCTATTGATTGCAGACATCAAAAAGTAACAAACCTCTGATGTGTTTGAACGGGTGGTGCTTCATTCGTTACACCTTTTTCAGTGGCATTCTGCTGTGCCATTCATGGGCTGGTGATATTTAAGTCAAACCCTCCAGCAGTTCAAATTTTTGTTTAACTCCAGTTGGCCTATACCAGTTGACAATATCTGAGGGTCTAGCCTGTGAATGCAGTTAAAAATTGCTTTTCAGTGCACTGAGCTTATTTCTGCTTGCACACAGTGAAGACAGGGCTCAGAATAAGTAATACTTGGGGCATGCAAGGCTTGCAGTACCCAAGGCTTGCACAATGCCCAGAGTGGCACACACTTCTCGCACAGTGCAGCGAGTGACTTGTGACTTTCCCTTTTGCTCACAGGCCTTTGAGCACTCAGAACTGCTGGACTGACATCTGTGGCGTGCACTGGAGGGTCAGCTTGTGGACAGTGTGTACAGCTACCTGCGGAAACTACGGCTTCCAGTCCCGGCGTGTGGACTGCGTGCACGTCCGTACCAACAAACCCGTGCTCGAGCACTACTGCTCCTGGAGACCACGGCCGGTCAACTGGCAGCGCTGCAACATCACGCCCTGTGACAACAGTACGTTGATGAGCAGAGGGGTGGGTATGAGGAGGGGGGAAGCTTGTGGGACCTCTATGTGGAGTCATGTCTCCAAAATGCAGTGCTGGGCATCACAGCTCAGCTTCCTGGAGAACCTCCAGCCTGAACACATGCAAAAAGCAGTGTCCAAAGCTCAGCATCTTGGTGGGAGGGCATGGTGCCCCCTGTGGTTTGTTGGCGGTGGTGCTGGCACCAGGGTTGCATTCCCGTGCTAACCATTTAAAATGGCTGATGCTACCTCAGCTTTCTGTTATTGCTACAGATAGGAGGAAAAATACAAGTCACAAACAGTGTTCACTGTATTTTACTGAAGCCTAAATCCACTGAATAGGTTAATGCTGGGAATCGCTGAACTGGAAGCTGCTTGCTTTCAGTTGACAAGCAACAAACTGTGCCTGCAAGAGGAAAAGAGAAGTTATAAATATTTTTTTAAAAATAGAAAAAAAAATTAAAAAGAAGAAGCAGCAGAACAGATGTTTTAGTTGTTGCTGAGCAGTGCTGCACAGAGCACAGGGTGTTTGAGCTTCTCATGCTGCCTTGCCAACAAGGTGGCTGGGGGTACACAAGGAGCTGGGAGGGGCGAGAACCAGGACAGTGATCCAGATTGGCCAAAGGGATGTCCCATACCATGTGGTGTTATGCAAAAAAAAGTATAAAATGCTGGGAAGTTGGCTGCAGGGACAGCGACTGCTCGGAGACTGTCTGCATCATTCAGCAGGTGGTGAGCAACTATGTTGTGTATCACTTGTTTTGCAAAATGCATGTATAATATTATCGTTACTCTTATTTCTCTTTCATTTTGTCTTAGTAAATAGATTTTATCTCAACCCACAAGTTCTACTTTATTTTTTTCCCAGTTCTCTCCCCCATCTCACTGGGAATGGGAGAAGTGGTGCTGTGTGGTGCTAAACTGCCTGCCAGCTTAAAACACAGAAATTAGAAGGGAGATTCAGTGACTGACTTGAGGTTTTTAGAGCTGCTCTGCTGAAATGAATTTCCTGTTTTATTTACTACTTCACCTTCTGTTTAACAACTGTTATGAAACTCTTTCTAGAGCATCAGATTGCAAACTGTGCTGGAGTGCACAAACTGTGCTGAGTGCTGAAAAACCTTCAGAAGCCATCCTCACACTCTGGAAGCCATAGCTGTCCACTGCATTCCCCTTTGAGCCTTTAGTGGCTTACAGTCCTCACTCAGTGTCTGCAGCAAGTCAAGGTCATGCTCACAGTGAGACCTCCCAACATAAAACTGTTTTGAATTGCTCTCAGGTGAAAAAATCTTTCTTTCATTGCTTCATCACCATCTCTCCTTTTTGTTTCCCCTTCGGCAGTGGAGTGCAGAGACACCACAAGGTACTGTGAGAAAGTGAAGCAGCTCAAACTCTGCCAGCTCACCCAGTTCAAATCTCGCTGCTGTGGGACTTGTGGAAAAGCTTGAAGGCGAATGCGATGAAAATGGAGGAACAAGGGGATCTCAGCTTTTGCTTCACTGAGGCAAAGACTTCTACAGAAAATATAAATGGAATTGAATTCTTTTTTTTTTTCATTTTATTTATTTATTTCCCTTTAAAAAGGAAAAAAGAGAAGAAAAAAAAAAGGAAAAAGAAAACCCTTTACCAAATCATTGTTGTAAAGGGATTTGACAAGTTTTCCCTTTAATAGATCTGGGAGACAGAATGCAGCAAAACATGGTCATGGAGGGTAGATCACAAAGATTCAATGAATCCCATGCCACTGGGCCTGAGGGGAATGGGGCTGCCCCATAGTCCATGTACACATTTGGGAATACACCATCAGACAAATGGAGAAGTGGATCAAAATCAAAATGTAGCATCACATTCAACCACCAAA
Source organism: Pavo muticus (assembly GCA_016647715.1). Lineage (NCBI taxonomy): Eukaryota > Metazoa > Chordata > Aves > Galliformes > Phasianidae > Pavo > Pavo muticus. Next base: position 386,987 of record JACDJE010000477.1, on the reverse strand, counting down.
TCAAACAAATCAAACAGTCTGATACATGGTGGGGTACTGCAAACAAAACAAAGAAAAAGACTAGACATTCATCAATGCAGTATACAGACCCTACATTTATCTTAGACTAATTTGGGTATATAAGCGTATGATACCGCTTTATAAATCTATCACTTACATTCAAGATTGGATTTCTTTTTTCCTTTCTGTGTCCTTCTCATCACAGGCCTTCAAATGATCTCAGTGGGAGATCTTGTTAATCTTTGAGAATCAAGTCTGGTGTCTGAGAAAGTTGAGCAATGTTGTGTAACGTGAGTGAGTCTAGAAGACATCTGAAAGTGTTCACAGGTTGCATTTGTGTGGGAGGGATGGAGCTAAGAGTGTTGCCTTCAGCATAAAGGTGAAGTGATGATGTCAGCTATTATTTAGGAGAAAGAAAGAAAGTATGATCTGCTACAGGCAGGCTATAACAGGAACCTGCAAATGCTGTCCCGTACAGAAAACAGATAGGAAAGATGTGGAAACAAGAGCTGCTTTGCATCGTACTTCCTACTAATGCTTACTTGGAATAGGTAGGAGTACCAGTACCCAGAGTTAAGGTGGTTTCAGAGCTGGCATTTTGGTAAGAAATTTGAGGAACTGGGTTTTCCTTTTCTGCTAACATGAATATTTTCTGTCCTGATGGCCAATCCCTTCAGTGAAGTAGTAAAAAATAATCTATTTTCTGATACTGCTGGCTGTTCCTACTCAGTAGGACCAGAATAGATTCAGCATCAGCCCCAGAGGACTAATACTAAGAAAATTTTAAAAATTTGCTCCTCTATGGCTGTGTTACACAACAAAATGGGTGCTATAAAGCTGCACGTTTTTAAACCCAGGTACTACACCCTAAAGAGATTTTCTAAAAAGTGAGCCTCAAACATCACGTATTGCATGCTGTCTGTGAATCTTTCTCCCTGGTCAGTTGCAGTGGTTATTCATCCAGTGAAGTGCTTCGTCCTTTTAGTTCCTGGGCAGTCCCTTCTCTACTCTGAATAGAGCCTTAAAATTAGAAGAGATTTGCAAAGGAGGGGGTTTGAGCATCATAAGAAATTTAAAGTCTGGATCTGAGGTCTTGGTTCAAGACCATCTCTAAATTAAAGGCTCGGTTGTGCCTCATCCCCTGTGGGGTTCAGGCCTTGTGGTGCATTATTGAAATGCTGTTCAAGTGCTGCTGTGTTACAGCTTCCATCATGTGGCTTTTTCAGCAAAACTGGGAGTCCACTTCTCAGGTCAGTGTCATGTTCAAGACACTGACCTGTCTCTGGTTGCTTCGGAACACATATGTCAGTGGTAGCTCTCGCTACAAATGGGTCTTCAAGAAATAGTGTTGCTAAGCTTCATTGTAACTTTTTATTTAAAAAAAGAAGAATGTCTTTCTATGTATGTAAATGTATATCTTTTCTGTATATTTATTAGGATTTCTTGTATAAAAAGTGCAATATTAATAATTGTACATTATTTTGTCCAGATAAAACTATTTGTTTGGGTTTTTTAAAATCTCCCCAGAATATCAATGGTAATAGAGAAATTCTCACTTGTTTTTAATTGAGGATCTGCTTCACTGTGCACAAAGTGCTTTCTAAAATATGACGTGAGGGAAGGATGATATTTTTAACTTGTGAATTGATAGTTATGCATGGAATAAAGGACAATTTCTTAATACTAATAATAACAATAAGAACAATAAGAATGTGGGGGGTATTTCTAATACAATAGTTAACAAAAAGCAGCACGGGGAAGTACTGACATTTGTTTGACTGCAAAGCATATTTATATTCATGTTGAATAGCAGCTGTGTAACTGTGCCCAGGATAAACAAGGTGATTAGATCCGGAGGAGCAGTTGTGTCATCTCTGCACAGTATGAATTTAATTTCACATATTTGTTCTGTGAATTGTGACTTGGCAGCATCTCAATAATATAAGATTTCTGGATATTTGCAAAAGGATGTTTTCCTTCTCTAACAAGAAAGCAAACCAGCAAATTTGTATTTATATAATTTTTGTACAGGTAATGCAGGTTACTTACTTAACTACTGCTGTCTGATGTGTTGTTAATATTAAGTTTAAAAACAAAAGCCAAACAAGGAGCATGCTGTCCTTATTCTGTATTACAGTGATAGCAAACAGCTGTTACATTATATATATATGATCCACCATCACCGTCTTCCCCCCCTGCAGGATCATCATTTCTTTTAAAAATCTCCAGACATTAACATTCTGCACCCAATCTTGGAGAACTTTATGAATTCTTCATCACCCTTGCTTTACTCTTTGCTGCCTCTACAGCTCTTCTAGGAGTAGATGGCCATCACTGGTCCTAGGTTCATGGAAATCATTCCTTTTCATACACAGAAACTCTCAAAGACATCTTGTAACTCTCCTCTGTAATCTCTGGAGTGAAGCAACACCCACTACCCAATATTCAGTCTTTTCTTATAGGTCTCTGCTGCCTTCAGTAACAGAGCTTGCAACTCCTTGAAGCATCAGGAATATACTTAGAAGAAATCCTAGTCATGATCACAATTACTGGGGGGCGTTTGGGAGGGTGGGAATAGGAGTAAAGCAAAGACATTTCCTCTTAAAAAAGACAAACACAAGTTTTGAAAACTAAGTTGATTCTTCTGTCTCCCTTTTCAAACAAACTTTATAATGTATCTTCTAAAAAGGAACGGTGATTTTGCTTTGATTTACTGAGAATTTACCCAGTATGATGTTCCTAGCTGTACTTTTGAGACACCTGCACTGCAAGGAAATAATACCTCACCCAAGCACGCATACAATTCTAGGCTGAAGACCAGCCCTGAGACTTCCAAGTGACAGTAGTGAATGTAACGGGAATTTGTAATGGCAATTGGTCATTCATTTTGAGTAAAGCAAGCAGAAAAGCTGGTGTTGATGTAAAATGAAAAGCAGACCAGCCTAGATTCTCCAGAGAACAATTATTCCCTTTTTATACATATGGCTCTTGTTACCAGTCAAGTCAGAATGCTTTCAGAACCTTCAAAGCAAGCTTCTAGTTTTGTTCTCCCTACTAATTTTCACTGAGAAAGAAAAACAGTTGTGCAACAAGCAGAGAAATGCAGTGCTGAAAGGTTCCCAACAGGACATTTACCCCAGCCTCCCGTTCTGTGGAAAAGTAAGCACATCTGAGCTACTCCGGACATGTATGTCTATGCCTTTAAAGCCACAGAAGCCATGGGGAGAGCTTTCTGAAGTAATCATTAGCTGGAATGTTTTTTCCTACTATCTTCCATCTTGTAGGATGGAATTCATTCGTTCAGCTTCTTTCAGAATTTTGACTCTCTAGTCTTCCCCTCCCATTGCTTTAGCTAGTTTATTTGCACCCTCTCTCATTTTTGGTTCTTGTAGTTGGGCACTCATTCCAATGCATAAGTAGCACCAATAACTGGAAAATAGTCTTGAATGATTTGCATCCACACTTCAGATCAAGACTTCTGCTTGTAATTGCTTCACATTTTGGCTTGTCCACTTCATACCCCAGTATTGCTGCTGACATACTTCATCTATTAATATTAGCAAGACTTGAACCCTGATTTTTGCCACTGGAAATACTACTGTATCACCAGTGTGGCATAACTCACAGAGCTCTTCAGTGTGTTCTTTATTTCAGCTTTTAAGTACTAGATGTAGGAGAGGAAGTATGGAGGTTTCTGTGACGTTAATATTTGAAATGGCTACTACAACTTGTCAGCTTCTTTTTAGAGACACCGACTTGGTTAGTGAAATACAGATTATTGAATCATGATGTGCTCTAAGAATGACATGTGTCAACATTATTACTGATTTCTATCTACTGCTTCCATCTCATCCTCTTTCCAAGTTATCCTATTAAAGATAAAGGTAATGATCACCATACTATCTGTTTTGTACCCAAACACTGATTCATAAATAAATTTGTTTCTGTATCCATGTAATCTGAAACCTAAATCTGTATAAACCGGTGAGCCAGGCACTAGCTCTTTTCCAGATTTTCAGGACCATCAAAGTCCTCCTAACTTCTTAACAACAACTGTCAGTGAGTCACTAATCATTTCAGCTAGTTCATACAAAGTTAACTTTATTCATTCAGTTATCTGTTTCTTAACTTGGAAGCTTTCAAACTGTTTGAATGCCAGAATTTCACACAGACTACCAGTGTAAACAGGGAAAATCAGAATCTCAAATCCTTACTATGGCCCTGCATATCAGCTGCAGACCACAGTACAGGAATCATCAACTTAATATTTTTCTTCATCCTCTCATTTAAAAGTATATATAAATTTATCAATGATCTTAAGTATTGACTGTCACACTCAGTATTTATTTGTGAATACGAGTATTTTTGGTTTATCAGCATTTTCACCCACATTGTTTTTCGCTTCCACCCAACTTTTTCCAGTTGATCAAAATCAAATCTAAAACCTAGTCATATGCCTAGTCATTTTCACCACATCTTGCTGTAAGACTCTTACTTTTACATATATATTTATACTTCTATAGGTAGATGATAGATATTATGTTCAATAATTTGTAACCTAAAGTGTTATTTGTCTACATTTATAAGGGGAAAAGCAAAGGCACAGCATTTCTTCTTTCAATTACGTGTTTCTGTGCTCCCCTACCTTTTCAATGAGATACAATTTACTTACTCTCATTCTCAACTTCACACATCAAGACATCTATACAATAGTAAATTTTATTTTGCCTTTATCCCTCTGAGAAGGAAATACAGTGTAAAGTCTCATCTTTTCTTCATTGATCACTGATGAAAACTGAAACTAAGAAGTCCGTGAAACCACAGACTCCAGGCCTCTTCTTTGACCACTATGAAATCTGGAACTGCCAGTACTGAGCTATCAAATGCATTTTGGATGCCAGAGGCAGCAGGGCTGAGAGTTAGTAAGTGCTTTAGCTTTAGAGAGGTATCATAGCGAGGCCCATCCAGAAGTTTTTTTTTCAAACAAAAAAAAAAAAAAAAAAAAGAGAGAGAGAGAGGGAGAGAAATAGTCAAAATCAAGTACAAAGTAACTCATGAAATGTACTTAAAGCCCATCACCAGCAGTTGCTTCCTGCTGGTCCTTATAAGAGCTCGTACTCCTCTAAGAGGGCTCTATGCTGCAAGAAACAATACTAACACAGCATAAAATGGCTTCTCATCAGCTAAAAAAAAAATCCAAAATACCAGCTTGTAAGTACTATTGTTAGAGATGATGACAGCAAAGCGTGAGTTCCCTCACTGAACTCACTGAAGTGAAAGTATATGACACAAAATGGAAGACTGAAAGTTGAAATATCTGCTTCCAATTCCACCAAATATAACCACAAAACAATCAGATGTTTATCACCCTCATGACAGTTTTGATAGTGCACTTGATTTTGTTTTTAATGCAGGAAACCCACAGGTTGCCCAGAGAGGTGGTAGAAGCCCCATCCTCAGAGACACTGAAGATCAGGCTGGAGGGCGCTCAGGGCACCTGATGGAGTTGTAGGTGTTCCTGTTCATTGCAGGGAGATTGGACTAGAAGATCTTTCAAGGTCCCTTCCAACTCAAAAGATTCTATGATTCTGTGCTCGTAGGATCTGCTTTTCCCTTGCACTTGCCAACTTTACACCAGTGCTTTTAGCACAGTTACTGATGAGCATGTGCTGGTAGACCTGTAGACACATAAACATAGGATCGCATGGGTATGTCTTCAATGCCCCCCTCCGAACCTCTATCAATCTGTACAATGTGCAAGTCATTCTGCCTACTGTCTGCTGTGAATTACACTGTTCATCAGTCCATGAACTGTGGCAGATGGGAATAAGAAACCCACCCCTCACTCATTGCTCTTTGGCACTTCACTTTGCCAGTGCCAACAGCCTGGAGCCACTACTGCCCCCTTGCTTACCTGCACAGCTCCAAAGAGCTCTGCGGGTCTGGCAGCTGAGCAAGTGCTCTGCAACTAGAGGAGCAGGAGACCATTCAGCTGGCTGGAACCAGGGATAAGGTCTGTGAAACTGACAGATGGGGCTTGCAAGCCAATACAGTGAACAAGCTTTATGCCACTTGTTCACACTGCATTTTCCCCATCCTTTCTTGCTAACACTCCTCTTGCCCTCTTGCCTCTTAGGAGAGAACCAAAAAAAAAAAAAAAAAGAAAAAGAAAAAGAAAAACAAGAGTGCTCCTTCCTTAAGCCTTTAAGCCCTTTGCAAAGAAAAGCTTTAGATTTGTGTAGACATGAATAAAAGTATGCAGTTTCACGTGGCTAAAAGGGAAAGGGGCACCAGAGGATTGTGCTCAGGCTACTCATGAACACTGTTTGCTTAAGTAGCAGCAGGATGTGAGTGACGTTATAGTAAGCACAGTTATGCACACATGATTAGGATGACATGGGCACGGGAAACTACACCCTGCTCTTACCCTCCTTGATACTATAAAGCAGTCTGCTGTTTCTAGTTCTCACACAAGGTCTGAGCCTACTTTGTCTGCATACTCACTAGGGCAAAGCACTAAAACAAAACTTGAATCAAAACTTGAACCAGACAGGCTGTCAACAGCCAGCTCTCCAAGTGAGGAATCAGGGTGGGTTTCTTTTCTTTTAAGGAAATGCTTAATGCAGGCACGTCCAACCTGCAGCCTGCTGGCTGCATGCAGCCCAGCCCAGCTCGCCCTGCGGCCACCCCTGCCCCATCCCATCATGGCGGCAGCTCTTCCCACCAAGCAGGCTGGCCCAGTCCCTCAGCACAAACCCAGCATCAGTGTGCTATTAACCCTACCTGGGCTAAAACCAGGGCAAAGGGTGCAGTGATAATTCAACTGATGGCAAATAAGTTTATGTGTTTTGGTAAGTTGGCTAAACACAGTCCTGTGAACAGCAGAAAATACGCAGCCGTGCTTTCCATTTTGATAAAGCAATTTGAGAATAGGTTTCAAGATTGATGAAAAAATCATCAATTTTTCATTTTATTTGCAATGCCATTTTCAGTAGAATTAAATACATTACTTCTGAATTTTCAAATTGAATGTGTGGAGTTGTAATCAAAAATCTGATTGTGTCTCTTTACCAGATTTTTATAAGCCCTCTCCTAAAAAGAGAGAAATATCCCTTGCTTCATAACCACATCTTATCTGTATCATCACTTTTGGGAGCATTTGTGAACAACTGTTTTCCACAATGAAGTACAGGAAGAGTAGTGTTTCACTATGAATCTCTGACAAACTCCTTCAGAGCTCACTGAGAATTGCAGCCACTAATGCTGAACCGGACTGATACACTAATTTCACAAAAACAAGGCTACATATCCCACTAGATTTTGTTGCCCTCTTTTTAAAAATGTTTTAATTAAAAAATAAAAAAATAAAAAAACATTAAAAAATAAAATGTTTTGTTGCTTATGTACCTCAGCTATATTATATATTTTATGAGGGCTACTCCAAAAGTAATGCCTCCTATTTATTATGTTGGCCCATAATGGCAGAAGCAAGATGGTGGTATGGCAGTAGAGGCTGAACTTTCTCACCAGTATTCCATTGTGTGTTGTTGAGTGTGACAGATGGCAACAGAGGGGCACCCTGACACAATGACATCTGATATAGAAGTGCATCTGAAGCAAAGATGTGTGATTGAATTCCTCCGTGCAGAAATAATTGCACCAATTGGCATTCACTGACACTTGCTGAACATTTGTGGAGACCAAACAGTGGATCTGAGCACAGTGAGGTGGTGGGTGCTGCATTTCATCAGTGTTGACGGTGACAGTGGGTCACCTCCACTGGTGCACACTGTTATGAGCACAGCATGCAGGCACTTGTTCATCGCTGGCAAAAATGCATAGCTAGTGGTGGTGCTTACTTTAAAAAATAGTGTTTTGTAGCTGAGAATTTGCTCTATCGAAGAGTGTCATTGTTCTCTTTGTAGCTATTTTAGTTTCCATGGAAATAAATAGGATGCATTCCTCTTGGAGCAATATATATATATATATATACATGAGGCTCAGGACAATTCCTCTTCACTCAGGGCAGCCCAGGAAAGCCAAAAGGTTGGACACCTATGGGTTAATGGTTCTGCTGAGAAGTAATTTGTTTTGGGCTGCATAGAGAGTTCCCCCCACACTATTCAGTAGGCTGCTGGTTTTGTGGGTTTTTTTAAGCATAAATTACTGGTTTGAAGAAATAGCCTATAAGGTTGGTAGATGGTTGTTAAAGCACTTCACTTAGTGAAACTCTGAAGGAGTCAGTTTTCACTAATAGCATACAACCTAGTGATTTTATTACCAAAAAAAGAAAAAGTAAAAAAAAAAAATGAAAAGAAAAATCTTGCTCTTAGCCCACTGCATACAAATCACAGTGAATCACATTCAACTGGGAGGGTCCCATGGGTGCATTTCTCCTTGAGCAGAAAGCAAAGCACGGCACGGGTCAGCTGGTTGGGAAAAGCAGTCCCCTGAAGCACATGCAATGGCACTGGGTAGTGCATACAGGCCCTCCTCTGGTGCCCAGCTGGGAATAGGTCTCTTTGCCACCAAGCACAGCACCAGTGAGATGAAAGAAGCCAGAAATAAAAGGCTCTGCGTGCTGTTAACTCTTTAAGAGTTACCCTTTTCCTTCCCTCCCAAATGCATCCTAAAACATCTGTGCAACAGATATCCAAACAGATGGAGAAGTGAAAATCAGGTTGTTCCAAAGTAGCATTTTCCCACAAAAACAAGAAGAAAGGCACAAGCCATCAAATTACTACTTCCAATGTGGGAAAGTGGCAGAGAATGGGCAGGAAGTGGGATTTGTAACAGGATCAGCCAAAAGCAGACTCTGCTAGTGGTACTACAGAAACTTCTTTGTGAAAGATCTCTGTCTCATCAAGCCCACTCGGCAGTTCTCTGCCCAAATGGCTTTTTCCAGCTGAGATGATGTGGCTCCCTCAGGGAGGTCCTTTCCACACATCAGGAAAGTTATTTTTTTCCTCTCACAATTGAAGGGTTTCCTTTTTCATACAGTAAGTCCAATTGCCCACAGTCTCTGGAGAACCATGGCCAGTATTGATATTGGTTCTGTCTGTGCTATGAACATCCTCAGCTCTTGCTGAAGAATACCGTCTATTTTTCAACACTTTTTTCTTAGTTCTGAAATATTTGAGAGGCTGGTAATTTGCTTTCTATCTCTGGCAATTTACAGCACTGGTTGAAGCCCTTTCAAGAGTTTTTAAGCGCATGGGTATGTAATTCTACAGCAACTACAAACAAGCTAAGCCTAAACTACCAGGTTTCTTCGCGCGCTGACCTTCTTCACTAAAGCTGGTAATTTGTATGGTGCATTATTTCAGATAAAGGAATTAAATAAACCTTAATCTGATTAAAGCACTCTTTTGCTTTCAGCCAGATTGGCCTCCTGATTATGCAGTCAGACATCGCTGATGTTGTTGGCAGCATGGGAGAAAATAGGGGAAAAAATGCAACTGGAGGTGAAACTGCAGCAACCCAAGCTCTAAGCAGTTTTCATTTCTGTGGAACCACATCTTTCATCGTTCAAGTAAACTCGTTATGTTCCCCAGTGTTACCACATGATGGTTTTACTGAGTTTTTTTATATACTTTGAGTACAAGTCAGAATAAAATCACAGAATCATAGAATGTCATGGGTTGGAAGGAACTTCTAAAGACCATCCAGTTCTAACTCCCACCTGCCATGGGCAGAGCTGCATCCCACCAGCTCAGGCTGCCCAGGACATCATCCAACCATGCCCTTGAATGCCTCCAGGAATGGGGCATCCACAGTTTCTCTGGGCAGCCTGCGCCAGCGCCTCACCACCCTCTGAGTAAAGAATTTCCTTCCCCTGCCAACCTTGCTTTATTACTATTAGACCATGTAAAAAGTTTGTCTCTCTCCAGTTTATAAACTGCCCACAAGTAATGGAAGAACATCTCCCCACAGCATTCTCCAGACCAAACAAGACCATCTCCCTCAGCCTTTCTTCATACAAGAAGTACTTCAGTGCTCCAATCATCTGTTTGGCATCCTCTGAACCCATTCCAACATCTTCATGTCTTTCTTGTTTTGGAGGACATAATTCGGATGCAGTATTGCAGATAAGATCACACGAGGGCAGAGCAGAGGGGGACAATCACCTCCGTCATCCTGCTGGCCACCCCTTTTTTTGGTAGCCCAGGATACTTTTGGCCTTCTGGGCTGCAAGAGCACACTTCTGACTCATATCCAGCTTTTCATCCACCAGAACTTCCAAATCCTTTTCCACAGGGCCACTCTCAAGGAGTTCTCCCAGTCTGTACTCACATATGGGATGGCTTTGACCCAGTTGCAGTACCCTGCACTTGGACTTAGTGAAGCTTGTCAAGTTTATGTGGGACTACTATTCCAGCTTTTCTAGGCCCGTCTGGATGGCAACCCTTCCTCCCATTGTATCAACTGCATCACTCAGCTTAGTGTCATCAGCAAACGTGATGAAGATGCACTGAATCCCACTATCCAGGCTACTGATAAAGATATTAAAGCACGCCAGTTCCAAGACCCCTGTGGGATACCACTCATGACCATAGTCCACCTGGAAATACAGCCACTGACCACAAACCTCTGCATGTGACCATCCAACCAATTCATTATCCACTGAATAGTTCAGCATTCAAATCTACATCTCTCCAATTTATATATAAGGATGTGGTATGGAATCATATCAAAGGCTTTGTAGAACTCCGGGTAGACAACATTAGTTGCTCCTCTTTGCCCACTAATGCTATCCCTTCCATCACAGAAGACTACCAGGTTGGTCAGGCATGATCTGTCCTTGGTGAAGGCATGCTGGCTGTCTCAGATCACCTCCTCAACTCACATATGCCTTAGCCTACCTTCTGCAAGGATCTGTTGATCTTGTCAGACACAGACATGAGGCCCATCAGTCTGTAATTTCCTAGATTTTCTGTTTCAGCCTTCTTAAAAATGGCAATGATGTTTCTCTTCTTCCAGTCACCAGGGACTTCACCTGACAGCCACAGCTTTTCAAATGTGATGGAAAGCAGCTCAGCAATCATATCAGACAGTTCCTTCAGGATCCTGGGATGCATGTCATCTGACCTCATAGACTTGTATACATTCAATCTCATGAGGCAGTCTCAGACTTGCTCTGCTATTTCGGTGGGATGGATTTTGCTCTCCCAGCCATCACCTAGAGGTTCAGAGATGTGAGAGGCATGGGAAAGAAGCCTGACTGACAGTGAAGACTGAGGTAAAGAACTTGCTGAGTACCTCTGCTCTCTTCATATTTTGAAGTGACTTTTCCCTTCCCATTTATCAGAGAGGGTACACTCTCCTTTGCCTATCTGTTCAGACCAGTGTACCCGTAGAACCTGATGTTGTTATTTTTCCCATCCCTTAGCAAGTTCAGTTGTGTCTCTGCCTTGCCTTTCCTGATCCCCACTCACAACTAGACAGCATCCCTGTATTTTTCCCAGGCCGCATGTCCCTGCTTTCACTACCTGTGCATTTCTTCCACCTCAGCTTCCCAGCAGACATCCAGGTGACTGAAATCCCCCATCAGGATGAGAGCCTACAAGCATGATGCCTCTTGCATCTGAAGTGAGAAGGCCTCATCAACAGGCTCCCCTTGAGGCAGCCTGTAGTAGACCCCCACCAGATGTCCTTTATTGGTACAGTCTATAATTTTCACCTACAAGTCCACAAAATGTTCATGGCTCAGAGGCTGCTCTTCACAATCTGTCCATTTATCAACATTTATTCACATAGAGGGTGAGTCCCCTGACCCTCCTGCTTTGTCTATCTCTTCTAAAAAGCTTGTAGCTCACAATCATAGTATTCCAGTTGTGTGATTCATCCCACCAGATTTCTCTGATAATGATTAGGTCATGGTTCTCTAGTTGTGCTATAGTTTTCAACAGCTCCTGATTATTTCCCATGCTGCGTGCATGGTGTAGAGGCACTCCAGCTGGGCTATTGGCTGCATTACCCCATCTAATTACAAATCTGGGACAAATTTGAGGTTTTCCCTGCTGCTACCTAGAGTGACAAATATAAATCTTAAAAATTCTTTACTTGGTAACTGCGCATGGTGTATGTATGTGTCTTTGATGGAAGTGAAGGACGAGGTCAGGTCTCAGACTTCGTTGTCTGGCTGTTACTTTTAGCTGTAATTTTGTAGCACATAATTCACCTGAAGATGTTGCTATACCTCTGTCATCATGGAAGTGCCTGAATTCTTCTTACTCTAACAATTAATTACGCCACTGTAAGATATTTCTCTTGCTATCTCCTAAGCAGGTTATCTCTTCCAAATAAAAAGCAGTAGTTGGGAAAAAGAAAAAATATACAGAGAGAAACAAGAATCAATTTGTCTTGTCCTTGGGCCCTTGACCTTGGCTTTTAAACTCTTATTTATACAACTGATTCAGAAAAAGCCAGTGTTTGCATATTAGGTTTATTCTTAAATCTTTCCAAATACAAAATCATTTACTGGTTTTAAAGAAGGTTGCAAAAAAATCAAAATGTTGTTTGCAGCTGCTTTAGAGAAGCCCTGCTCTTTGAATCCATTCCCCAGAAAACTACTTCCACTCTCTCTTTCCTTCAGTGGCAACCTTGTAGACATTCTTCTTCAGAAGCAGGGACATAGAATTTGTGACCTTCAGCATTGGTCCCCTCAAAGATGTATCCAGGAGGGTTTTTGTAAGAGGCTAAACATCTAACAACACCCTTTGGTGTGTAGCTGGTAGCATAGATGGTTTTTGCACCTAGTGGAATGTGAGGCCTAGGGCCTGGCCAGGGAGGTTTATAGCTCTTTGTAAGCGTGAGTGGTTGAGGCAGATAATGGGTCCGAAAGGTAGTCAAGCAATCCATTGGTTTGGCTGGGAAAGTCAACTCGGGAGCATGAGTGATAGGCTTTACTCTCTTGCACATCCAGGGCTTATAGTCTTCTTTCATTGTAGAAGAGCTGTTAAATGGTTCTGTACTTATCTTATGCTGGGCCAATGGTAGACACACCTTGGCTGGCTTGCCATTTAGATGCCTGTAGTGTAACTGAGTAGTGGTATGAAGGTCCATTTTCTCTACAGGAGGAACATATTCAACAGGTTCTTTGGTAAATACAGGAGGCTGTGGCCAGGGTTTGTATTTTTCCTGAAACTCAGTTGAAGAGAAAAATGGATCATGGAGTAACTTTGGCTGATAAGGTTTTGCCAATTTGGCCGGCTTGCCAGCCAGACCCTTGTAAGAAATTTTGTTAGTAGTGAGGCCATTAAATGGGACCTCACTGGGCTTGTATTTCTCATACTGATGGACGTAACGTTTCTCCAGAGGACGTAGCACATAATTCACTCTATAATCTGTCATATTCTCAAAGGGAGCCTTGCTCTTCTGATTCAAATTCAGAGGTTTGAAGCTTTGAGTTTCAACCGGTCCCCTGAATAAATACTCATCTTGGACAACAGTTCTGTGGTCAAATTTTGCTTCTGACGGGTGATACCCATGATCTGGTCTGATCAGCTCTGTCTTTGGTTCATTCCACAGCATATAGTCATCTGAAACATAAGAGGAATCTAAACATTCATCTGAAGTTCTTTTACAAGTTTAGGCATTTAGAACATTATAGGTTTTTTATTACACTTTCTACTGTAATAAATATTTGTTGGTGTCGCAAAAGTTGACAAATCATGTCAGAAACCCACTGAAAGAGCCACTTTAGAAAATTCCTGTAAATGCTTAGTATCTACAAAGAAAAGACAGCAAGCGTCATGAAAATCATTCTGTACACAACACTTGCCAACAGAGATGGTGAAATGTAAAACTGGAAAATTTAAATAATGTTCTAAGTCTTGCAGAGACATTTTCTTCAGGTAACTGAATGCAGTCCTCATGCTCAGTCATCTGGAAATCATGAATATGAAGTACCATGGCAAGAACTTCAGACTCCTTCTGCATTTATACTGTGGCTAGTTCAGAGAACAGGCAGAGTTTGCCTTTGCCTGCAGGAGGCCATACAGATGTCTCCTTTGTATTAATAGGACAAGGAAAACCAAATATCTGCCATTCCACTCTAAAGACCAAGTTGCAGGGCTGCCTTTCCTCTTTACACCTTCTCTTAGGATGATCTGCTTTCCTAACTGCACAGATGTGATCATCCTGCTGTTGGCTGAATTTAGAGTTTTGCAGTGCATCCTTGTGTCAGCAAGCCTGTGTGCTATGTGGCATTTATTCTGCTTTTGACTTTCCTCTCTGTGATACTCCTGCCGTCAGCACAAGCAAGAACCAAGATGGAGCTGATCTTCATCTCCAATTCTTTGTTACTAGCAAAGCTGATAGAATTTGCAGAACAAGACTGCCTTGACCTAAAGGATTCTATCATATCACTGGGATGGCTCCTACTCCTAATCCTGCTATCTAAATTCATGACCAAGAGAATTTCTAGGAGGCATTTTAAGGGTATTCATATCTTCCTTCCTCAGCAGTACGACAGGCAAAATGAGGCAGTAAGACTTAAAAGATTTACACTCATTCACATTAGAAATCTATTGCAAAGCTGCCTAGCTCTCAGACCAGTGCTGCAGCCACAAGACCATCTTTTTTCCTTCCTAGGAATCTTGTGCATCTTCCCCTAGAGATCATTATGGTTACCGGTAGGAAGTTGAAATGAAATAGTCTTGGAGCAAAACCAAGCCTTTTATTTTATTTTTTTTTTTCATTTTTCCCTCCTTTTCAAACCACTTTGAGAGTCATGAGGCAAATAAGCTTCCAGCTGACTGCACAGGAAGGAAGTCTGGATTTCAAAGTACTAGAGAGTAAATGATGCAATGAGGTATCAGGATATTTGAACTCTCCAATCCAAACAGAGTTATTCCTTCTGAATAGCAGTGGCCACAGTACTGCACAAACACAATTACACAAAGGATGTGTTCATTACAATGTGAAGTCAACCAAAAAAGTCCTTTCTTTGCCCCAATTAGGTGTCCATTTAAAGTCCGTCTGGTTTAAATCAAGCTGCTCTGCCTTGGCACAAGAGAAGAGCAGCCACAGGAGCTGTGCTTCTCCCAGCAAGAACAGTGGGGTACACACTGGCCCTTGCAAGGCGGTGGAAGGGAAGATGAGGCCTGTCAGCCTGGGGAGCTTCCTGCATTCTATGTACAAAATCCTTTCCCTACTGAAGCCAAGTCTCCCAGATTCTGTGGGACAGCACTTGATGCCACACCAGGAGAAAGACTGCCCTTACGTGAACAGCTAATTAGTACAGACAGCTGAGAACGTGGGCCTGTACAACAGCACAGATACTCATTTGCTGCTGCCAGTGGCACCACAGCCCAGGCCTCGTGCTCTGCAAGTTCCAGCAGTGTCAAAGCACCGCAAGTGCTCATGCTTCTGCCATGGGAATAAGAGAAGTCCAGGCACCACCCACTGGTGGGATCCACACCCTGTACCTCCACTCAGAGTTCATCATTATCCCAGAGAGATGTCCCAGCAGGGTAAACCAAGAGTGTATACAGACATGGGACGTTATAGGGGATCTGTTAACTAGTGTCAAAAAATGAGAGCTAATGAGACTGGGCCTGTCTCTGAGCAAGGGCTGGCTCAGAGATCTAGCAGTTCAGATGACAACCATAAAAAACTATCTATATTCCCCCATTCTTGGTGGAAAATACTCAGTGCATTTTGGATGTAACCACAGCTTTTACAAAATATTTGAAATACAACATGCGAGTCTGTCTTCAATTTTAAAAACTTACAAGCTCTACACATTTGGAGACCTCATAGGCATTATGAATTCATTTTATTTAGTGTAAGACAATTGTGCTACTACTTCTTCAAACTATGTTACAGTTTTATTGTAAGTATAATTCTTATCCCAAAGATATTAATAGTTTCCCATGTAGCACAATCTTGAAAACGTTATGGGGTACAGAAGGGAGCAGAGGATATGAACCATATGTTGTTGGAAGGTTTCACACATCTCACTGCAAGCAAGACAACGATGAAATTAGATTACACACCTCCAAATGGATAGAAAAAGCTACACCTGTAGCTGTGAAGAGATGAGAATTTCAAAACCTCAAGATGCAAAGTTATCCGACATGAATTTTGATATGTAATATCATCATCTTAAACCCACAGTTTTATCTGGGATGGGACATGGTGTGTGTAGTGGAAAGGAGAAGAATAATATAGTTAGAAATAGTTTTTTTACTATTTACTATTACTTTTATAGTTTAATACCAAAGCAGCATGTTTATATGTTTTATATGCTGCTTGAATTTTTGAATTATGATAATTAATGGAATAGCATGCGACAAAATTTCACACTTTGAGTGGCAATACCTAAAACCTAGTAACATTCAGAGAACAGCACAATGAAAACTTACACTTTTATGAACCTGGGCCTTTAAAAGTGAACTAATTCAGTATGAAACTTGATCTTTCAGGTGATTTGGATGAAGATTTCCATTTGCAGCGTTTTGAAAAATACTGCAAATTATAACCAAATGTGGCTATGTTACATTTTATTAGAGCTCTGGAGTAGGAGTTGAGGTATTGACCTAAACATTGAAAAAACACAAAGATACACATATGATCCAGATACAGAGAAGTTAAGGGTATCTAAATACAGAAGGAAAGATTCTCTGTTTGTGCAAAGCAGCCTTTCTTTGTTGGCTTCACTGAGGCTATTCCAATGGACACCATCTGGTGACGTAGCCTATACATAACAAAATGTTCAAACTTGTGTAAATGTGGGTATTTTGCACCTGTGGGTCATAGTCTTCATAAGGAAATTCATTCTAAATAGACAGTATTTCCTGTATCCTTAATGTAAAAATTCCAGTTCCTGAAATTGTAAACATGCAGCTGTACGTAAGTCTGGCTTTCAGTCATTGCAGATGGGTAGTAATAACACTGCATGATTGCATTCATATACCTTCAATTTCTCTACTTCCTTTATCATTCTGAGTTACAAGAAAGATTTGTTACTGTATATTGGGATAAATCTCAACGCCAGCCACCAGCTTTTATATCCATACTGCACAATAAATAAATAAATAAA
Source organism: Pavo muticus (assembly GCA_016647715.1). NCBI lineage: Eukaryota > Metazoa > Chordata > Aves > Galliformes > Phasianidae > Pavo > Pavo muticus. The sequence goes on along the minus strand of JACDJE010000477.1, from coordinate 369,940 downwards.
TAATAAAAAATATTTTAAGAAATACAGTAATGCTTTCTGCCTAGCAACATTGGGTAGCTGGAAGTTGTGCAAAAGGGGGGCTCCTTTTGACCAAAACTAACACTGTTATTGTGACTATATAGCTGAAATCTTTCTTCCAGTGCATGCAAATGAGAAGTAATGATGGTGGAGAGGAAGGAGCAAAGCCCGCTAAAGCCAAACCATCTACAGCTAGCTACTGCTACTGAGAAATAAGGGCACAGTTAGGCACACAGTTCATTGTTTTACCAGGAGAGCTTGAGTGCTTTGGACATCTGCATGGAGTCTGCATGTCCATAATTCCCATACATGTCTCTAGCACATCCACATATTAACTCTGCAGCACACAAAAAGTTGATGCCTTGCTTCATGACCTGCTCAAACCCACTGAATTCTGCACATCTAAAGTGTCTAATCCACTGATAAAACAAAATTATGTTCTGTATGTCCTAAAAGCAATACTGATTGGCCCACATTCTAGAGTTCAGAGGGCCTGTTTCTACTCAGATGCCTGCAGGCCTGCCAGACATGGAAAGAAGATGAACTCATAGATACTCACTGTTTTCATTAACGTGAGGCTGACTCAGCCCCACTTTGTATCTCTATGTGCAATTTTTGTGCATCTCCAGCAGATCCAATCTGTTGGTGCACCTGCACAGAGTTGCACAGTTTCAACCTGCCTTCTTAAAAAATGAAACTGCTTGTGAAGTCCTGAAAGAAGTTGCAAGGATACATACCTTTATAAGTGGATTTTGTGTTCATCTTGGCATTGGAGATTTCTCTTGTCTCACAGGGGAGGCAAGGAGGTACTTGACAGATAGGGTAGGAGTTATAGTCTTGTTTATAAACAGAGGTCAAATCCATACTCTCATCACTCTTGACATGTTTTTCAGGTTCTTTAAGTTTCTGTGGCAGCACTTCATGAGGTACATAATCTCTCCTGTGAATAATAACATCATTAAGTCTTTTGTTTTAAGGACAGAATTATGCTCTTCTCCTGAACACATATAGAAATTAATACTTCCCCTTGTCTCCACAGACTAATAAAGTCTGGATAGCATACAAGCTGTAAAGAAAAAACACAAGCTCTTCAGTTTTGGAAATCTGACTGTGAAAAGGGAACTTAAGCAGCTCTGGACAATCTGAAGCAGGCCAGATTTGCCAGATTCCCTCTTCTCTCCACCCAGTGAGGTTAACAGTCTCATACAGATCTCTCTCTGTTCTACAGTGGAGTTATAGAATGAGACATAAGTTCTTTTAAAAAGCCCAGTAATTACTGCAGGCTATCTAGTATGCACAGCAGAGGGAAAAATAGCCTTATTAGACAATGTGTTGTACAGCAATTCAGCTGAGGATGGGGAGGTAATAACAAGTTTAACAGCAAGACAGTAGTTGAGGAGATAATTATCAGCACAGCCAGGCAGTCAGCTTTTTTTCAGGTACCACATAAAAGAATTATTTTAAGATGCTGGGGTAGTGTGATCAAGGATTCTCTGGCAATGGGAGAAATTTTTCTCTCTTACTACTGCAAAATAACAGAAACTGAAGTGGAGATGAGAGGACAGACTGATATGCTGATAACTCTGCATTCCTAAAACCAAGGCACCGTAACGAATGGTACTGCCTGCAGCTCCTTAACTTTAATCAGGGAGGCTTGTTGCTTCTATGTGACACCTATCAGCAAAGGCAAGAGTGAGATAGTTCATGAGTATGTCCATGATGACAAAGGAGGTAATCAATAAGATCGGGCAGAAGCTTTTGCTAGGGAAAAGTGAAGCTCTCAGGTTCATGGAATGGTCAGGTTAAAGGAATGTGTTCCTTCTTGATGCATTTTTTAAGTCGGACAAAATATTAGTACATCACCCTATCAGAAGCAAGAAAGGACCTTGAAAGTTCATTCCATCGGGGAAATGGGCATAGTGCAAGTGTAGGGATTTCTGCTGAACAATATTGTGCAGCAGTGTAGCTAAGAAGCATAAACAGCCCAGCACTTCATGGAGCCTACCTTGAAGAGGTTACATATACAAATTCCCATACATAACACAGAACAAAAGAAAAATGCTCCTCTAGTATGTTCCATGGTTTCCCAGGCAATATTTCTGCTTGTTTTCCAGAAGTCTACCCAAAATACAACATGGGCAAACTCCAAGATCATGACTCTGCTGGTGTTGCCCACCTATTCTCCAGTCAGATCACATCTCTATTTTGGAGAAGTGCAAGAAAAATGACTGCTTGCCTCCACTACCACAGCTAATTACTGGTGTTTGTACAACACAAGCATGTAGTCTTCATGTTCTCCTGAAGACAATCATTTTTGTTTTCTCAATTACCCATCTCTCACACACTTATTCTCCAATGCACAATCCTCACTCTTATTCACTACTTTTCATACTTTGTTGTTGAAGTGCCTTCCATGGGTGTCTTTGCCATCTTGTACTCTGCTTTTGGTTTGAAAGAGTCTCTGGGAAGAGTGCTGGGATAAAGAGGGTATTTCTCTGTGTACTCTGACAGCACACATGGCTTATCACTCTTCTCAAAGGGCCTGGTGAGCAGATGTGGACAACGGTGACATCTGCAAGGGAAAAAGTAGAACAGAATTTAGTGTCTCATATTTTTTAATGACAGCTGATTAAATATGCCTTGTGTAAATCAACTGTAGGGTGCAAATACAAAATAATTGTGAGTATTATAATAACTGCTACAGCTTTGATTATTCAAACTGGGAAAGCACAGCCTGCAAAAACAATGGATTTTTTCTGCCTTCTCCTATAGCCTGCAGTCACAAAAGTCAGCGAAGCCAACAAAAGCAACCTAAGAAAAACAAGTTCACCTAGATGAAGAAAAAAGCAAATTAATCTGAGATAAATCCAAGTACCTCATTTTGTGCTGGACTGGAAATTATATTTAACATTTCTTTTGTTCCATTTCTCATTAGTTTATTGTCCTACTTTGCACTCATATTGAGCTCACTTGAGTAGACAAGTGAGAAAAAAGGGTTGTGTGTTGGGAATATCTATTCACTCGTGTTTGGGCAGTACTGCTCTGACTGGCATACGTGCAGGAAAATAGACACACGAACCATAGTGATCTGGATATGCTCCCACCATAACTAGTTATATTTGTCCCAGGATCAGCCAGAGTATCAAAAAGGTATCTCCTGTAAAAGTCTTAGCAAGGTTTGTACCTTGATAAGCATGTGCTTATCAGGCTTCTGAACACCTATAGAATCGTTCTAAAGATTAAAAAAATAATATGAACAATTCCATCATATTTTTGCTTTTTACTGTTCTCTCAGTATTTTATAGAATCTTTCCGTTTTTCACAAAAAGCCTGTAGCAAGCTAGAGCCAAAGTAGTTCCATCAGCTTCAGTATACCAACATTGTGATGCACCAGGACGGTCCTTGCTCCTGGTGAGAGGTTACTTCTAAGAAGAAGCTATGGTGCAGCACATTTAACACCCTAAGGTGTTAGGATAGGAGGACAAAGGCTTCTATATGAATAAGAGAGTCAACAGAAGGATGAAGAATTCAGTCATCTCACACAGAATCACAGAATCATAGGGGTTGTAAGGGACCTCCAGAGATCATCGAGTCCAACCCCCCTGCCTAAGCAGGTTCCCTACACCAGGTCGCACAGGTAGGTGTCCAGGCGGGTCTTGAATATCTCCAGAGAAGGAGACTCCACAACCTCCCTGGGCAGCCTGTTCCAGTGCTCCATCACCCTCACCATAAATTTGCCCTCATGCAATCATTTGCACATACAACGCTGAGCTTCTTGTGGTCCTTGTGACCCTGCTGAAAAGCACTTAGTGACAAAAACCTTCCCAAAACAGACTGCATTGTCTCTTTTTGGTCTTTCAGAATTCCTAGGAATTATTCTTCAGCCTCCAAGGGAAAATGATCTGCCTGTTCTTTCTGCTTCAAATCTGCTGGCTTCATACTTCCCATAAGTGCACTTACCTACCCCTACTCTCTTAAAGTCTGTGACACAGTATACTAGTCTTAAGCTTGACTTTGGAGGGTGCCCTTATGTCAGCTTTTTATGACAGAGTTCACAGAAACACTGTGGAAGAAATAGACATATGACATCTTTCATCATAGCCCTGTAAATGCAGACACTGGCCAGTAGTAGCATTTTGCAAATCAAGGCTTAATGACACTTCATTAATATCATCAGCTAGTATCCTATTATAGCTCACCACTCACACAGGGTTTGGAGGGGCTCTTGCAACACCAGGTTTGCAAGTATTTTGGAGCAGAGGTTTTGTACAGCTCCCTGCTTATGCTAGGCAGGCTGTGCTGTAAGCACTGAATCCTGTGTCCTGAGAGAATGAGCACTGTTGGTACTGGCAAGACAAAGGGTCCTGTAGATCAGCGTGATGAGGGTGGGTAACCCGGGTGCCCCTCCAGAAGACCTCACAGTAGTAGAAAAGGAACTAGTTTGCTGAACCAGCATTTATCCACTTGCAAACACTGCTGGCAATGCATATGCTGGGAGTCTCTTGAAAAGTGCTGGATGGAACAAATGCCAGGATCTCTAGCAGAGAGCAGACACCACAGCTGCCAAGCAGTTTGCCTTCAGTGGTGACCAATCTTGCAATACAGATGGCTTTACACCTTGATTTTTTATTCACTTTTTAGGTACATCTCTGCTTTCCCTGGCGAACTTCAAGCATGAAACAGCAACAGAACGAGACGTTTCAGAGTTACCTTTTAGGAAAAGAACTTTTCCCAGAAATGAATTCCTCATAACATGTCAGAAAAGCAAATCTGAATCTTTTGTCTGCCATTATTTTGTATTAAATTGTGACACATGCCCACAGATATTAGAGTAACACTCACTAACAGAGTACAAGCAGAATATGATCATCTTTGATAACTCACCACCAGCATATGATATACATAACGAAAGCTTCAATTATACATTCAGAAAGATATTCTTGAAAATATTTTACCAGAAATTGATGTAAATAGCAGAGACTCTTAAAAACAAGGAGTGGAAGAATGCTAGACCCTGGAGTTTGCTACACTAATACATGCTTATTATGCCAGCAAAGAACTACACGATTCTCCAGTACTGAAGTCACTGTTATGTGGCTGAATAAATGGGAGGCTACCTTACAGTTGCTGGTGTTTTGCTTTTGTCAAACTGCATCCTGTTTTCTAAATGCCACTGAGACTGTGATTTTGAAACTGTTAGTCTTGACTGTTAACATTTTTTTTCTTCTTTGGCTGATTCTTCTCCAATTTTCACCTGTTCAAAATATTCTTTACTTGACTGTGGTCTACCAAGTTAAACTGCACAATATTTGTAATCAAGCATCATAAGGAAATGCATAGGTTTTGTAGGCTGACTAAGAGTTATGGAAGAAATCTGGTAGTTATGTGAGGCCTCAAACAGATGCTGTGAAAGAGCATGGCTTGAGGAATTATTTTTTTTCCCCAAGTCAATAATCAGTACCCATTCCATTGTTGCAATACATTTTTAGGTACAGTTCTCCTAAGCAAAAACTAACATCAATGTAAGTTCTGCGTTTTCAAAAAAAAATAGCAAACCAAGACTTGAAAGTATGTTAACATAATGATCACTTATAACCTGTGGTAGGTGTGTTGGTTTTCTTACTAATTCTGAAGATCTCAGATTTATGGAGATTTCAAAGGCATTTAACAAAATATATGCAAGCCTGGAGGAAGGATTAAATAAAGACCAAAAAGACAGGAACTGTACTTTAAAAAACTATGATATAGAGAAACAAATCAAACATAATTGGTTACATCACACGCTGAGCTGATTTCTGTGCTGACTGAAAAAGTTCTGGAAGGCAAAACATTCAGAACTAAGAAGTTATTTCCACAGGAGATAGCATAACTTGTTGCCACAGGCTAGCACACATTTCTGTGCCACAGACAGGATATTTGTAGCTTTCCCATGTAGCTGTTTACTCCACGTTTAAGGAAGTTAGATTTGGTGGACAGCAGATCATATGTTGAATAGCAATTCATATTTCTCTACAGACTCTATCAGTGCATAAAAACAGCATCCACTCTTGGATTTCAAAACAGAAATCTTCAGCCCATCCTACCTATTTTCATCTCATAAAATGCAGCCAAGCAGTTAGCACCAATCTCTGCGTCACATCTGCATGGCTCAGAGTACCTCCGATAGTCAAAGCAAGATGGAAATCAGATAAAAATACACTTTGAAGCCTTCAAGAGCTACAAACTTAACTTCCAAATAAGAAAATGAATTTGCACTCCCCTGTCTTCAAAAGAGTTGGGTTCATTTAAACAGATGCTGAGATTCGATACATAAAGTATTTATCAGCACATGTTAAAATCTTGTTTGCACTAAGAATGGTTAATGGTTAGCCTGGAGCCCAGGATCAGAGCCAGGGTATTTGATTTCAGTTTCTGCATTCACCAGGGTCTCCCCAGTCAGCACAATTCTTTCCCAGCTGAAGATAAAATACAGCATTCAGCAGAGATGGAGGAGGAACACTGTGGAATACGTGAATTTCTCAAGATGAACTTCTTAGAAATATCTGACTTTTAAATGTCTGCGATTACTGTGGAGGACTGAAAGTACAGGTGGAATGTTGATTTCTACTATTAACATCATAATTTTATCAGTTACGGGATTACTACTGCCAATTGTCATCCACAGAGGTCACGAATGCCGTGGTATTACTACTTAAGAGGAAAACACAAGACTCATAAATGGCTTAACTGTCATTCAGGAGAATATGGTTTTCCTTTGCAATCAAATCTGGTGCTCAGACCAGCACATAAGTATTATGTATTATACCATCCCCTTGATCACATAATCTGCTTCTTGCACCTTCTCTAGCTTCCATGAGTGATCAGACCAAATCAATATCATAGAAATCTCCTGTTTGTGGGAACTGTAACAATGTCCAAAGAAAAACAGGAATATGAAAATGCACCAAAGAAATGTGATATGTTCTGTAGCAAGAACTGATGGCCAACAGCAAAGAAAATCACTGAACTCGAGTCTTTATCTGTGCAGATCTCTTCCAAGCAATGGAGATGAAATCAGAGGCCTGGCTACATGACTGCATTAAAGATGAAGGGACAGTAAGTAGACATCTATGAAGGGGAGTATATGCAAAGTATAAAAGCATATTGCATTTAAGTACTGGATGTGGTAATAGTGTCAGAAAAAAAAATGAAATCATATTGTGGCCAACGTATATGGAATGCACAAGGTTCTGCTTTTAGACAATGAGCTGGCTTGAAACAAAAAGTAAATGACAATAAATCTAGAGATCAGGGGAGAAAAGCTTTACAAACTTGTGATCATAACAAGCCCAAAACTTCAATCTAACACCTTTGGGAGGTTAACTGAATTCCCACACAGCTCATAAGGTTTTTCCTTTGTGTCATACTAGAATGTTGAACACTGGATCCCAGACTTCACTTATTTCTCTGCACATACCCATCAGACGTTAATCTGTTAGAGTAGGTGGATCAGTGATAACCTACAAATGAACATAAGTGGAGAAAGAGAGGCTTGACACATTTGCACCAACTCGAGGTGAGTTCAGGTAAAAACTTTAACAGAAGAGACAGACCCATGTGTAGATGTTCAGCACTTAACAGCAAGAAAAGAATGAAAGATGTGATCTCAGGGTCCATCAACTTCACCCAAATCAGAACACCACCACTGGAACCTGTGACATCAGTAAGGACACCAATATGGTGGAAGAGGACAAAAACCTTGTTGTTTGCTATTACATGTTGTTGGTTGTGTCCCTTTCAAAAGCCACACACGTGTTAATTGTGGTCATCCTTTTTAGTGACTCAGTGAAATCCAGGTAAACTTTTGTACTGAACTTGCTATAATCCTCATAGTGACTCCTGCCTTTATTCACATTGTTATCTTACTTTCTGCACCTGAAACCAAGAAAAAAAGCTTAGATACAATCTTCCTACCAATCTCATCTCAAATATCCTCTGTGAGGAAATGCTTTACTGTTCCTTTAACAGTAATCAATATGATTTTAGTAATAATGAATACAATTTAGAGGGCTTTGTTGACTTACCCGTACTTTAGTATTTGAACATTCATAGGAGATAATTTGTATGAGTAAATATATTTCTACCCCTTGCATACATGTCTTCTTTGAAGTAACATGAGAAAATGTTAAGCATATTGTCATATTTAGAATAGAAAGGAAGTTTTATAGAACCTGACTGTCACTATCTCAAACAAAATCTGTGCAAATGCAGGCAATATTGTAGACTGCATAATTATTGTTTTGTCAGAATTCATTCATCCTCTCTTCTTGGAGGAAACAACAGAGAAACTGATGCCAAAATTCAGTTACGAGAGTTCCTGGAGCTGTCAAGTTGAGAGCACATACTAAACATTTGTGGCTGCATTACTTTTGGCAGCTGACCCAAGATGTTAGCAAAAGAAACGTCCAATCAGAAAAATAATTGTTATAAATTATTTGTGGAAACAGTATTCTTTAAAACTGGAATACACTCTTGATAGTAAACAGGTTGATACCTATGCCCAGGGATTCTATATTCGGGTGGTAATGGCCTTAACTGTCATAGAATGAATACAGTGATCTCAGTGCTCTCCAACTGGGAACTAAGTTTCATATCCCTCTCAACCAAGACAGCAGATATAGCGTAATTAGATCTGTCACAAAGTACTATAATGCCATGCTTACTTCATGCCTGAAAGCTCTCAGATTTCAGGACATTAACACAATCACTGCATATCACATTTTACGCAAACTCATTATGACAGGTTTTATAACTTTCTACAGAAGGTTCTACTGAAGTCCTTCCCTGTGCTTGCACACCCACTGCACCTAACCAGCAATGATGGAGTGCATACCTCATTCACATCTTAGATTGTACAGTACTACCACACATCAAGTAGAGGCATGTACTTGGTATTTGTCTAGATGAGAAAGGTATTTCATATAAACTGAAAAATAAGAGATTTACATATTGATCCTCACAGAGTCAGTCTGTAGCAACAAAGATGAATTAGGCTGAGTTAATGCCCTAGATGAAGCAAGCTGCTTGGATGTTTAAAGTCAATACTGTTACCGTAGATAGCTGCCAACAAGCTGTGTTGGTGTTTAGGATGCAGACCAGCTGTGTGAACTCTAACTGGGGTGGCAGAGACAGAGACAAAAGAAGGACCACTTACCCACTCAGTACCAAGCTGCACAACTGCATTTCAGGGCTAGTACGGACCATAAAACAGTATCTTTAAAAGTGTGATAGGCAAGTATCAAATGGAGGCAACTTCCCTTCTAGACTGATGATAAGAGCCGGTTGTACAGATGTAACATTTTATGTTGTCTGCTTGCGTGTTCACACTATGGAGGAACAAAATTCACGGATATAACGCCTCTAGCAGTTCGGACTTCATGATTTACGAGGGCTGCTCCAAAAGTGATGCTTCTTATTTTACCATATTGGCTCACGATGCCAGAGGCAGACATTGGAGGTATGGCAGCAATATTCCCGCCAGTATTCCATTACATTTTGTTGCCGTGTGATAGATGGCAGAAGAGGAGCAGTAGGACAAAATGGTGTCTGACATGGAAGAACATATGAAGCAAAGAGACGTACGTCACACCCACTGGTGCAGATTTTTACACGCACAACATGCAGGCTCTTGTTCATCCTAAACCCAGTAACTCCTTTCCAATTTGGTCAACTAACGATAATTCATGACTGCAGTGGAAATGAACACTGATGTGGCAGACAGAAAGGAAAAAGCAAGAGAGGAGATCATAGAGAAGCAGACACTACACACGAATCTATGAATTAAGATTACTAACAGAAATGAAATAGCCTATAGCAGGGGTTGGAGCTCGATGACCTTTAAGGTCCCCTCCAACCAAGACATTCTGTGATTACATGATATTATTATATCTCTGAGCAGAGATACAGCTTCTCTGCCAGCAAATCTCACTTTGCCTCTCAGCCCCACCCCAAAATGAGCTATCACTGTCTTATTTTTACAAGCGGAAGCAGAAAAAGACCAGGTCACACTGCAAAAGCTGCCAAAGACAACTGTATTCAAATCAGTGGCTGCTGAATTCCGGTCCCATCATTCTGTTCCATGCCTTTCATGTTGTTTTTCCTTCCCAAACACTACACCAGAAGAGTGCCACAACACTAACTTTTTGACAGTAACAAAATACAATCAGAGCTACTCTAAAGAAGGAGCCAATTTCAGTTACTCTTTGTTCAGTCAGCTAAGGATACTCAGATGTGAAGATCAGCAAGCTGTGTTGTAATAGCCTCTGCAGCCACTCTGGCTAAGAAGTGCTGCACTGTCCTGCAAGCCGGAAGTCAGAGTCCAGTCACAGAGGTGGTGTGACCATTACTATGTGGGATGAATGCACAGCTCTAAACCAGAACACGTCTATCTACACCTAACGGTAGGCATCCCCCTGTGCAAAGCTTTAGAAATACTACTTTTTGAAAAAAAAAATTCCACTGTTCATTTCTTTTTTATAAAAAGGAGAATTAACTGCCTTTGATCTTGGAGAAATACAGTAATTTTAATGAAGAGGCATCTGGAGAGGTCTTTAAAAACAGCTGCAGACTTAGAGGAACTGGAGCGATACCTTCTACAGGTAATTCCCTTTTACGTTATTGAAATAAGAAGCTATTCCTCTGCAGTTAGTAGATTTAAACTGGTGTACAACAGGAGGACTTACTTAAGAGAAAAATAACTTTGTGTTCTTTTAACGGGACCTGAGCTTAGTGCTATGGTAAAAATGAATGCTTCTGCAAAACATATTCTAAAAGCATGATTTCACCAACAGATCCAGCTTTCAGGAAGCATAAAGAATGCTGATAAAACTTTGCCAGATCTCCAACATCTGTTTGCTCTGATCCATGTCATTAGACTAGTTCATTTGGAAGCAACCTACACAGGTCATCTACCCCAACTGCCTAGGCACTTCAGAGAGAGACAGAAGTTAAAGAAAATTAATGAAGGCATTATTTAAATGCCACTTGTACGCTGATGCATGGGGCATCAACCACCTCTCCAGGAAGTCTATTCCAGTGTTTGACCACCCCCATGGTTAAAAAAAAAAGATAGAAAAAATTCCGAATGTCCAGTCTGAACCTCCCCTGTTGCAACACTTTGCCAAGAGAATCCCCTTTTTAGATTGGCTGGCTGTGCCGTACCTAAAAATTCAATTTGCCTTCTTGGCCGTCAGGGCACACTGATGGCTCTCACTGAGCCTGATGCCACTGACACCTAGATCCTTCTCTGCTGAGCTGCTCTCCAGCCACTCATCTTCCAGTCTGTGCCTGTGTCTGGCCCTGCTCTACTCCAGGTGCAGAACCTGATATTTTCCTTTGTTGAACTTCATGCTATTTTTGATTGCTCAGTGCTCCAATCAATCAAGACCCCTCTCCAAGGCCTTGTCACACCAGGGAGTTTTCTAATTTCTAAATGCAAGCCAAGAATGGAAGGGGTAATGAGAGGAGGGGAAGATTTACAACCAACTCACTCACTCCTGCATTAAATTTGTTTCTTGCTCTGAGAAGGCAGTCTTCCACCATCTCTACTGTTGCATTAAATTTACAATCTGAAATAAGGAAAAGCCTGGTTAGCAATACAGTCTGGCAAAATAAACTGTAGAGAAAGCAGAAACAGAAGTGCAGGCAAATTCTGGCTGTTAAAAGAAACAGTCACCTGCCTTGCCAGGATAGAAGATCTTAAGCTATAAAATATTTTGATGGAAAAAAAGAAAATAAAAATCAAATGGAGAAAACTAAGCCTAGGAAATCTTAAGGCTTCTCTCTGAATAAAACTATTCCACCCATAAGGAAGCTGTTGGAAATCCTGGAATTCTTAATGTATGTCCATTTCTGGAACTAACAGCCATTTTTTTGCTGTTGATGGGTGAAGAGCTTCCATAACTTCAAAGAATCAGTCATTCTGGGAAGAGAATAATTTCCTGGTCAATTCTTCCCTTTAATAACATGGCTTTTGCATTCTGATCTGTTTGATTACACCACCAGAGTTTCACTGGTTCCAAGCTAAAACTGAGTCCATTGACCAGAGGCTGTCTTTCAGTCCACTGACTGAAAGACAGCCTTTCTTGGTCAATGTTTTTTACCCTAAGAAAACAGACAAACAAGAAAATATCATGTACATGCTGCAAAGAGGTTTTTTTTATTTTTACTTCAACTCAGAAAAAGCCTACATTTCAGACAGAAACTCCAAGCAGTCTCACTTTCTGCCAACAGATACAAACACTTGACATCAAACTGGACCTATTCATAGTGGGTTCATCACAGGGCCCTCTAAGCAACAGCTGCACAATGGTACCTACCATCTCTTGTGTATTTATATACTTTTGTTACAAGTACAGGAATGTAAGTGAAAAAATTAGCAATAATAGACCTCATTTGGGAAAATCTGATTTGGTTTCTGCCATGATTATAACATTCTGCCATTGGATAACGATATTATTGTTGCATGTAGCTATCCGTGCTCTAGTTCTAAAAGTACAGATAACAGTTGATAGTCTCTTTATCATGAACAGATACGGACTAACAAGGTTAGATCCCAGACAGAGAACTGGGTATCAGTAGTGTTGTTATCACCTATCAACACCAAGACTGCCTGGACTGCCTGTCCTGACTACTTCAAGCCACCTTTTACACTACATGTAGAGAGGTAGGAAAATGAGGTCAGTGGAAAATTGCTTTTTTTTAAAAAAATGTTTTAATTAAAAATGTAGAAAAATAAAAAATGTTTTATTACTCATATACACTAATGATATAACCTTATATGTAGACCGAAACAATTCATCTCCATTCAGTGTGGCCCAGACAAACCAAAAGGTTGGACACATTTTAAAAGAAAGACAGCATTTCTTGGAGTTACAAGTTTTCCTTGCTTCATTACCATCAATAGTACTTTCTAAGAACTTGTACCAGGCTGCAGCACAACAGAGTATTCAGTCATGAGGTAGTTGTTTGAACATTTAAACAAAGAGCAGTAAGAACTATGGAAGGATCGGAGGCATTTCGCACAGAGAATCTGTATGAAATACTTGCTCGTATACCTCAAATTTTATCGAAGGCATTTACATAGTTAAAAGATGATGGCGTTGCCTTTGTCTAGCTCCTTCGGTGCGTGGTATAAGGGCTAATTTTTGCTAATCCATGTGCTAGAATTTATCATCTTGATTTCCTAAAAACTTTAGAGAAAGCTAAGATACTTCCAGATCAAACCTAAGATGCTTCTAATAACAGTAAACTTGCACAGAGTGAATTCCAGATCCTTTTCAATAGCCTTTTGTAAGAATTTGAATAGTAGAATCCCTTCAGCAGAAAAACTCTTCTTGGACTGTAAATGGGATTTGTAAGACTGGACAGAATTCATCTCTGATAAGCTTTAGGTTGGTTTAAAAATATCTTTTTTTCATTATAACCAAATCAAATAAGAGTCACTGTTAGGTTTCAGTAGGGGGAAAATACACTCTTTTAACTAAAGCTGCCACAGTATTTTCTGGGTTCCCCTATGTGAAAACTGCAACTTGTGTATTTCATTGAAGATGTTAGCTTTTAAAACCATTTCTTTATGAAAACATATACTCACAAGCACAACATACCTAACACAGAAGCCAAAGTATTCCAGGCTTTCCAAACACCTGGCGAGAAGTGCAGTACCCAACACTGCATTCGGCTTTGGCCAGAATAGTTAGCAAACATCCTGCCGCAGAGCAAATTACAAACGTAAGTAAGTGCAGGGGCACTATATGTGCCTTCCAGGCCATCCTCCTGTTCCCTAGGACATATAGAATCGTAGAATCATAGAATGGCCTGGGTTGAAAAGGACCACAATGATCATCTAGTTTCAACCCCCCTGCTATGTGCAGGGTCGCCAACCACTAGACCAGGCTGCCCAGAGCCACATCCAGGCTGGCCTTGAAACGCCTTCTAGAATGGGGCATCCACAGCCTCCTTGGGCAACCTGTTCCAGTGTGTCGCCACCCTCTGTGTGAAAAACTTCCTCCTAATACCTAACCTAAACCTCTCCTGTCTCAGTTTAAAACCATTCCCCCTTGTCCTATCTCTATCCACCCTCGTAAACAGCTGTTCCCCTTCCTGTTTATATGCTCTCTCTCTATATATAGCACCACCTTTGGGAGCTCAAATATAGAACCAAGAAGAGCAAGGATGGGGACCACCAGTGCTAGGTCATGTCACATCACTTTCTCTTCGTATCAAGGCTTCTGCAGCACCATGGGTCTTCTCTGGGCTTCTCCGCTGAAAATACTCTCTCTGAGTGATGGACTTAGTCCTCAGTAAGATACTGAGGACTGTAAGAACCTCTTTAATCTGTGTTTGAACAGGACATGATGGGTCTGACCAGGTTTTGTGTGGCATCAACAGTGCATGGATATGGACTGCAGCTTCCTGACTGGCTGTACAGAGGAAAAGGAAAAGCAATAAGAGATTACCAGAAATCTACCAGAAGCAACAGATGCCTGCATACCCTCACCTTACTCAGATGAGAAAATTAAATTAGCAGTGTTAGGCAATGCTACTTTATGCCTGTTGAACCTGCAAAGACTCAGTGGTGACTCAAAGATGCATAGGAGATGCAGGAAGGGAAAATGCCCTTTTGTTCTCTTTCTTTTGCCCTGCCAGGTCATTCTACATGTCAAAGAAAGAATCAGCACTGGAAATATTGCACCTTCCCAGCTCACAGATCTAGTCAAGCTGCAAAACACTTCAAATCCTGACTGCAAGTTTGCACTGCTTCCTAGTGGTTGTGTGAAATAGGCCTTGGTCTTCTTCACGACAGGTGAGGCAATAGATCAGTCCTGCTCAGTAGTTCCTGCCCCATTAACAGGGGCCTGGACCGGAAGAGGTAGAGGCTAAAGGCTCTGAGGAGGAAGATCCTGTTGTCTCTCTTTCCTGAATAGTCATTAAGGCACAAGAAAAAACAAGGAAGGACAAGTATCTGAAAGTGAAACTTTCCCGCTCGTCTCTTGAAAGAGATGGAGTGCAGTGCTGGTAGCTGTAAATGCAGAACAAGTTCTATTTGAGTTTGAAGTAAAATAACAGTTAACAGGTTGTCCACATCAAATCCAAGTCACTTTTCTCTTCAAAAATGAGCAGCTATTACTAAAACGGGAAGTCTGGAAACCTTAGATCGTCATGACAAGTCATTTCATAGACAATAGTTTCACAGCTGTCACAAGGAAAATGAAGCTCACCCAGAAGCACTTTTCATAACTATCTTGACTACATCTAATGGCACTAGTTAACTAAACAGAGCAGTCGTCACTAACCTTATACACCAAATGTGCTACAAAAAGTAAGAGACCAGAAAGGGACAAGCTGGAACATTTGGCAAATATTATGCCTCGTTCGCTGAAGTTGAAAACATGGTTCTGTAGATTTCCCATCATAAGAGACTGTACAGCAGGCAAGTATGTGGAGGGAAAGAAGCTACAAGCTGAAAACAGATGCTCTCAGATGCACCAAGAGATGTGAGAAACATGCTGGGAGCAGAAGCAGCAGAGGAGGTATTAGAATCCAGTGGACTTTTATAATGGAGTGACTACATCAGAGGACAAGAGAAAAGGAATTGATGTCACCTACCTCAACTTCTGCAAGGTTCTGACATCATCCCACAGAACATCCTTGTCTCTAAATTGGAGAAAGATGGGTTGGAAGGTTGGACTATTCAGTAGATTAGGAATTGGCTGGATGGCTGCATCACAAGATTCTTGGTGAATGGCTCAACTTCCAGGTGGAGATCAGTGATGAGCAATATCCCTTCAGGATCCACCAATGCTGTTTAACATCTTTATCAACAATCTAGACAGTGGGATCAAAGTGCATCCTCAGCAAATTTGTGGATGACACCAAGCTGAGTACTGCAGTTGAAAGGATAGAAGGGCTGCCATTGAAAGGGACCTGGACAGACTTGAGAAGTGGACCCACATGAACTTCATGAAGTTCAACAAAGCCAAGGGCAAGGTGCTGCACCTGGATCAGGGTAATCCCAATCAGTACCAGCTGAGTGATGAATGGATTGAGAGCAGCACTGCAGAGAAGTTGAGGTCATTCAGGCTGAAGAAGAGAAGGCTCTAGAGATACCTTTTTGCAGCCTTTCAACTCTTTAAGGGGGCTTATAAGAAAACTAGAGAGACATTTTACAAGGACGTGTAGGGCAAGCAGCAATGGTTTTAAACTGAAAGAAGGGAGATTTATATTAGATATTAGGAAGAAGTTTTTCTACTCAAGGGGTGATGAGACTCTGAAAAAGGTTGCTGTGAAAAAGAGAAGCTGTGGATGCCCCACCCTTGGATGTGTTCAAGGCCAGGTTAGATGCCCTGTGATCTAGTGAGAGATGTCTGCCAATGGCAGCAGGATTGGATTACATGATTGTTAAAGGTCCTTTCCAACCTAAATTATTATATACCTACGAATATTTACTACAATAACAATTTATTTATTGCTACAAGGGGAAAAATAACAAAACAAACAAACAAAACCAACACCTTTGTTTCTCTGGCCACCACAGCTTATTTTCCACAAAATATCTGCCAGGGCTACTGAACTCCATATTTTTCAGTCGATATTTACTTAATCTTCTCATCAAAAACAAAAATTCTTTCTGAATCATACAATGGGAGAAGTGGAGAAAGAACTGGAACTGATGCCTTTTGCCACGGAAAATGTCACCCATATTTAACTGAAGTTTATTGCCAAGCAAATTAATTCTAGGAAGAGAATGAAACATTTTCCTGAACTAAAAGGCAATATACAATAAATGCAAACTAATTTAAGCATCAGCTGTACCTCCTTTGATTTTTCTTCCAAAATAAATGCTCTTGAAAGGCCACCAAGTGAAACCCTAACACTGAGGTTTAGGAACAAAAGCCAACATTTGCAGAGGACTGGCAGACCAGGCACAGCCAGACCTACAAACCCACAAAACTGCTTGACACGCAGAGCTTTGAAATGTCGGTTTTCATGCTGTGGCCTATGGTAAACTATTTGGTTCCAAATATTTAGCAAAGTACCTCTGTATTTATCCAACAGTAAGCAGTCGAGATATTTGTGACTAACATTAACCTGCTGCCATCTTCTGGTGAAACATTCAGAACGTTAACAAACAGTGGGCAAAACCAATCAGTTCTTGCAAGCTCCTATTATCTTGGGCTTTTATCTTATGGTAAGCAGATGGGACATGACTCATGCAGTGGTATTACTTGGAGAGAAGCAAGCTGTTTAGAATTGTCTCCTGTGAGATCACGAAACAGTGATCTCACAGAATAAGGATCCTTTTCACAAATCCCCTTTCACCCACTGTGCCAGACCTAGAATAGTCTGAACAGTCTGACAGAGGAACAAAGTGTCTGCCACAGTAAGTAGTAGCTATTCTACTTGTAAAAACAGACCAATCCAGCAACAATAAGATACGCTTCAAAAGACTTCTATTTACATTCACTGTAAGTTGAAAAGACAAAAAACAAAAATCAGGAGAAGTGGAATTCAATACTAAATAGTCAAAACAAGGTTATGCTAACCGAGTCAGATCTGCAAGTATATAAATGGGTGCACTCTACTCACTTCTCCTACCACCTAGTCTTGAATATTGCCAGTTCCTTGCAGTAAGCGTATGCAGCTCAGAAATGTTCCTCACAGTATGACACATCCTGGGATATGAGAAACCATTGTGTAGTGACTCCAAGGGGAAATCTAGGATTCACATCCCTAAGTCATTTCTTTCCATAAACACAATAAGGAGCAGCAAACACCTCATCACACGATATCTAAACTGATAACTGATAGAGAGGGAAGATGGGTGGGACAGCTATAGTTAAGGGCACTAGTACATTAGTTTCAAGGCTTAGAATATCCAGCAGAAAGACATCAACAAATTGCAAATCTTTAGACCATTTAAATCCAACCATAACTAGAACACAAACAGAGATTGATTCACACATCAAACTATAATTTAGAGAGCCACTATTTCAAATATTTAGAACAACACGGCTGCAGAAAATATTACTCGTAAGACACTATTGCCACAGTTCAGCTGTCAAATATTGCTAGGGGTACAAAACTCAGGTCTGAAAATTACACTGGCAAACCACATAACAAAAAGGCAAACGCATAATTTGCAGATGGCTACAAGTCTCACAAAAAATACAGTACTCATATGCAGTACAGTCATTCTTTTCCTTAAGGGAATACAGACTTCCTGGTGCACTCACAAACATGCTTCGCCATAGCCTTTTCAGGCAAAGAACGGATTCTAGAAAGGAAATTGAAAATTGATTGAAGACCACAAGTTCCTAGCTGACTTAAGAAAGCCAACATCTGTACAGTACCTATCTTCAAAACCCTGCCAAGAGCAGTTATCCGTGCTGTTGTAAACTGAACTTATTTTTAATAGAAAAACTCAGTCAGTCTGATTGGAGGATTAAGAGCAGGACGACCAGCTTCTCTCATTAGAAGGTACAGTTGTTCAATAGTCCATGAATGTATTTTTAAGCAACTTAATGATGCTAATTTTGCTTGATGCTTGTTAATCTATCCTCAAAGTTTCCTTCTTTAGTAGCTTAAGGCTTTAATACTTTATTCCATTTTCCAGAACGTTATGCTTCTACATTGCCACGTTTAAAAACCATCAGAATGTCTAACACCACAAAAACTCTTCTCTTCTTGATCCATATGCTTTACCATTCAGTAAACAGAAATTTTGAAATCAGAGATTAATTTTGCACTCATATCTACCCCCCCACAAAAAGGAAGAAAATTTTGCCAAAATGATAAACTGTAAATTGTTGAAGTCAGATTTGCTGACAATTAGCAATCCCCACTATTTGAGAAACAATGCTTATGGACATACGTCGAGTAAAACTGGTCTTGGTCTTTACTGGTAAAGCCCTGGTCTTTTTAAAAGCCTAAGACTAGCCTTCAGCACTTCACTCGCCTGCAAGCAAGCAGTGAAAAATTCCTAAGGTGCAAGGCAATTTTATTTTTGCCATTTTATATAGAATCACCAACGTTGGAAAAGACATCCAAGATCATCCAGTCCAACCGTCCACCTATCACCAACATTTCCCACTAACCAATGTCCATCAGTACAACATCTAAATGCTTCTTGAACACTTCCAGGGACGCTGACTCCACCACCTCCCAGGCAGCCCGTTCCAGGATCTGACCACTCCTTCAGAGCAGAAGTATTTCCTAACGTCCAGCTTGAATCTCCCCTGGTGCAACTTGAGGCCATTTCCTCTAGTCCTATTGTTAGTTACATGGGAATAGAGGCCAACCCCCACCTCATGACAACCTCCCTTCAGGTTGTTGCAGAGTGAAATGTCACTCCTGAGCCTCCTCTTCTCCAGACTGAACAACCCCAGTTCCCTCATCTCTCCTCATAAGACTTGTGCTCCAGACCCCTCACAGCTTCATTGCCCTTCTCTGGGCACACTCCAAGGCCTCAATGTCTTTCTTGTACTGAGGGGCCCAAAACTGAACACAGTACTCAAGGTACAGCCTCATCAGTGCTGAGTACTGAGATACTGGAAACTGTTTACTTTCTATGATGATCTGATTCCATGCACCATGTTCTTTGCCACTACATTTTAATTCAGAACTGCCAATGGTGGCAGCAACCCACATTCCAGTTGGATTTTTCATAAGACAGGCCATAGCCAAGGTATTATCTACACCCTATGTAGCTGCTCTTGCAAAACATCTATTCTAGCAGCTTGTGTAGCTTCTGAAAAATTAAGCGCCTCAAAAGCAAACGTATATATTATTTGGATAGAGTAAGAGGATCCTTTTCAATCCAGATCTGAATGCTTTAAGTTTAGGTCCTTGATACCAAAACCCACTAACAGAATAATCAAATCACAGTTGCCTTTCTTTAACACAGGTCTCAAAGTCAAATCTAACCACTTATCAAATAAAGGAATAATGCATACAGAATGAAGAATGGAAGAAGCAGAGGCACTTGCATCTTACAAATAAGAATATTTAAAACATGCAGCTTGGTAACAAAAAATACTTTTCTTTCTGGAGTATTTATTATTCATTTGTTATTCATCATGAGTAATACATTCCAATCTGACATGAACTCTGGATCAGCTTCTTATACATTGTCTCTTTATAATTTTACAGCTTTCAAACAAACTAAGTTATGAGTCAATTTTTTTCCCCCACCTCATCTTTTTTTCTTTTTTTAACTTGCAAATATGAGAAAGCGGGTCTTATGTCAGAGGGTGTAAGAGATTATTCTTTTATGCCATTGCCTCACAGAGGGCCTAAAGCTAATTATTGCATTCAAGAGTCTGCATACATTCAAAAGACAGAAGCACTAACAAATCCTGCTGTTTTCAGTAGTCTCGTATATTTGAAAAGTTCTCACCTTTTCCATAATTTGCACATTTACAGAGGAAGCACCATTTTTCACTAATTTAAAGCACTCAAAGTTAGTAACACGTATTTGAAAGATGTATTTGAAAGCAGATTTGTGGCCAAAAAGTTAAATGCTCCCCTTTTAGAGAGGCAATCCATGTTAAAAAGAAAAAAAGAAAAATGGGAAGTTTCCTTGCCATTTGTATACTTCTATGAAAAAGGAAAAAAGAAAACCAAGAAGTACATCATTCAGTACATGCCATATGGAAAAAAATATTTATAATTTTCCATTTGTAACTTAAGAGCAGTGAATAACATCTGTAGTACTAATGAGTAGTGCATCTTGCTAGCCAGGAATTTCCGTTCCAAGTTCCTTCCCCCGTTCTCTCTTACATACCCACAGGAGCACAGCTGACAAACACACGTCTTCAAGGATGGCACTGATTGCAAAGGCACAGGGGATGCTGGACGCATGTTTGTTAAGAAAAAGTTATGGATCCGGTCTTTCCCAGCAGATGCTCTAGAGCAGAAAACCTCTTCAGCAGCAATCCCTTGAGACAACTATGTCAAAAAAAATCTGGAAACTTCGAGAAGCAGATCATATTGTCAGAGCACATCTGAACTGATCAGCTCTTTCCCTGGCTTGCATGACCAAGCTCCTTTGCCAGCATCCTGACCAGAGCTCTGTGGTTCCTGCTTTCAAGCATTTTCTGACCAGGGCACAAATACTTGGGTCAGTTTCCTAGGGAGCCTTTGTGAAGTCACCACCACCAAGTTCTAGACCACAGGTCTGCAAGCAACACAGCTATGCCTATTTCAGACAGCTGATAGCTATAGTCTCAAGCTGTTCAACCACAACTAGATCAACATGGAAATAGACTACCATAATGTTACTGTCAGTGACAGTGCAGTGTCATAAAAAAAAATGTATACATTACACATAGTGTACACATTTATATAACTCTACTAGGGAATATCTACTATTTGAAAATAAAATAGTATTAACTCTACCAGAAATCATAGTTTGAAACTTCAATTGGAAATTTTAGTACAAAGCTTGAAGGAACTGTACCAGAAATTCCACTTCAGTGGAAGAAATTTATCAAAGAAAAGGGTCTTTATCAACACTGAAAACTGATGGAAATGCTTAACTATACGTTTCAAGAGGAGAGAATCCAGTATAGGCAGAACACCAAATAATTACTATTTTAAAGGGGCAGGATAGAGACACCAAAGATTTCACTATTCACTATTACACTTCATGTAATTTTAGAAAATGGAAAAACAACATCCTCAACATCTGCTATTTTCAAAACTGTGTTTACAAAGGAATATATAATTTTGTACATAAGTTTTGAATTGTTCGCAGAAAACTAGTATGGATGACTTGGAACACATGGAACTGAAGAAAGCAACTGACACTGACAAGAAGTCCAGCACACAGGCTCAGCAAGAAATAGGAGTGCAACTTCTCATCTGGACAGTGCTTGGAGAAGTTATGAAGCACTCAAGTACACCACAATTTTAATACTATCATTGTTCGTATGCTTTACAAGCTCTATAATGATGATGGTGGCTTCTCTGTGCTCAGCTTCTCATTCAACTCCTCTTCATCTGGAGGAAAAAAAATGTATTGGTTAACATTGTGTAACGTTCAATTAGCTAACAGAAATACTGTCCCCAGAGTATCTGGCATGTATTAAAAAAGTAACAAAATGTTATTTCCAATTTTGATAGCTGTGTAATGTTCAATTAACTGACAGAGAATACTGTTCCAACGGTATTTAGCACACAGTAAAAAAACATGTATAAAAGAGCACTTCAAGTTTTGAAAACTGTTAAGTCTGATAAAATCATCTGTTATCAATACAGTCACAATTTTATAAGCTACTTATATAGCAGAATTAAGAGGAAAATACACAGCATGAGCGCTTATGCTCAATTTTGAGAGAAAGTCTGAAAGCCTAGTTAAGAAAATTTGGAAGAAGCAAAGCATTAAGTAGGATTGCTGCCCTGGACTTCAGGAGAGCTGACTTTGACCTCTTCAAAGATCTACTTGGAGGTATCCCCTGGGCTACCTACCCTGGGCTAGAGCGTTAGAAGGTAAAGGGGCCCATTAGAGCTGGTTGACACTTAAACACCAATTCTTCAAAGCTCAAGATTGGTGTATTTCAAAGAGTAAGAAACTGGGGAAAGGTGGCAAGAGGCCTGTGTGAATGAGCATGGAACTCAGATAAACTAAAAGGAAAGAAGGTCCATGAAATGTGGAAAAACAGTCTGTCCATCTAAGAAGAACATAGTAATGTTGCCAGGGCCTGTAGGAATGCAACAAGGAAGGCTAATGCTCTCTTGGAGTTAAACCTTGCAAAAGAGGTAAAGGATAACATGAAATGTTTTTGTTTTTGTTTTTTAAATATGTCAACAGTAAAAAGACTAGGGAAAATGTGGGTCCCCTACAAAATGAGGCGGGTGCCCTGGTAACAGGGAACGCTAAGATGGAGATTCTCAATGCCTTCTTTGCTTCAGTCCTTACAAAGACTGCCCCTCAGGAAATCCCAGACCCTGCATGTAATAAAGACAGTCTGGGTAAAGAAAGACTCCCTGTTGGTCGAAGAGGATCTGGTCAGAGAGTGTCTAGCCAAAAATCAGTGCACACAAATCCAGGGGCCCTGATGGGATGCAGCCATGCATGCTGAGGAAGCTGGCAGAGGTGACTGCTGAACCAATCTCTTATCGATAATCTTTGAAAGGTCCTGGGAAATGGGAGAGGTGCCTGAAGACTGGAGGATAGGCAACGTTGCTCCAGCCTTTAAAAAGGGCAAGAAGGAGGATCCAGGAAACTACAGGCCAGTCAGCCTCACCTCTGACCCTGGAAAGGTGATGGAACAACTTGTTCTGGATACCCTCTCCAAGCAATTGGAAGAGAAAAAGGTTATCAAGATTAGTCAACATGGATTCACTAAGGCGAAATCATGCTTGACCAACCTGGTAGCCTTCTGTGATGTCATCACTGGCTGGGTAGATGCAGGGAGAATAGTGGATGTTGTGTACCTTGACTTCAGCAAAGCGTTAAACAGCGTCTCCCACAACACCACTGTTATGAAACTAAGGAAGTGTGAGACAGATGAATTGACAGTGAGGTGGACGGAGGACTGGCAGAGCTCAGAGGGTTGACATCAGCGACAGAGTCTGGTTGGAGGCCTGTAACTAGCAGCATCCCCCCACGGATGGGTGCTGGGTCTAGTCTTGTTCAACATCTTCATCAGTGATCTGGATGAAAGGACATAGACCAATCTCAGCAAGTTTGCTGATGATACAAAGCTGTGAGAGTGGCTGACACACCGGAAGAAGGTGTTGCCATTCAACAAGACCTGGCCAAACTGGAGAGTCGGGCAGGGAGGAACCTGAAGTTCAACAAGAGCAAGCATAGAGTCTGGCATGTGGGGAATAATAACTGCAGACATCAGTACATTGATTAGGGGATGAGCTGCCAGAGAGGACCTCTGCAGAGAAGGACCTGGGTGTTCTTGTGGACAATAGGTTGGCCATGAGCCAGCAGTATGTCCCTGTGGCGAAGCATGCCAACGGTATCCCGAGATGCATTAAAAAGAGCACGGTCAGCAGGTTGAGGGAGGTGATGTCCCCCTTTACTCTGCCCTGGTGAAGCCACATTTAAAATATTGCGCCCAGTTCTGGGCTCCCCAGTGCAAAAAAGGCAGGGATCTCCTAGAAGGATTCCAGCAGAGGGCCACAAAGATGATAAAGGATCTCGAGCATCTCCTGTAGGAATAAAGAGTGAGTAACCTGAGTCTGTTCAGCCTGGGGAAAAGACAACTGAGAGAACATCTGATTCGTTTTTATATATATATATCTGACAGGAGGTGGGAGGCTTTTCCTGGTGTTGCCTAGCAATAGGACAAGGAGTAACGGCCTAAAACTTGAACATAGAAAGTTCCATACAATCACAAAGAAGTAAGGGTGATGGAGCAATGGCACAGGTCACCAAGAGAGGCCGTGGAGTCTCCTTCTACGGAGACATTCAAGACCTCTCTGGACGCCTACCTGTACAACCTATTGTAGGGTGCCTGCTTTAGCAGGGGGTTGGACTCAATCTCTTGAGGTCCCCTCCAACTCAGCAATTCTGTGATTCTGTATCAAGTTGCCCCTTACACTGGCAGTAGATTAGACCAAAGTATCATCTAACTCAGTGCTTTAATATGGAAAAAAGCAAATGGCACTGTCACTGTCACACACTTACAAGATCTCTTCACAAAACGCTATGCCAAAACACCACCAAAGAAGTATTAAGTCATACAGTACAAAGTGGGTGAGGAAACATTGTGTCTTAGGAAATCAGTCTAAGTTATCCTGAAAAATATCTTTCAGAGCAGTATCCAGCAGATGCACTGCAGCAGAGTTTTGTTTCTCTTACTCCAAGTGAGATAAACTCAGCAACGTAACCTAAGCCACTTACATTTACAAATAACATGAGTCACTGCATATAGTAAAAGCATCACTACCTTTTCCCTGATTATTTAAAGTGACAATCCTTCACAAAAAGCATAAATCTCACTGCTCCCTGAGACTCCGAGTATATCACTAAAAACATACGTTTTAGCAGAGTACAGCCATTACTGGCTGTACATAAAAAGTTAACCTTGTGTTTCTTTAATCAGTGTGCTAGTGGTTAAACAAAAGAGGACATATAGACTACAAATACCTAAGACCCCCGCAAGTTTATACTGCCTACAATATATTTCTGAAGAGCTAAATATGCTCAGGGTAAACATATTTCAAATCAACTTTGTGAATTCTCACAATTTAACTTCAGATGTCTCTGCTGCTAGTGCACCTATAGTGTTTTGTTGGTTTTTTTTTTTAATAGCTGTAGATTTCCTTAGAAAATCAGACAAGTATCTTTTTTCTTCCTTGAAAGACATACATAAAACCAGAAAAACAACACATTTGCTTTGCTTTTGTCTCATCTTCTATAAGAAATAAGCATGCAAATAATCTTTTGTCCAACACTTTTACAGCAGGCTTCAGCTACTCAGAGGACACCTGTGGTAGTACAACTGGTGGCAAAAAGGAAAAAACCTAGTTGCTAAAGTACGTGCATACTTACCCTTCAATTTATTTATCAGGTCTAATGGGATTTCATTAATATTTGATGCCACTTCTTCTAGGTGTTTAGAGAAGGCCAGCAAAGATGGCAGGGATGGATTTTTGTCAGGAAGAGATACTAGTGATAGTATCTTGGTAAACTCTTCATCCAAGCTGAAGCGTTCTAGAGATATGTGCAAATCATCTCTTTCTCCTTCTTCTGGAGTAAGACTTGGGTCTGAGAAATAACTTAAAGATTCATCTCCAATAGGTATCTCATCCTGCTCCTGTCCTTCTCCAGATACACTTCTTTTCAGCATTTTGTATCTGCTGAGCAGGTAATCTAGATCTGGCCTTAAAGTTTGAGTATTCCCTTTATTTATTGTATTATCAGATTCAGACATCACAGATTTATTAGGATTTCTGCTATTAAGCTCTTCTGGAGTAGTCTCATGCAGCATCTCAAAATCGTGAACTTCACAACTGTCAGAACTTAACACTGGAGATGCATTCCACTGCAGATCTTTATCCACTAAATCCAAAAGGTGATTTGAGGGTAGACTATTCATTTTACTACAGTCTTCTGGAGAAATACACTGAGAATTCAAGATCTTCTCTACATATATGCATGGTGGTTCGTTTGTTTTTCCTATAAAACTTTCACCAGAAACAGTGTCCTCTAATTCTTCTTCTTCACTGCTCTCATCCTCTAGCATTCCAGATGTTTCTTCCCAAAGCAGAGATTCACTGATTTGACTTATCATCCCCTGCTTTAGAGCTGTAAATTCTGCAGAACTTCCTTGGGACTTCCGTTCTGACAATGGATAATTGAAGTCAGGTACAGCAGATGAAGAGGAAGCCCCATCTAAACTAACGGTTGCCTTATCCCGGATTGTAGGACTGGCATCCACAGGAGCGTCTATTATTTCTTTGGTTGAGACCAGCTGTGCATCTGACAACTCTTCAGACTGAATAGCTTTTCTCCATGAGTTTCTAATTTCAGTAACTAATGAAAGAAATACAAATAAAATTTTTAAATTATTTTCTTTCATATTCCCAACCAAATTTTTATGCGGTCCATTTAGTAACATAAGCAAGTCAGAAAAAAACATATATATATATCTACACATATATATATGTATGTGTGTATATATATATATTTATACATATATATAATATATATATATATAATATTATAGATAGATAGATATAGATAGATAAAAAATAATGCCTTTATACTTGTTTATGCTTAGTTTTCCCAGACACTTGCCCCACAACAGAAGGGGATTCCACACAGGAAATATCTATGTTAATGCAAATTCACAGTACATGTTCACCCCGTGTTACACAAGTGAGTTAGGGTAACATGCAGCTTCACAGAGTGAATTATTCTTTTCTTGTGTGAAACATACAATGTCAATGAGCTAGCTACATTTCTCATTAGTGACAGCATATTATATAAACAGAGAATTTTAGACTTACGCAGATTTTCTGGAGTTCGGGGAATTTGTTTCCTTGTCAAAAACGGGTTAAAATCCAGTGAGCTAATGAGATCATCTAATGCTATTCCTCTTCCTCCACCACTCTGAGGTGACTCAGATGTCACTATTTTTGCAATCTGTAGAATATTACAGAAGAGCAAATCCTGAGAAAGCACAATTATAACTTCTTTACTTCCGTTAGCTACGGCCCCAAGCAAATCATATTCTCTAAATGACCGGATTAGTTTGGAACCTCCTGATTATTCTGCAATTTACTACTCAGGCTTAAAACAAGAGCAGTACCCTACAAACACAAAATTAAGTTATGGAAGCAAAATCAGAATTTGATTAGAAGCTCCCACATGAATCTACCTTTAAAATGAAAAAATACACTCAAAAGATATTTGAGATACTGGTCAAGAATGGTGTAAGCATAAAGGTTAGAGTTCCAAAAATATAACATTTTAACAGATGACAGCTAATTGCCCTCTTTCAGTGAAAGACAATTTAATTTTCAAATCAAGATATGGTGAATGTAATAATCATTCTTCTAGAGGAATTCCTTATTTATCTCTTACAATGCCAAAACAAAAGAATAGTTAAATCTTTGCTTAAAATTCCCAAATTCTGTTAAATATTTGAGCCATAGAATTCAGAAACAAAAAGGACTGTTAAATTCTAAATACATGCAGTGGTTCAGAAACTAAAGTATGAAACGTGTTAAAAATCATACTATGATTCTTTCGAAAGTGCTGTTCACTTTACAATGGCTTAAAAATATTCTGTGCTTTGCTCTATGCTTTCAGATTGTAGTTGATTTTTAGGAGTGATGACGACCTACTCAGTGGCATCTGCCTAGCAGGGAAAAAGAAAACACCTTTTACATACACACACGAAAAGAACTACTTTACAATAACATCTGCAATTTCTTTTCTGAACGAATATTTATTTTTTAAAAAATAAACAAAACAACAACTTCTAACCTCTTCTGCCAATTCTTCTCTAGCTTTCTCAAGAACGTCTTCCTTTTCAACAGGAGCATCTGTCTGGGTAGCGTGACCTTCTGAGTCTTCCCATGATTTTGATAAGGTGAGCTCATCTTTTCCATCCTCTGAGATCTTTGGAGGCACATGCTTTTCTTTCCCACTGTCTGGTTCAGTATGCAAGTCCTAAAGGAATGTACAGTAGTTATGAAAAGTTTTAAATTCCAGTCTCAGAAAACTAGCATAAAGGAGATGCTGCACAAATTCTGAGAGCAACGAACTTGGCATTTATATCAACAAGAGTATTTCAAGGTTTTAAATTCTAACCTAATACAAGTTATAGTGACGCTCATTTTATTAAAAAAAAAAAAGCAGGACATAAGTAGTGGCTACAACAAGGTGTCATTACTGAACACAGATGACATCATCTGCAACTACCTTCAACAAACTGCAATGAGCAATAGTACAATGGATAGCTGTGCATGCTATTTCCCCTTAGGGCACATTATATCTCTTATTTTTACACACAATTTAAAGGAACATCCCAGTCTGACTATCACTCACAACAAAAAAGTCAGTTCTGTTTTCACAGGCAGGAAATCTGTGACATACTGTATGTCATACTACAAGTGGGAATTAAGTTCCCATACTTCCTATTGCTTGCCTAGTACTTAAGGAAGTCCACCGCAGTTAGTTTTCGCAGTTTAGGACTGATTCAGAAGAACAGTTACACTGTTTAAAAAAAAAAAAATCACAGAAAAAGATACTAAGTCCAGGCTTCAAGTAATGTCATAAAGCAAATATTATAGACATTTAACTTATTTGACAGGTGATAAATCACTTAAGAATAACCTTTTCAGTTAACAGGTCTTTGTTCTCAGATGCTTCTGACAACTCTGAAGATTTTGAAGAGATCCTTTAAAAAAAAAAAAAAAAAAAGCCGTTTTAGAGAAAAACAAAACAAGTGGCATACAAGTCTTAATACACAGCCATTATGCACTTGTGTGCCCCGTATCTGTCCGTTACGATTTCCCTCAATTCGTCCCGGTCATCAGAAGGCAATTTTACTATAGGGAGAACATGTGACAACTAGAGCAGATTTAGCCCTATTTGTGTATCAGCCTCCCAAACATCAGCAAAGTGAAAGAGAAGGGGTGTGGTGGTATGTTTTGTACACGAGTCTTCCACGTTCATCTAACAAAGGCAACTGGAAAATCTTCTGCAGACTTCATGATGTACTTTCCCCTGAATATACACATATCACCTGACTACCAATTACTCAAGTCTTATCATTTCTGATTACTACAGTGTTAGGGGCAAAGCTCTAAAGTGTAACATACAGATCTCACCTCTTAGGAAGACAACCTAAAATTTCAATACTTACTGCTGAATGTCTTTACAATCATAAATAGACAATAATCCATGCTGTAACAAGTCACCGAGAGAAATTCCATTAAGCAATTGGACAGTTTTTGAGATTCATATGCAAATAAGCTGCTGATGTCAAAGTATGTGACATCAGCACTGTTTTTCTCTGCCAACTAATAGAAATCCTACAAATATTTCAATGTTGCCTATCTTGCGATACCGTTATTCAAAAGTTCATTGAATTTTCTGGTACTAATGAGATATCATGTCAAAACCCTTCAGAAGTGTTTAGAAAATATTTTAGACCTGTGTTTTAATCTTTTTTTTTTTTTTAATTATAATCAGAGACAGAAAAAAATTATTTTAGAAGACTCAAGTCTGGGATTTCTTTTGGATTTGTTTGTTTAGGCTGTTCTGTTTGTTTTTAAACACAGAAGCAAGGCTCCTGGGAATATCTGTTTTCTTATTCTCAGACTACAATGAACATAGGTTTACCTCAACCTAGTCTGAGAAGGAGAATTCTCCAGTCTCCCCCTTTGCCTCCTAAAACTTAAATGAATGTAGTTAAAAAGTTGCAGCTAAAATCTTGCCGCTCAGCTGCTGCACACTGACAGCCAACAGTTGCTCACCAGTCTCCAGGTGCAGAAAGCCATAGTTACTTTACTTTTACTTACCCCATCAGGTGGACACAACAAGTAAGGAGAGCGCTACTGAAATATTCCACTTATAAAACAAGTTTCCATCACTTTCACTGATGTTGGTTGTTAGTTTGTTTTTTTAAAAATCAATTTCTTGTTAAAGTCATACCATCTAGTTGGTGTTAACGATGAATCAACCACCTCACTTTCCAGTGTCTCATCATCATTCGCGTAATTTATCTCCCAAGGGTCTAGAATATCTAGAAAAGCAAGTCAGTGTTTTAGTACTGCTTCTTCTTTTGTTGTTGCTGAGACTATGCAGGCAAATACAAGTAACTCACACCACAGGTGTAGTATTCACAGGGCAAGCTTCTTCAACACTTAAAGAAAAAGTAATCAACACAGCCAATGCTGGTGAATCTTAACCCGTTTGCTCATTAAGCTCCTGCAGGCAGAGATGCCACTAGCAGCCAGCCAGTGCTGCTCCTAAATGCATGCTCGAGAGGCATGATTCCATCTGTTCCCCTGAATGAACTACACTGACAAAATGAAAGGCAATTACTATAAGTATTCATTCAGAACTAAATTACCAAAATCTATCAAAGAAACCTGCAAACAAAAAACTTAATATTGGTGGTAGTTGGATGGTTGGGCTGTGCTGGATGATCTTGGAGGTCTTTTCCAACATTGGTGATTCTATGATTCTGGGTTCCATGGAAACTCAGAACACCTGAGGCGGGGGTGGGGAAGCAGGAAAAGCTTCTCTAGTTCACACACCTGAATCTGATCCTGGATTTTGACAAAAGATATAATTTTTACAATCTTCTTCTGCTTCTGATACAGCCTGCAACACACCCAGATCCTTTCAAAAGAAAAAAAAAATTACACAACCAATGAGAAAAAACTGCGTAACATCAGCAATGAACAGGCAGTTATTTATAGTAGCTTTTCTGCAAATGAGAAGCCAGGCTCAACATGCAGCTTTTGCTCATTCTGCCAAGGCAAGGATATAACCTCAGATCTCTGTACAGATGTAAGTGTCAGAATGGAATTTCTGCTGTTCATCAAGGAGATCACTTTAACAGGGAAAATACAACTCAGTAGATGTCCAGTGATAGCACGTGAAAGCTCACTTTCTACAGCAGAGGGAAGAAGTATGTATTGTTGATATATACATTAATCAACTCTTATTCGTGCTGTCTTGACAAGGCAGTTCCACCCACTACATCAAATGAAGTCACACGAGCGGTCATTAAGTTGAACATATTTTCTTCACAAAGAAGAAAAACTACTTCAGAAAGCAATTTCTGCTATACTGTGCTGATCCACTAAGCACGAAGTTCAACAAAGATGTACAGCATTATACTGCAATGGAAAAGACCAGCTTAGATGTACTTCACCTTCACCCCTTCTCTTCCCCAGCATCAGATGAACTGAACACTACTTACTAAATCCTGACTGCAGAGTGAAGAGCAGCCAGGACAGCTTTTCCACTTCATTATCCACTCTTTCTGTCTTCTAGAATTTGATTCGTTCAAAATAAAGTGCTCCTTTTCTATTCTTAGTCTGCAAAGGAGGAAACGTCATTATGTTGGGATAAGAATTCTACTGAAAAACTGAGATAATCACATGTTCCTCTTACCCTACAAAACCTCTGACATGCAACAACTTATTCACACATTTGTGCTTGCACTAAAATCTAGCAGAAATTCACAACCTAAAAAAACAGCTGCTGCATTGTCTTTATGTTTCCTTATAATGGAAGAACTACATTCAAACACATGCTTAAACTTTCCCTGACTCAGTTTCAGATAAAATTTTACAATCTCAGAACTTACTAATGTAATGTTAAAAAAGCAGATCAGCTGATTAGCCAGGTCCCCAGGAACAAACCCTAAAATATCCATGAAGCAAGGGCAAAAAACTGAAGTTACTTAACAACAAATTCCAGTTTACAAATTATACAGATGGATCAAGACAAATATGAATTTGTCAAAGGCAAAAGAAAAGCAATCAAATTTACACATTCTCACTATAAGCAATTCTTTTAGAAAAGGCTCAAGGATAAGATGACATGATTCTCACAATAAACATCAGAGAACCAGACAAAAATTCCAGATAAATTACCTCACTGCTTTCAAATGCAGTAGCATTTTATTTTGTAATTTAGTCATATTCACAATGGGCTGTAAGTGGTTTTCCGAGTCAAACCAATAGCATTCATCTCTTAAAATTCTTAGGGCTTCATTTAATAGTTGAATGACTGTTAAAAAATTCAGCTTTTCATCTTCATATAAATTTCCCGTACACACCTTGAAATATTGCAAGCAAAAGGAAAATGTATTACTGAACAGTAACAACACATCAATATGAAGAAGTTACATCCTCTGTATTCACAGCAAGGATAATGTTTGCACTGTGATTCAAAGTTTGCACTTTGATTTGGTTCCGACTGTTTCAATAAAAAATATATATAAATGGAAAAAATCCACACCCCAGACTTAAGCCTCAGATCGGTTTCCTTGGTTAGCACCATCTGCTTGAAGGCAGCCTAAAAAGCAGTGTGAACTAAGAATGCTTCAACTAGTGGAACTATTCCACTTAACCACTGCCTCAAAAGATAGTGCATGCCTAAACAGCACTCTATACTTCACGCTGGAAACAAAAACAATTAGGAACTACAGTTTAAATGACAAACTTAGTTTTATAGTGGCAGACGGACAAAAATTCAAGCATTGGCTAGGCAAACCTAGCAATGCAGTTACTGCATTTCAAACTTAAGAAGAAAATAATTCAAAAACTGCCAATATAGAACAGCAGCACAATCATACAAACTTTTACAATCATTTTACAAGTTTTGTCCATCCTTACAACCACCTTTATCATCTGTGAAAGGTATTTAATTCTAAAGTATCTAACTACACTCCTGAGGACATAAAAAAGCAAAACACAGTTTAGCACAGACAAAAATTACTTACTTCTTGTGTTTCACTTTCGACTCTGTCAACCAACAGATGTGGGACACTGACAACAACATTATTTCCATCGAAAATGTACTGATCACCATGACTTTCAAGTACAGAGTCTACAATTTCCATCTCCTTTTTCAGAGATGTAAAAGTTTCCATTATCAACGTCCACATACTGCGAACCTTAATGGGAAAGAAGGACAAAAATTCTATGTTAAAAGACCTATCGTAATACTGTAACACAATAACAAAATAGCATACAGGCAGATGAGATGGCTAGGTAACATAATCACAGGTAGACAAGCAGAAATACCAGTATGAGGATAAATATTATACAAATGTTAGAAATACGGTGAACATCTCCCATAAGGTGGAGGAGGAGCGGTGGGACAGGGCAGTGGAAGGGGCAGGAAAGGGCAAAAGCTCACCTTTTGAATTCTCTGAGCTCTGTCTTTTCTGTTTTGGTCCTTTGGTTCCATCCTACATGCAAACGCAAGACAAAAGTTCAATTGGATTACAATAAAACAGAAGTCCCTAATATTTCATATAAATTAATAAGAAATTTGTTTTATTTTCTAATGTAGTTCCAAGGAGAAAAACTTACTTCTGCAATTGTTGCTGGAGGTGTGCATACTCAGATTTCATCTGTTTTATTTCGTTAATTAAACACCTAAGGAAAAAAAATTACAGTCACCTCACCACAGATTCTCAGAATTCCAGGCTTTTGCTTTGATGCTACCAGAATTTTACTCACTAAATGATTATATTCTTTCCAGATCTGAACAACGAAGCTATTTTGGAACAATGTACAAATTGATACACAAGATCCTTACCACAACACTGTGAAGAAAGACAGCCAGAAAAGCCACTGAAATATTTGTAAATTAAGCTGTCATATTCCATCGCAACAGCTTGACCCAAAACGTATTTTTTCTAAAAATTTATTTGTTGTTTATCAATATAAACCTTTAAATATATTCAGCAACTGTACATGGCCCTGTAAAGACCAGTCTTGAAAGTTGTGTTGGAAATTCTACCACCTATTCAGTGTTTTAACTGTTTTCACATGAGAAACTTTTTATGCATATCCAGAAGTTTCCCCCCTGAAGCACCTCGTGCCTCCTGTTCTGTCATAGTAAATTCATGTGAAGTACCTCCATCTCTTCTTTAACTACCCCTCAGATATGGAAGAAGTATGATTACACCCCCAAAAATAGTGTTCTTCAGATTAAATAAACCCAACTACCACCTCTCCTCACATGTCAAGTTTTCAAAACTTCTAAGCATGGAGGTTCTGTTCAAGAATCTGTCTAGTTTTCAATGTCCCTCTTCAATGGGAGTTACCAAAACTGAACACAGTATTCCAGGTGTAGTGCAAACCAGAGTGAAATAAATCCATCCTGTGTTCTGCTGCCAGTATTCCTTTTACATACAGGATGCTACTGGTCATCTCTGCTCCCAGGGCACGCTGCTGGTTCATGCTCAGGTTGCAGATCAACGAAATCCTCACCGCTGGCTGCTTTTAGCAGAGTTGCTTCCCCACCAGTAATTCACCAGCTCAACTGGCTGCTTAGGACTGTTCAATCCCAAATTTCACACTCATCTTCATTAAACCTCATACAATTTTTGTGGATCCGGTCTTCAAATTCAGCATGATCTGTTCTTGTTCTAGTGTGACTAACTTTTTTCATAAGGCATCAGCTGCAAATCTGCTGACTGTGCACTCATCCCAGTCATCCAGACTCTTCATAAAAGTAAAGAATATAAACTCAAGATCAACTCCAGAAACAAGTAATAATCCAGCATCGACTCCAGAGAAACTTCACTCATGACCAGCTGCCAGTTAGACTCCGAGGCATTGCTACCCTTTGGGTGCTTTAAATGTATTGCTGCACACCAGCAATACATTTAATAAGTACTTCCATATCCTCATCCGGAACACCATCACCTTTTACGCTGCTTATTAACTTCTGAATTTTAACAGTAGCTCACTGTTTCAAAAAGTTGGTTTCCTGTTGTGTATGCTTTTTTTACTTCCACTTAACAGGATGGAACATTTCTGAGCTTCAACAGTGATTTCTCTGAGAATACCCTGGAACTTTTCAGCTCCTCTGCCTTCCAAAAAATACCTCATAACAGCTGCCAACTGGAAATCTGCTCTTAACTTCAGTGTCTTTTCAATTCCAGTTGTCTTCCTCACATTCCCTTGGATCTTAAATTCTGTGATCTTGGCTGCGCTGATGATAAAGCTCCTGTTGACAGTTATGCCTCCAGACGAGTTTCCCTTAAGTCAGTCAGTCCAAAATAATTCCTACTCAGCACACCCAGTGACTGCATTAAAGTCATCCTCAGTGCAGTACAGAAGTTGCATAGATTGCTTATGCACCACTGCATGGCCTTTCCAGCAAATATCAGCATAAACTGAAGTCAACAGCATGAATTGGGGTCTGCAGGCCTGAAATGCGTTTGATTTGTCTGAAGAAGGCTTTATCAACTTTCTCTAGTCAAGGAATGCGTAGCAGACCCACCACGATGCCACCCTTTGTGGTGACATCTCTGATTTTGATCCAAAGTCATGAAACAGACCGGTCTCCTTTTACATCATTAAGCTCCGTGCACTGAAACCGCTCTTTTACCTACACTGCAATCCCTCCTCCTTTTCTGCTCTTTCCTAAAAAGCTTGCAACTGCCCACTACACCTCTCCAATCATGGGAAGTATCTCACCTAAATTATGTAAATTCCAATGAAAAATTACTCTGTGCCTGTATACAGAGTTCATTATTATTTCTAACCAAGCTGGGAGCGATTTTCATGAGAAAGAATAAATTACTTAATATCCCAAGTTAAAAGGGACCCCCAAGGATCACTGAGTCCAACTTGCAGCTCCACGCAGCACCACCCAGAACTCAAAAAAATATTTCTGACAGTGTTAGATAAAGAAAGAAAAGCAAACCGTGGTGAATTAACTAAGAGTTACGCAAATAAAATGTATCCTACACCATAAAGCAAGGACTACAGCATTATATCCTGAAACTGTTATCTTCCCCTGTAAGATCCTTCAAATAGTGCCACGCATGCAGAATTCCATACTCATTCATAGCGACCAAGCAGTTGCATCTTCCAATATACAGCATCTCCTAACTGAAAAAGTAATTTCCTACAAACAGTATATTAAAATTAATTAAGTAAAGGAGGCAAATGGGGTGCAAAGTAATGAATTCAGCACAACTCACAAAGGAAGTGAGATACGTCGTGCTCAAATCCTTTCAAAAGCACACTGTTTCTTTAAACGCATTACTCACCGAGATGTTTTCTCATATTTTCGGATGATATAATCCTTTCTCAGTAAAATCTGCAGAAGTTCATCACATGCCACTCTGCACCTTTTATTTGCCTCACGCATACCCTCAGGACTGAAGCGTACAGCTTCAACAAGCGGTTTCTTGCTGTCTAAAAGAAAATTAATATTTGGATTGCATGGTTCACTTTTAGCAAACAGATAACTTCCTAGTCTCCCTAGTTTCAATTAAGAGAACCACACATAAGGTTGTCTATTTTACCTGGACTGAAACAGATTATGCAGCATACTATCTTTTTTTGACAGTTTTCTCCATGGTGTACATTTTCCCTCCTTCCCTCTCACACCTTCTCCCTGTTCTTTATGCCAAGAAAACACAAAATGCCTAGAACATATAGTCTAGATCCTTCAGAATCCCTCAAATTGTGAAAAAGAGTGCACGATAAAAAACCACTTTTGGAGTAAATCATTGCGTGCATGCCCAGACAACGTTATGTACACAAGCCTAGGCCCAAGATCTGCAAAGTAACAGTAAGCCACACAATCTGTATTGTTCTACGAGCTCTACGCAAGCACACAGCAACTCTGTGAAAGATTTTGAACCAAGCAACTGACACAGACCTACTTTCAGCTTTCGGCATACATTCAGGACTTCACAGATTAACTGTCAATGATAAACAAATAATGTTACTATTCCATGACAGCTTACCTGCAGAGCTCTTTCTCAGATTCTCAACTACTACATATCTTGCAAACTGATACATTAGATGAATAAATTTATGACCAGCCGGAGAAAGAAACAAAGAAGTTCCAACTTGAGGAACACCACTTCCCTCTTCGCTCTAGATGTGAAATTGATTTTAAACACACAATTAGCCAAAGAAATAACAGCTACAAACAGCCACCAAACATTTTTGTACAAAGAGCACAGAAGCACTGCATCCTACTTGCTAGCAAGTCCAATGAAAAGCTAATCTGCTTTGTCACTATATCTGATGATTATTCTAGTCCAAGAAAGAGGCTAACATTTTCTGAACATTCTTCCACCACCATTCATTCCATACAAAAAAAATAGTTTCAAGGCAAAGTCTAGTGTTAAGTAAATGCCAGAAATTTCTACCCTCCCCATTCCTACCAGTAATCTCTACCTTACAATAACATTCAGGCTTTCCTTCACATTTTCTGCTGAGATAATTTATCTGTGTACTTTGTTCTACTTTGACCTTACTGAGGTGGGTTTTTTTTGTATGGGTGGGTTTCATCTTGTCCACCGTTACTCAAAATGAAAAGTGCTTGAGTACACAAAGACCTGATTTCTAGATCTCCTATTAAAACAAATGTGGCACGAGAAGGCTTAATAAGGCAATGATATCTAAAACAAGAAATTCTGTTTTGTCTCCTTAAAACAGTTCCCTTAAACTTTATAGTCAAATTTTCCTGTATGTAAAGAGCAATTTTAAGTTCTTCAAGTATTTGAAATCACTTTTACAATAATTAACACCTTTTCATTTAATTTTACCAAGTATCTCTCAAGTTAGAGCAAATTACAAGGGCTGCTCTGAAATTACTAGTCTCTTATGCTCTTTTTATCTGTTGTAGTTTCCAAGGAAATAAGCAGGAGGCAGTACTTCCAGAGCAACCTCTGTAGCCTCATCCATATAAGGATTCTCATATGGGCTTTTGGATCCCTTCTAACACAGGATATTCTGTGATTCCATAACCACCAAATATGATCAACCAGAAGCAATACATAGCAGTGTATTGATCCAAGATTCAACCTCTGTCATAACACAACTTTTAATGAGGAAGGATTTGATACACTACATGAAATAAGGCACCAGTTAAAACCTATTCCTTTGATTTAAAACTCAGTAACATTCTTTCAGAACAAACAACAACAAAGAAAGAATGACGCCAGAGAAACCAACAGACAATCAGTTTCCACTCCTCATAACACTTACTGAAATTTCTTTTAGCCATGAGCTGCACAGTTTCCTGAATTCATGATCTGCAGGTTTTACATATGGAAGCATACAGTTTCTTTCCATTTTAAAGAGGCAATAGGAGAGGAGACAGGAAAAAATATACATATATTTTAATATATCTTCAAATATTCAGTTACACAATTCATATGTTGTAAACAAAGTTTTATCTGTGATGCCGCCCAAGAATCATGCCTGATACCCAGACCAAGAACAGCAAGAAGTTTATTAAACAACAAGATGTTTCTTGATGTGAGAATTATGGACTTTTTCAGAGAGAGATTTCTCTGTACTTGTTTTAGACTCAGAAAAAGTCTATGCTTACAAAAATGCTTAACAGCAATATTCCCCCCACATTTTCTTTAATGGGTAAGCTAAAGCGGTTCTGTCATATCAGAAAACATGAAGATAGGATTCTCATCACACTGAAGATTTTCAGCAGCAATCTGTAACCTGGGAGAAATTATTCAACTTTTGGTGCAGAAAACAAAAGGCAGAGACAGATTACTTTGCTTCTGTAGAAACACTTACTAAACTTGCCAAAGTACAGCCACTGTATCTAAGGCAAGTTTCTAGAGTATTGATAAAGGGGAAATAAATCCACTGAAAGCATGACATTTTCCCACGGTATTCCTTAAGAGATCGCTTTTTTCCTTCACTAACTGCTTCACCCTTCTCTTTATGACATGCACAGCACGGACTGAACAAGCTAAACACTCACCTGAAAGTGTTTTCTGCCCGCTTCTTGTCCAGCTTAGTGAACAAAAACTGGGCAACAACATGGAAAGCGCTGTAGTTTGGCATGTCAAATGCAGACCTAAAAACAGACATGCAGCCACATGGGAAGGAGCAAAGCAGCCAAGCTTACAGAGCGTTTAACCCATCGGTTAAGAGTAACGTAGAACGTTATTTTATACTAACGTATTACGAATTATAAATTAAATGATGAAGCAACCCAGACACCTCCGCGCCACGCACCACCCAGAGCCCTGGAGGGCCACGGAGAGCCCCCCCGGGAGGCGCGGAGCCGCGCCGGCAGCAGAAGGGCCCCCCGCGCCCTCCCTCGGCCTTACGCTCCCAGCAGAAGGTTGGTGTCTGAAGCCAACTCGGCAGCCACCGGATTGAAGCCCAGCGCCAGCAGGTAGAGCCACAGATGTTCCCTCTCCCAGTCCCACTCCGCGTCCATGGTGTCTGGAAGCCGCCGGAACACCTTTCGGTTAAGGAACATGCAGAACGGACGCCGGGCCGCGGCCGCCTACCATAACGGACGCCGCGCAGCCATTTCGCGCCTACCGCCCGAACTCGCCGCGCCGCGGAGCCGCGAGACTACGCGCGGGCGCTGATTGGGCAGGATCGAAGCGCGTGCTACCGATGGTGACGCCACGCTCCGAGCCCCTTTGGCGCGCTGCATGCTGGGAACTGGAGTCCGGGCACAGCCGGGAGGGACGGCGCATGCGCAGAGGGGCCCGAGCGTCGCCATGCCGCGGGCCCAAGGAGAGCGGAGGCCTACCGCGGGGGGAACACCGCCAGGCCTGCAGGGGTGGGCTGGTTTATCGGGGCGTCTCTGGCTTAGGTGATTGTAATAATCTCACCACGAAAACCAAGTAAAACTCGCACCGACAGCAGGCTGTGCAGTTCAGTCTTTTATTTCAAGGCATTTCGGTGGCCGGACGCGGCCGGGGAGGCGGTGCCGGGCCCATCCCCAGGCGCGCTACCCCCGCCGCCGCGCGGCCCCGCGCCCAGGCGCGGTGTGATCCCCAGAGAAACCCAGCGAGCGGTGCCCGTCCGGCACCGCTCACTCAAGAAAGCGCTGTGTGCACACTAGCGCGGGTTCGGCATTTCCTAGCAAATAGTTAACCCAGAGTTTGTTTAATCATGAAAAGATTACCACTGACAACAGAAACACCCCTACCTTCAATTCGCTTTCTTGAGGTTTTTTTACCTTATCACAAATCTGCTTCTACCTTACTCTTTTCTACTCCCTCTCACTTCCCAGTATCTTCTCCCTCCGTTTCCAGCTGCCATCCTTACTCCTGCTCCACTCCCTTTTTAAGCATTTACCCTTTCCTGCTCTGAGGCCTCACAACAGTCAGCATCAGGATGGCCAGCATTTTTGCATGCAGAATGCAAAGTGGAGAGAAGAAACATTCTGTTGTGCACAAAGCTCCCATGCCAAAGGGACCCTCCTCTACGCTGTTAGGGCACAGAGCCCATAAGAAAATGAACCTGAGAGAATCTGAGACGGCCAAAGTCTCCTGCCCGTCCCAGCAGCAAAGAGGTAGATGCAGAAGAGCTTTTTTGGGAAGACTGGAAGGAGAACCTGTGGGGCAAATCCTCATAAACTCCTTTTGTTGGCAGCCCTTTATGCAAAGCACTGGGGTGTTCTCTTGGCTGTTGCCAAGTGGAGAACAAACAGCTATACAAATAATTAACAAATACTAGAACATTGGATATACTTGTTAGGCTATACCTGGCTTGTAGAGCAGGAGCTTGACACAAAAGCTAATGAATTAATCTAGCATGCAGTTCTTAGAAGGAGTAGTCAGAGTTTTTATACAGCTAGAAGAAAAAGCTCTG
>JACDJE010000477.1:260117-329069 GCA_016647715.1 Pavo muticus | reverse complement strand
CTAGGTAGATTCAACTTTTAGAAGGAGAAATATAAGTTAAACATGGCAAAAATACAATGTATCAAAAATACATTTTTCTGTTTCTCTTCATTCAGCTCTTTGCCCTGTAGTGTATGGGCCATTTGTGCGTGAAAAGTCTTGTTGATCTTCTTCGTCCAAGTCCAAGATGTCTGGGATATCATCTGACTCTGAAGACAGGTCTGTAATAGTGAAATCTGGAACCTGCATAGGAACAAAATTTAAATAAATTCAAAAGTAGAACTAAATAAACTTTGTAGTACTCCTGACTGAAATCAAGAGATGAAGATGCTCAGCATTTCTTGAAATCAGACCCAAAATATTAAATATGTTCAGCCACAAACATGTGGTATTAAGGCCAAATATTATGCAAACTATAAATCAGTTGCTTAGAAGACAGGATTTTATAGTAGACTTGGAACAGAGTTAAAAAGGCTGAATGGGGCCTTGGGCAGCCTGATCTAGTGGGAAGTGTTCCTGCCTACAGCAAGGGTTGGAACTGGATGTCCCTTCCATCCAAACCACTCCACGATTCTGTATTTAGAATGAGTAGGGCACATCACTATGCTCAGTAACTATGTCTGATAACTGATAATTTTCTCTATAACCAAGGAACAAGATATTTCTATTATTTCTGAACATGAATATGTTGATCCTATTGATCAGAGGGTAATCAACCTCTCTGACTGAAGTTTGTGTTTTCTTAATTTCCTTAGCACATATGCTATAAGCAGTTAACCCCATTAACGTACTTGTAAGATGTTCACAGCCATGAAACAATTTTAAACTGGAGTGTACTGGTGCAGCAGAGCAAAACAGGGTTTGTCTCAGTATCATTTATCTCAGTTTTGAACATGCTAAATTATTTTAAAAGAGAACACATTACTATCTGCACCAGTGTAGCCAAAGCAGTGCAAACTCCTGATGTTATAGGCTTGCCTAGGTAAAGGACCTTCACTTTCATATCACTTTTGTGTTTAGTTATACTCTCATTTCATAGTTGATAAGAATTTGGAACAAACTAGTAAGTCAATGTATGCAACAAAGAATAAGGTCAGATAGGGCCCTTCTTCATACCACTCCTCCATAAGATTCCATTAGATCCTCTTATAAGGATTAGCATAAAGCTTACAGAATCCTTGTATGAAATTATGCAAAACATACTTCAGCAGTTCTGCTCTCTTAGAAACCAAATGTTCGCTTTCAGAACAAGAACTTGTCTTTAGTCATCAGAGACTGTATTATCCAAAAGAGATCTATTTTCAGTCGTAGTATTTTAACAAAACACTGCACAATACCACCAGCAAGCTGTACATTTAATATTTGCTGATTATGCAAATAATGAACAGATCATGCTCAAAAAGTAACAAAATTAAGTTCATGTCTCTTTTTAACCAGCTGCCTTAGAGGAGGGTTATTTTATATGGTTTGGGGCTTTTTTTGTTTTGTTTTGACTAAAGAGCTGCTTATTTTTAAAATGCAGAAATGATCTATCA
The DNA here is from genome assembly GCA_016647715.1 of Pavo muticus. NCBI lineage: Eukaryota > Metazoa > Chordata > Aves > Galliformes > Phasianidae > Pavo > Pavo muticus. Next base: position 327,555 of record JACDJE010000477.1, on the reverse strand, counting down.
GTTGTTCCTAAATTCTTTCACTGTTTCACTAGCTCCACAGTATTACTGTAAGTTTCAGTTTAGAAAATACTACAAAAAGTCATGATCTACAGAACTGAAAAGATTTCAAGAGCTGTCCACCTTTTTTTTTTTTTTTCAGTTTGAGGCAAACTAGCTGTAACCCAGCAAGTTGCTATAGCTTACACAAACCTTGTAATTTGAGTTTGCCAATATGTATGCTGCTATGGATGTGTTTGTGAAGCTTTCATACCATGTGGAGGTTTTTTTTTAATGAATGCTTGTATTTAATATTTTTCAGCCAATGATGATAAGTAACAATAGAACAATGGAAACTGAAAAGGGAAGTTTCAACTAGCATGAATGGAACAAGATATCCGAGGTCTCTTCCAACTCAAGCAATTCCATGGTTCTGTAAAATGCCAGAGCTCCCTAGCCCAGACAAAACCCTCGTGTTTTTTGAACTAGAAGTATACTAAGTTGATGATTCTAAGTTTCTGTGTAGTGTATCTGAACTGTTTGATACGTGCAATAATTAAGAAACAAGCAAAATTGTAGGGACAATTTATGAGTAGGCTCTTGCTAATATTTTAGGCTTTCCTCCTCCCATTTGAGTTTTCAGCAGTTATTAGAATGTCAATCATTTTCAGTTCACAGGTTTTCATATACTGCTGCCAAAAATATGACTTTGGAAGATATCTAAGTCATCCTTAACTCTAGTGGGCATTTTAGTAGACATTCTTTCAAGCTGTGCTAGAAAAAGTCACAAGATTTTATTCTGAGTGTTGTAATTACAATAGAGTCCAAGGATAAACTATCTTGATTACCAGCAAGAACACATCCACACAAGTTAGTACTGCAGTTCAGTTCAAGCACCCAGTGCTTTCCTCATTAGGAAAAATCTAGTAATTTAAATCCAAGGACTTGCACTTGATATAACAAATCAGGATCATATTAATTCACCATTATTTAGCCTTCTCTTCCACCAACCAAGGGTTCCTAATTCCTTAATATTCTGTACACTTGCTTTCTAAGCAAGTTAAAAGAGAAACCACAGTAGAATGATACACAATTTTTGTACAGTGTTTTGGTACAAAAGACTGTCAGTCCAGACATTATATAAATATTTAACCAGACACTCCTTTGTTTGCGGACACCAGTTGCAGTTCAGCTGTAAAAAGTCGAAATAGCTTACGCAGAAGCCACACAACAATACATGGTGAGATGAACATTCCTCAGGACTGGACTGGGAAATTTTTTCCTTGCTTTCTATTTTGTCTTCTTGCTGATCATCAGTAAAGCTAGATAACCCTCTAAAAGAGTATGATCCTGCACTGCCGCTTAAGGCAGAACAGAAAGATATTACTAGCAGTAATATCAATTACTACTGTTTATTTCTCACTACTCAACAGTGAGCCATTTATATATCTTATTTGATTCATCTTTTCAGTATGAAGGTCCACAGCCATACCAGAGCTTTAAAAAATATGCATAAAAATGGGGGTTCCCTTCTTTGAATTAACAGCTGCTTGCAGACCTGATTAGCCCGGCTCTGCTCCAAAGCATTACTACAAAGGGTGTGCCCTATAACTCTTATTACCAACAGAGATTAAAAAGAACTTAGTCAATACTGAAAACAAAATTAATTGCTGAATTACAAGAGGCTTAACTCATGCTCTAGCTGGAAAGATATCTTGCTGCCTCATATTAACTTGGACTTAAAAATCTCCCATGCAAACAGCAAATATTTAAGGCTGGAAATTCTGGAATCTTGATCTATAGTCCTCTGTCACTACAATTTTGTTTACTGTATTTTTTCAAACATTCCAAAAGTTCTAGTCCACTCCCATAAGAAGGCCAGACTGTATATAACTTGCTTTAATGCTCATAACCATACCAGAAGAGGTATTGCTCCATGTATAAACATGCCACCTAAATGTATCTTTGACTTGGTGACAGACTTACTTTGAATTCCAGTTTTGCATCACACTAGTTGATGATCTCTTTTAAACCAAGACCACTGCTGCTACATTAAATGATGGCCATGCACAGAGCACAAGATTTACCTGGAGAGCTCTAAACCACGGAAGCTTACTTCTGAGTAACAGTAATTCCCTTCCAGAGAAAGGACTCACAAGACTTACTGATGAACAACTCCAAAGTCTTGAATGTTAAATTAATATCAGTCAAGTTCAAAAGAGGGCACAATAAAGTTAAAGAAATAATTTATGCTAGTTATAGGGAGCCAAGTAGTCAAAGCAGGTAGCTGGGAGTCTCATACTCAGAGAACACCTTAAGGGAAAGAAATGTTGACTTTTGTCTATATACTTTTTAGTCGCTGTAAGACCATCTGCAAGTTCACAGCCTAGATCATTAAAGGCAGGTAACAGTAAGCACCAAAAAAATGCAACAGTAAAGCAAAGACTGAATGGAAGGGTACACAAGAACTCAAAAGGAAGAAGGAAATGCTGCAAGACATTACTTATCTATACACGTATACACACACAAACACATTTTTAATGTCTACTTTTGCATTGCAAGCTTGCTTTCTCTCAGACCCGGCTTGAAAGAGTCACAAAACAGCAAGTTACATGTTTAGCACACCACTCAAATGGAGACAGACTTTGGCTGCTGAAGCATTTATTACTAAGGTACAAAATGAATTACAAAAAGTTGGCTACAAAAAAAAGCATACAACAGCAGGCACCTGGGTACAAACAGCATGAATCTTGTCTTTATACTGTGTTAAGAAAAATACACTTTGATAATGATTTAGTCAAGTTGCTGTGTAATACAATTGTACGGTTAGTAAGAGCATTGGCACAGCATTTAAGTAACTCCAGCTGACTCAGTCAGAAACCACACTTTCTGCTATGGATTTCTGCACTTATTTTCATGAATTAGGTAGCAGTTCATTTAAGACAGCCAGATACAAAATAATAATCAAATGCATAATCTGCAGCAGATATGGAATTTAAGTAGGCCTAGCTAGAATGCAAAGCTTTTAAATGCATTTCATAGCATGTAAGGCTATTATATGCTGGACTTCTGCAAGGCCTTTGACATGGCTCCCCATCACATCCTTATCTCTAAATTGGAGAGATATGGATTTGAAGGGTGGACTATTTGGTAGATAAGGACTTGGTTGGAAGGCCACAGCCAGAGGGTTATGGTCAATGGCTCTGTGTCCAGGCAGAGGCCAACAAGAAGTGGCATTCCCCAGGAGTCTGTCTTGGGACCAATACTTTTAAAAATCTTTATTAATGACATGGATGATTGGATCAAGTGCACCTTCAGCAAATTTGCTGATTACACCAAGCTCTGTGGTGCAGCTGATATGGTAGAAGGAAGGGATGCCATCCAGAGGGACCTTGATAAAATTGAAAGGCAGGCCCCTGTGAACTTAACAACATACAACAAAGCAATCCCAGATACATATACAGTCTGGGAGAACTTGTTGAGAGTAGCCCTGTTGAAAAGGATTAAAGGGACCTGGTAGATGAGAAAATTTAACATGAGCCAACAGCATGCACTTGCAGGCCAACAGTACCCTGGGCTGCATCAGAACAGAGGTGGCCAGCTGGGTGAGGGAGGTGAGCATCCCTCTCTACTCCACCCTTAGGAGGCCCCATCTGGGGTATTGCATCCAGGTCTGGGGCCACCAGCGCAGAGAAGATACTGAGCTTTTGGAGAGGGTCTGGAGGAGGGCCACAAAGATGACTGGAAGGTGGGAGCACCTCTCATACAAAGACAGGCTGAAGAAGCTGGGCTTGTGGCTGTGGGAAGACTTTGCTATGGCCTACCAATACTTAAAGGGGGGTTAGAAACAGAAGGGAAATTTTAATATATTTATATATATATATATATATATAGGCAGATAGCAATAGGACAAGGATGAATGGTTTCAAACTAAAGGAGGGAAGATTTAGATTAGATGTCAGGGGAAGTTTTTCCACTGAGAGGGTGGGTGAGGCCCTGGAACAGGTTGTCCAGAGGCTGTGGATGGCCCATTCCTGGAGGCATTCAAGGCCAGAATGGATGGGACTCTGGGCAACCTCACCTAGTGCTTGATCTAGCAGTTGGCAACCCTTCCTGCAGCCAGGGGCTTGCAACCTGATGATCCTTGAAGACCTTTCCAACCTAAGCCATTCTGAGATTATTCTGATAAGAAATTAAACAACAAATGAAATGCTTTTAATTGTGATATATTTAATTTAGAATAAAACGATTAGCCATTAATAAGCAAGGTGAGGTTTCTTGACTTTAAAGACAAACAAGGCATCCTGACAACTGTAAGCTGCCAATTCTTAGGCACTTAATCACGTTTTAGAATAGCTTTACAACTCATTTGTGGGAGAGTGTCTGTTCTCACCACTCCAAGTTCTTTCTCCAAGGCTTTTTGACAGCTACAGTTGTTAAACATCACTTGTTTGGCCAGTCTGCAGGGTACACACATGCTGTGCAGTTTACTCAGTATTGTGTTCAAGCTGTTTGTCTTCCTGGCTGGAATTTTTCTCCCCTTCACCTTCATTCTCAGCATGCTGAGTGCTTGGCAGTTGTGGGTAAAAGGGACCTACCAGCCAGTTGAGCGGTGTGTTGTTAACAAGATAATCCATCACATCATCCAGAGACTCCTTCATCTTCTTCAGCTGTCCTTTGCTAGTAGTAAGAAAGCTGTCTGATAGTTCCCGGAAGGAGGATGCTGATCGGAAGGTTTCATAGACATCACCAGCCATTGAGCGAACACTGTAAACCTGATCCTGCACACTCTGCGGCAGCCCCTGTATGCTTGTAACCAGTGTGAGGCAGGTGGTCTGAAGCTGCTGAGTGAGACTCTGTGCAATAGCTAGAGTTCTTGACTCAATGTGCTGGAAATAGAAGCACGACAGCCCATCAGTATATTTTTAATGACTATAACTAGCTTCATGCTGCTCAAGAGACAAGGGAGAACAAAAAGGATAAAAGATACAGAAGATAAAGTCATAATGTTTAAGAATGAAGAGTCAGAGATAACTTGAAAGTACTTGATTTCTTTAATGTTCAAGTACTTTGTGGAACAGAAACACTGATAGCTTCTTCCTAGCAAGAGATAAGCAAGCTCTTGTTTCATCTCTGGATAAGAAATCACAGCAAGTAAATATATTCTAGTCAATGAGCCACTGTTCAAAGCTACACATGACTCTGTTCCTCAAACTGCTTTATACTAAAAAACTGCTATTTCTGGTCCGGCCATATAAGGGAATCCTAGCTGATCTAGGTACAGATATCTAAACAAGCTCATATGTTGAGCAGGATGACTATTCTTTTGAAAAGACAACGAATCCAGTAGTGCCTGCAGAAAAGCAGGCTTGTTTATGAGTCAGGATGTCCCCTATATTTCATAGTAATCACTAGCAGTTGTCCTGGACTTCAGCATTCAGATTCCACATTTCCTCATAAGTATTCTGTGCTGTTAAGACTTTGTGCACTATACAGACTGTTAGTTTTCCAGTATTACCTTGTAAACTAGAAATAAATGCATTGCATACTGACATTTACATCTATTTACCTCAGCACTATGCGATTCATCACCATCACTTTGACCTGTATTTTTCTTCCATTCTACCCAGGACTGATAAAGCTTTTCCTGAGCACCAAGAAGTTTCTGATTGGCACTATTCATGTTCTTTCTGGCATACTCGATCTGAAATACAGCCAAACAAGGAAGTAAAGAAAGAGTCCAAAACAGTTTCATTAGGGCTTTGTAACCCTTTGAGCACCTGAAGTTCAGGATAAGCGATTTTGGGGATTGTAGCACATTGCTTCTCTTCAAAGAGAAAACTAGAAAACTGGAAGCAGTTTACTCCTCTCTCTACCCGAACTATTTCACACTCCCCCACTAACTTCCTACACAAAGGAATTGGAAGTACATAGACGGCCATAACTTTATGTACAGTTCCTGTTGTACATAAAGGTATGTAGATGAGATTACTGAAGTACCCAGGAATGCTTAAACACCCACAGCAAGAAGAGCAAGCCCATGAAGCATCCTACTTTTTTTTTTTTTTTTAATATAGAGGAATTAGTTAAAGCACTAAAGTGTTTCCAAATTGCAAGACACTTTCTTCACTAAGTTGTATCAAAACAGTAATATCTTTTTTAAGATGTTATTTCTATTTCTACAGTGCTCAAAATTAAAAGCAACTGGTAGTCTGTTTGCAGATCAGTTTGATTTAGGACCTCTCCTGTCTGGCTGTGAAAAGCACCAAGTGTGAAGTCCTTAATATTTTGAAAATGCATTTAATCAGGGAGCAATCCCATTTTCCCATGTCACTTTTCTCTGTACCCTACACTACACCAACATCTGCACTTTAGGTATAAAGTGAAAGCTTAAACTCACCAGACTAACAGTGTTGTGGAGCTGAGAAATTGTCTCCTGGCTTTTCTGTTTAGCATCTCTCACTTTGTTTAAGGCTTGTTGGTAGGCACGTGCACGGAACTTTGAAGACAGAGATCCTAGTCGAACGTAGTAACTTGGCTTTTGAACTCCAGCTTCAAAACCTTCGACTTTTGCAGCTTCTCTTTCTGGGTAATTGGAAAGGAAGCAGATTGACCAGTGAAAGAAAGCTTTAGATGTGAGACAACTTTGTTTGCTTAGTAACAACTGAATACTGGACTTGCTCACAGTCTCAACTAGAGGTTTAGTTGATAGAATTCTAAAGTATAGGAGCCTAACATTCATTCTGCTTGACTATCTATCAACAAGGCAGTTTGGGAAGCACACGCCCCTTCTTCACTATGAAGAAGTGAACAGATGATTGCTTATTTTTCTACAGTATACGTACACCAACAAAATTAAAACTTGAATTGGCCTTACCTAGTTCTGCTTCTGTAAGTGGAAGATACTGGTCTACAAGGGTCTCTGATTTAGTGAGAGCACTGTCCATTCCACTGCTCATCATTTGCACCACACGACTTCCCAAGACAGTGTTAATGCCACCATTGACAACAGACTTAGTCATTTCTACACTGTCTTGTACTGCTTCTTTGGTCTTGCCCACAACTCCAGTGATTTTGTGAGCAACAGTTTCCTTGGCACCAGTCACAGTGGTTGTTACAGCTTCTCTGGCTCCAACAACTACACCCTTAGCATTGGCAACAACCTGTCAAAGAAAACAGGTTAGTTCACACAAATAAATAAAGCTTGCTAGGGAGAGCTACATAACCCCAGAAACAATTATGCTAAAGCTTTTATCAGTCTCAGTTATCTAAGAGTAAACTGCATTAAAAGCATATAGATGTGACCAAAAAAAAAATATGACTACCGTGCAGCCTTCAGCTCAAAACTCTTCAGTAATGTAAATCACACATCCTGCTTCATATCGCACAGCAAAAGATACTCAAAAAAAAACCAGATGCCCACCACTGAAGAGTAGCTATGCCTATGTCAAATAGTGGGCTAATTTCTTTCAAAGAAAAAAAAAAAAAAATAAGAACAGGGCTTAGTGATCTTCCAATAGCAAGAAGCTGTTCTATAGAAACACCCTTTATCTCCTCATGCGGTTTATAGAAACTCTCCTCCTTGCATTTTTAGAGATAAACTACAAACAATATACATGTTGTTCTGCTTAGTATAAGTACATGGAGAGGACATACCTTGTCAGTGGGTTGATTCAGTATAGGAAGTCTCTCTTCAATTTTATCAAGACCTATACATGCATAGTTGTTGGCAACCACAACTACAGAAGAGATAATAGTTGATTTAAGGTTTCAGTTTCCCTTAATTCCAGCTGATATTTCTTCTTGAAATGGAGTTCACGCAACAGCACACTTAGAATAGTTCCCCCCCTTTTCAGTGAGATTTGAGGCAACTAAGCCTCAAAAAGAAGGCAGCTTTTACCACGCCATATGCAAGCTCACTTGCTGACAGAAAAGTCTTTTCTTAGACCTTACAAGCAACTGCTGTAACAAGCTGAGGCACAGGGCCTTCAGCCAGAATTAGGAAACTAAGGGTCTTGGTTACAACAGTCTTGTGTTTAAATTTGGCAACTGTGTCACAAGTTGTTCTCTGTGAGAGAAAGTACAAAGTAGCACTTGAAAGTAGGGGAAAGGCAAGGAAGGCACTGAGCAAGAGACTTCGTAACCATCTTGCAAGTCAAGAGGAGCCAGTCAGTTCAGTGTCACAAAAGCTTGAATCTGCTTAGAGTTTGGAATTCCCTCTCCCAAAATCACACCCATCATGTAATCAGTTACATCAGTTACTCCACAAGCAATGCAACAGATTCAGTCAGCTCCAAACCAGCACAACCAGACTAAACTGTAAGCACATCTAGATATAAAAAACAATCAGCTGAATTAAAGTTATCAGCAACCCCATATTAGCCTTACTTTGTGGTTCCAGTTTCTGGATGATAGGCATAGCACTAGTCATGGCTACTGAAGTAATTGTCTTCACTCCTTTCTCTGCTATCTCACATACTGACTTCAAATAGGGATGGTTATCCTTCGTGGTGATGTAGGCTGTAGACACCATATCATAGGTGGAGCTCACCAAAGGAAGGTTTGCTACCCTCGACACAATGTTCTGTTTAAAAAGAAAGATTAGTTTACTCATTTTTCTAAGCTAGACAGTAAAAAAAAAAAACCTACTGGGCTAACTTGAACTTACCTGTTGTGGATCAATTGCTGCTAACGCCATTTTTTCAGGTCTTGAATCTTACAGAGCCTATGAGAGGAGCATATCAGAGTTAGCATATCCTCATAAACAACTTCATCTAAACACCAGGCTTTCAAACCAACAATTCTTTCAAACACCAATGATAAAGAGGATTAAATACGCAAACTTTCTTGCAAGCAAGAGCTACGATTTACTGTACTAATTTGAAGTTTAAAAGCTTTGTTTCTTAAGTGCTTTCTTTGGGCTAGGCAATACAAGTAGGACACAGGCTTGGGGCAGAGTGGCTGGAAGACTGTATGGAAGAAATGCACCTAGGGTGTTGGTAGATGCTTGGCGAAACATGAGCCAGTGTGAGACACCATACAAAAAAAACCTCCTTTTGTCTCAAAGATTGCTGTGGAATGCAAGGACAACTGGAGGTGTCTCCGCCTACACAGGCATGTCAGGAACAAGGAAGATAAGGGGAATGTCTCAAGGTCTGTCACATTCCAGGCTACTCCCAAGATGTGGAGGTTCAGCTTTGTGCAAGGGCCCTTGGCTTCTCTGATGTTGATAAGCCTGCACCAGACTATACATACTGGATATGTATGTATATATATCCATACATATATGGATTCCACAAAAACAAAGGCACGCACTTTTTCCTGTGTTGTGTGTTCCCAGAATCATGGAACATCACATTACAACACTGTGGGAGCTATATCTGCATTCATATGATGAGCCCTTGCTTTTATTTGTTATCTTTTTACTATCACTTTCTTCATCCCTCTTCCCATCCCCAGGCTTAGCTAACTAAGACTTTAATAACAAACTGGTTAGGCAAATATCTGACTTCATTCTGAGTCTTAATCTCATGCTGGATATACATATCACAAACCTTCTTGTTTCTGATAATTGAAGCAAGACAGCCAGTAGTGTGTCCAGATAGCCAAGAAGGCCAATGGCATCCTGGCTTGTATCAGAAACAGTGCTGCCAGTAGAAGCAGGGAAGTGACCATTCCCCTGTCAGCTCTGGTGCACCTCAAGTACCATGCTCAGTTTTGGACCCCTCACCACAGGAAAGAAACCGAGGCCATGGAGTGTGCCCAGAGAAGGGCAACAAAGCTGGAGAAGGGTCTGGAGCACAGGTCTTATGGGGAACAGCTAAGGGAACTGGGAATGTTTAGTCTGGAGAAGAGGCAGCTCAGGGGAGACCTTGTAGCTCTCTACACAATACATGAAAGGAGGTTGTGGCAAGGAGGGAGTCAGCCTCTTCTCCTGTGTAACTAGCAATAGGACTAGAGGGAATGGCTGCAAGTTGTACCACAGGGGGTTCAAGTTGGACATTAGAAACATTTCTTCTCCAGAACAGTGGCCAGGTGCTGGAATGGGCTGCCCAGGGATGTGGTTAAATCACCATCCCTGGAGGTGTTCAAGAAGCAGCTAGATGTTGTGCTAAGGAACATGGTTTAGTGGGAAAATATTAGTCGTAGGTAGACGATTGGAATAGATGATCTTGCAGGCCCATTCCAACCCGGGTAATTCTGTGATTCTATGATACAGAAGAAACAGGAATTGAAGTACAGCAGCTATCAGAGAAATACAAAAAAAAAAAAAATTATGACTTGTGGATTAATTAGTTCATTTTCCTAGGAGAAATGCACATAATTAGTCCTAACTGTAAAGTCAGTTAGGAAGAAAAGCCACAAAGTTGTTCTTAAGCTAACAGTCCACTAAACTTCTAATTTTAGATGTCTGAAAGAGAGATGAAGAATCTGCCATGAGTAGCTTTACTCATTACTCACTCCAATTAGCATAATTGAGTCAAGTTTGAAATGTGAGCCATCATTGTTGCCTAGATCTTAAGAACACTTGGAAGACTGCAAAGAAGCACCAATAATGTCTGTACAATTCTCACTCAGGTTACACCACTAAAGGCTCACGCCGTTCACCTTGCTCACAAGTTGCCTCCCCATAACATCCAGAGCACCAACTTTTCCACAACACAAAGCAGTTTTCCTTTATGCTAGTTCAGAATTGCTCACTAGCGATCCCAGACTGAAACAGCCTACAGAGAGCTATCAGCAAGCCTACACTATTTAATTATTTTCCAACATGCGCTCCCACGGAGAAAACACCAGTTGTTCTTTCCATTCTAACCCAGTAAATATAGAAAAAGAAACAGATACTGCAGTATCACATAGGTACTCAATGTGTTCTCATTGTCATCCTGTGAATGCAAAGAGGCTGAACTAAATCTGCCGAGATGCACTCTTTGCTTTTATGGCTCCATACAGCACTTCTCAAGTTCCAGAAGAACCCGCATAAACGAAAGCAAGAGAACGACATGCAAGAAGGTAGCAGCACGCAGTTCTGAAAGCTCTGTCAAAGAGCTCAGCAGTTTTTCTTTTCACATCAGGACGTTATAATTTTCTCCTTTGGGAGAAATAAAACTCCTTCCCGTTACACGATGGAGAACGACAAAGGCGTGCCGTTGAAGCCTCCAGTTAGGCCTGCCCTCAAAGGCAGCGCAGAAGCCCAGGACGCGCACCCCTCCACAGCGGCAGGGCCAGATCGCCGTCACCGAGCAGGCAGGACGTACACAAGGGTGGTACGTCGGTGCGGACCAGAGAACACAGCGAGCAGCGGACGGGATCCCGCCGCCCGCGGGGGCAGCAGAGCGGCCCAGGCGATGACGGAGGCAGCGGAGGCGGCCCCGCGGCGCGGGAAGCCGCAGCCCCCGACGAGGGCAGCAGGCAGCCACCGAGCTCAGCCATGTTGTGGAGCCGGCCTCGAAGTCGCCGAGGGCTCCCGCAGCCCCAGACGGCCAACGAGACCCGGGCGGTACTCACCCGGGGAGAAATGCGCCGTCACAGTCACCGCCTCGGAGCTCGCGCGCCGCCGCAGAGCGCGGAGGCTGGGCCGCGTCCCTCCTTTTATGGGGAGCGGCCGCCGCTGGCCGCGCGCCGCCGCGCTCTCGCGAGAGCAACGCCTCCCCTCACCGCGCGTCACCACCGCGCTGCGCCCCGCCTCGAAAAGGCGCGGTGCCGCGGTGCAGCCCGTCCTTGCCGGCCGCCGAGTTCTTAGCGCGCCTCGGCAGCCCGCCGCCCTCAGCAGCCCTGTAGCGCCTGGCGAGGGAGGGCGGCTGTTGAACTGCTGGAAGTCATCCGCAGGCCTGGTGTTGCAATCGAGCTTCTCAGCAGGAGGGTGGATTCTAAACCAGGAACGTAGATAAGTACATTGTATTAAATGAAACTCTTGTTCAACCGATCTTTCAGAAAATCATATTTTTGTACCTTAATGCACAAAAAGAATAGAAAAAGCGGCCAGTCAGACCCCTGGCCAGGCACAAGGTCCACAGAGAGCAGAGCCAGGAGAGGACAAGTGACACATGAAATGCTCGCTCCCTTGTCACGTGAAATCTTTCAGCTTGTCCATTTGGGCAAGGAATACGGCAAGAGATTGGGCTGCACTTGTCTGAAATCAGGAACTAACATCCACCCTCCTTCACCCAGCGCCTCTAACCCAGAGCCACCCTCCCTGGAAGTGGGAACAGCAATGGGCCAGCCAGATTGCAGGAAATGTCTACAAACTCAAGCACATTCTTGGTGTGCCGAAACTTGTAACAGTGCTTCGCTTTTAACCGATAAACAAACCTCCAGTTCACAGCACAGCTGTGGGATACCAAACAGGCACAGAAAACCATTCTGGGCAGCAATCCAGAAGCATATGTACCATTAAAGTTGCATTAGGCTGGTTTTTGTGATAGCGACAGGGAGTTGGATCTGTTGGATCTGCATGACACAACAGATTCGGGTCTCCAGTGCCTGACTATGCTACATGTCCTACAAATATGTATGAACAATACCACGTACGTGTCACTATTGCACTCCTAAATGAAATTTTAGCTTCCTTGCCGGAAAGCTTTAATTTTTTAAAGGTGAAAAATGATGAAAACTGGTTTATCTCTAAGACACAGATACCAGGTTTCCCTTATGTTCTTTCTGATCCCTTTTGCTGCATCCTAAACAAAACTCAGCCAAACAAATTCTGATTTAAATATTGCTTCTCAAAACAAGTAGACCTCTCCTTCTTCTCACCAGTGTCAGGACAGCAATTTCCTCCAACACAGAGCAGTACAGTAAGAAGTGTCGTTATCTGCCCAGAAGGGGAGAAAGGTGGCACCTTTGCTCACTGGACTGATCCAAACTCTCTACATAAGAAAAAGACCTCTAGGAAAAGCTTGCAGCAAAATATGCAGATCATCTCTCCCCCTTATTTGCCTATTACTCACATGTTACAGTATTATAAAATATCCATTGTCCCAGCTGACAATACAGCTGCTCACCAACTGATTCCCCACTAGCAGCACATCTCACACCCGCCAACATCTCACACCCACCAACCAAAGACTAGCAATCCCCAAGCAGCAGCTACACCCCAGCCAACTCCCTACAGCTTGATAGCCTTCCACATGAAGGCTAGAAGGCTATCACAGAATCACAGAATGACTAGGGCTGGAAGGGATCTTAAAGACCATCTAGTTCCAGTCCCCCTGCATTGCACAGGACACCACCCACCAGATCAGATTGTCCAGAGCCTCATGCAACCTGGCCTTGAGTGCCTCCAAGGATGAGGCCTCCACAACTTCTCTGGGCAGACTGCCATTGCCTCACCACTTTCTGAGTAAAGAACTTCCTCCCAGCAACTAATCTAAACCTCACTTTTTTTAGTTTAAAACCTTTCCTCCTTGCCCTATCACTATCTGCCCATGTAAAAAGTCAGTCTCCCTCCTGTTTATAAACTACTTTTAAGTAATAGAAGGCTGCAATGAGGTGTCTCCAGAGGCTTTCCTTCTTCAGACTAAGCAAGCCCAGCTCCCTCAGCCTTGCTTAGGAGGAGAGGTGCTCCTGCCCTCTAATAATCTTTGTGGCCCTCATCTGGACCTTCTCCAACAGCTTCACGTCTTTCTTGTGCTGGAGGCCCCGGACCTGGACAGAGTGCTCTATGTGGTGCCTTACATGGGCAGAACAGAGAAGAACAATCAGTCACTTCCCTCATCCTGCTGGCCACCCTTCTTTTGATATAGCCCAGGATACTGTCGGCCTTCCAGGCTGCATGTGCATACTTCTGGCTCATGTCCGGCTTTTCATGCACCAGGACTCTCAAGTCCTTCTCTGCAGGGCTGTTCTCAGTGAGTTCTTCTCCCAGTCTGTACACATATCTAGGATGGCTTCAATCTAAGTGCAGCACCCTATATTTGATCGTGTTGAACCTCATTAAGTTCATGTGGGCCCTCTGCTCAAGCTCATCCAGGTCTCTCTGGATAGCATTCCTTCCTTCTATTTTATCAGCTTCACCACTCAGCTTAGTGTCATCAGCAAACTTGCTGAGGGTGCACTCAATCCCACTCTCCAGGTAATTGATAAAGATGTTAAAGAGCATTGATCCAAAGATGGACCCCTGGGGAGCACAACTCATGACCAGCCTCCTCTTCTATTGTCACTGACCACAACCATCTGGTACAACCATCCAACTAATTCATTATCCACTGAACAATACACCATTTGAATCCAAATCTTTCCAATGTATAGGTAAAGATATGGTGTGGGACCATGTCAAAGGCCTTCACAAGTCCAGGTAGATGACATCAGTTGCTCTTCCTTTGTCTACTAATATCCATGATAGGAGGCCACCACTAGATTGGTCAGGCACAATCTGCCATTGATGAAGCTGTGCTGGCTGCCACAGATCACTTCCTCATCATGCATGTGCCTTAACAGAGCTTCCAGGAGGATCAGCCTGTAGTTCCCTGGTCTTCCTTTCTACCTTTCTTAAGAATGTGAGTGATGTTTCCCTTTTTCCTGTCACTGGGAACTTTGCCTGACAGCCATGAACATTTGAATATGATGGAGAGTGGCTTGGCAACTAGGTCGGCTAATTCTTTCAGGATCATGGAATGCATGTCATTGGGCCCCATAGACTCGTACATATTGTAATCCATTTCTAAACTTAGCAATCCTGCCTTGCACAGTTCTGTGTCTACACTTGCAACTACCTCTTTACCCACTTAAGTTGTCTATCTACTTTACATCTTGGTTTCTTGGTTAAGTCTTTTGTATATCCATGTATGAAAAGCTTTTCCCTGGTCTTGGTTAATTATGTCAGTAGCTTCCCTGACTTTTTCCCTCCCATGGGAGGGACACATCAGGTCTGTGAAGCATGATCTTCCTTTTTTGAGTCCACACTAATTGTCTTTGTAAGAATGTCATCCTTATTCTGTTCTGCCCAGGAGTAGAGACCACTCCGAACTTTTGTTTCTGAGCAGTATGATTTGCAGTTTTTCTCTATTACATGCTCCTTTTCCTTTTGGAATGTTCTGATCTTCCAACGTGTCTTATTTTTTGTTAGCTGTTCAAAGATCATTACCTCATACCTCTTCAGATGTGACTCAGTTAACCTGACAGCTGATTCAAAAGAGAAGAACTGGGTGAAAGGTAGCCTGCTATGAACACTTGAGGTAAGACAAAGGAAAGCAAAAGTGTAGCGGGCATGTAGTATGTACACTACCACCTCCACAGCATATCTGGGATGCTTAAGACTGAAGAGGAGAGGAACTCATTCTAGCTTGATGGTGACAGGAGGTAAATTACACATTACACATACCTACGTATTGCACAATAATTTTTTGCATTTAACTTTATACTCCATTTTTTTGCAATTCATACCCAGTGTCTTTGGAAAGCTAAGCAGCAATATTTTGTTATCGGTATATGCAGCACTTTCAGAAAGATCACAGCAGGCCTTCTCATCTCATGTGACTTACATGTTATAACTCCCATCAGTTCACAAACAGCCCTGTAGTTTCCAAGCTTTATGTGTTCTAATACACTATGTGAGGCCATGACAAGAGTTATCCATGTGGCAGTTAGCTTTATAAGAAAAATTACTTCATAATGACATGCCAGCACAGAGGAAAACTAATATTCTACTTACTGGGCAATTATCCAGGTATCATCAGCTAAAAAGTACAACAAATGTTGTGTTGATGTTTACATGATCCCATTATTTTTTAGTTTCGTTGTACTAACAGCTAGAAGACAGATGAATGGCAAAAATTCCCAGACTGTATTCTAAAACTAAGGAATAGATGTGGTCAGTTTTCAGGATGCTTTGCACTTGTCTCAAGAGATCAGCATTCTAAAAATGTTTCTGTGTATTCAGATAAAGTTATCATGGCCCATTCCTCTTTGAGATTGTCATGTTCTTTCATTGATGCTAACTACCAAATCAGTACTTTAGCAGTTTGTATTTATCACCAGTGATAACAATGACATTCAAGACTTCTCAACACAATGCGCAGAAAAATTCTCTTGAACATAACTGGGTACTGGTTTTGGATTTACAGGTAATAGGACTAAACCACAGATTTCTTCCTAGGTAATAAAATTGTGATATATTTACCAAGTTGCATAGAATAGTGGTTACCCTATGCATTTGACAGATGCAAAAGGAGAGATGACTACATAGCACATTATGGATTATGCTGTGAAGGCATTATTCAGTAAGTTTAGTTACTCTAATACTTTTCCTCATTTCACCAGCATGCCTCTGTTTTACATTATATGCTATGCGTATGAATAGCATCTTTGCTTATATACAAAGTGCTCTTCTCCGAATATATAGCATAATCAAAGAACACTGTTGGATGTTTTCAAGGAATTCTGGTGTGGAAGTTATTTTTAAGAGTGGCACTGTCATTTCAGTGTGTGTTAGGGAAGGGCAGGGAGTTGATTAATAATGTAATATTGGTAATTACCCTGCTAAGGATGTATTCTCATTTCAAAGATCAGTACATTCTAGACAACAGACAGGTAAGAAATATCTCTTTTTCTGTATGGTGTTTTACTTGTCAACTCATAGTCTGGCAACCACAGAAAAGGTATAGTAAAACCCTTCATAATGATGAAGCCTGTATTAGTCATAGAATCATAGAATGGCCTGGGTTGAAATGGACCACAATGGTCATCTAGTTTCAACCGCCTGCTATGTGCAGGGTTGCCAGCCACTAGACCAGGCTGCCCAGAGCCACATCCAGCCTGGCCTTGAATGCCTTCAGAGATGGGGCATCCACAACCTCCTTGGGCAACCTGTTCCAGTGCATCATCACCCTGAGTGAAAAAATTCCTCCTAATATCTGACCTAAACTTCTCCTGTCTCAGTTTAAAACCATTTTCCCTTGTCTTATCACTACCCACCTTCGTAAACAGCCATTCCCCCTCCTGTTTATACACTCCCTGCAAGTACTGGAAGGCCACAATGAGGTCTCCCCAGAGCCTTCCCTTCTCTAAGCTAAACAAGCCCAGTTCCCTCAACCTTTCCTCATAGGAAAGGATCATCTCTGATGATCTTCTTAGTGGCCCTGCTCTGGACCCATTCCAAGAGCTCCACGTCCTTCCTGTACTGGGGGCCCCAGGCCTGGAGGCAGTACTACAGATGGGGCCTCACAAGAGCTGAGTAGAGAGGGACAATCACCTCCCTCTCCCTGCTGGCCACTCCTCTTTTAATGCAGCCCAAGAACATGGCTGGCCTTCTGGGCTGCAAGTGCACACTGCTGGCTCATGTCCAGCTCCTTGTCCCCCAGGATCCCCAAGTCCTTCTCTGCAGGGCTGCTCTCAAGGAGATCTTCCCCCAGTTTGTATAAATACCTGGGATTGCCCCGACCCAAGTGCAGTGCCTTGCACTTCGCCTTGTTGAACCTCGTTAAGTTTTCATGGGCCCACTTCTCCAGCCTGTCCAGGTCCCTCTGGATTGCTTCCTTCCTTCCAGCATATCGACTGCACCGCTCAGCTTGGTGTCATCTACAAACTTGCTGAGGGTGCACTCGATGCCATCATCTATGTCATTGATGAAGATGTTGAAGAGCACTGGTCCCAAGACCGACCCCTGAGGGACACTGCTTGTGACCGGCCTCCACCCTGACACAGAACCATTGATCACAACCCTTTGGCTGCATCCAGCCAACCAGTTTCTAATCCATCAAACAGTCCATCCTTCAAATCCACACCTCTCCAATTTAGAGAGAAGGATGTGGTGAGGGACCATGTCAAAGGCTTAGCAGAAGTCCAGGTAGATGACATCAAACAGCAACACTTAGAAACTGTAATACATCAGAATAATAGCATATTAATAGTAGTTGCTGGTCGATCAGGATTTCATGTGGAAAATTATTTTGGTGCAGAACTAGGATATTTCTGATGGTTATGGCTTTAAATGCCAGGAATCAACATGTGCCAGGTTACTTTTGAGGACAGAAAGCTGTGAATCAAGCATTACCCCAGAACAGTCAGTGCTCTCAGTGGCAGCATACAGTTCCGCTGGGTCTAAACAGGGTCCCTGAGCAGGGAGAGTTTGGTGATGCTGGCAGGTCCCATCAAAAGTCCAGTAGTCATCAGATAAGGCAAAGTAATTAATCATATATTAGGTGAAGGCAGGAAATGGAAGCAATTCAGGAGCAGTAGAAAACAAGAATGAAGAAAGACACATCAACAGCCCATCTCGAGCCTGAATTTAAAAGGAATGCCTGGGCCATGGTGATGGAATCCAGTGCATAGACATTTTTATATCAGGCAACATTTTGCACTCAGCTTAAGTAAAATTCACCCTTTTAATTTAGATAATATTTCCAATATCTCTAATAAGCCAAGTTCATTTAAAAAGCTGATACTTTCATATTTTGGTTTATTTATTGTGGAACATATTTCTGTGTATCAAGAGGATGAACGTCAGTGTAACATAATACTTCCGACAGCCAGAGTAACAAGATACTTCAGACAGCCAGAGTAACATTCAGACACCCTTCATAACTGTGCAACGAGTTACTGGGGTTTTCCATAAGATCTGTTACCATCCCTCAGATAACTGCTGACCTTTGCAATATGATAAGGTGTGGCTGAGATTACTCATTACATGCCTTACTCTATTTCCTTAAAGAAAATAAAACACTCTTTTTCTCACTTAGCACTGCCAGAATTTATATATTCTAGGCCCACAGAGCTAAACATAGCGCAAGCCAAAGTAATACAACAAAGGTCTCTAATAGCTAGAGGATTAAATCCTAAATAAAAAATTAACTTGACAGAGATAATATTTTTAAGAAAAGGCTTAAACAATCTCTGTGATATTCTAGGAGAAAGCTGTTCAACTGAAGCATAATCAGCTACCCTTCCTCAGAGGTAGATAAAGGAAGAACATTCCTGTTCAGAGGAGAACCCCTTTCCCCCTTCTCTCATACACTCTCAAATGAAGACTTCCCTACCACAAAAGCTAAGATATCGTCTATAATTCTCCACCTACAACAATTTATTATTTTTTTTTCATAAACTAGCTACCTATTAGCTAAAACATACTAGTGGAGCACACTGGATAGTGTCCTTTTGACAAAACATTGTCTTTAAATATGAGTTACTGATGTGTAACTTATGCATAGAAACATTAACTAACTCTGTTTAAACTCCATTTGGCTGCTTTGACACTATCTATAAATAATGACTCACCTTTTGCTGCAGCATTCAGTTCACCAACCTGCTAAATCAAACACTGTTATTAAAACTGACTGTTACATGCTTGCTGAACTGTATTGCACAGAGCTGGCATGAGCTCTCAGAATTATTCCACGTGTACACAATATGATGTATTGTGGCCAGTGATGCACTGGAGTGAGAATCAGCAGACTAAGGTTCAAACTCTACTGGTAATGAAGAGGGCCTATTCCAGGCTCTTTACTGGCTAAATTCAAAACTGGTCATTTAGAATTTTTATCACAATGTTATCGTGGTGTTCCTCTCAAATTCCTTAGCTCCTCTGAGAGGCATGGCATATAAGCTTGGGCATCCCAATTTCATTAACACATTTACATGACTTCCAAGCTGCAAATGTTTGTCTCTCAGTGAGACAGGAGCATAAGGCTGTTGAACTGGAATCCATCTGTGTTGACCTAACCTAATTTAATAGAATGTGGGACTAGCTAATTTGCTTCTCTATATCTTATCTAAAAACTCTTCACAGGAATGTTGTGAAATTTAACAGCTTGTTTACTTCCAAATGCTATTTTGATGTTCAGAAACACAACCTCTCCCTAACTGTGCTCAAAAACGGCAGCAAAGCCATCCCATAATGCTAATGTAACTGTTTTAGATTTATATCCTATTGTGTTTTGTAATAGAGTGTTGTCCTTTTTCAAATGGGAAAACATGGACTGGGAGATAATTTGACTTTTCCTCAGTGCCAGTTGGAGTTTCTGGTTATTCAACATTTCTGAAAGGCATGCCCAAATTAGACATTTAGTATCTGAGGCTATCTCAGTAGCTGATTTCTAGCGTTCAGTGTTTCAATCTTACCAACCGTAAGAGAAAAATGTTCAGTTCAATTTCTTATCAATATGTAAGTATGAAATGCCTTCAATGAGATTCAATCTCTGGGAAAGTTTTGATCATTTGTTCATTGCAGGGGATGTCCCTTCCAATTAAAGTGATTCTATGACTCTTTATCTGTCCAACAAATTCATAAGAGGCTCAGGAGTGTCAAGAAACCGAAGAAGACCTAATAAACCAGATCCTGGACTCTGATAGCATCTCAGATGAAAAAGGAGCGACTGAAAAGAGGAGTAAGGGAACAATGGACAGCCTCAGGGTTACCAAGCATAGACAACTAGACAATGAGTTCTCCTGACTAGAGAAACAGGGTTCAATCAAGAATGACTCACATCTAAAGAAAGCTGATCTGTTTAAGCATTGTGAGACTTGTTTCCTGGGTATGTGCATATGGGCAACAGATTTTATTAAAGAACAGAGCATGCAGGCTGCCAGGAGATAATAAGAGTGCAGCTGTAACACAAGCTCAGGACTGCCTGAAGCATCCGTCAGAGGAATACTGAGCTTCCTGTAATCTGATTGTTGAGAAAAAATGCTTTTCGCAAGAAATCTGATTTATTAAGGGATAGTAAATAACAGATGTTTTGGCAATGATCTTGAATTCCTTTTCAATATTTTAACCTAGTTTCGAATAGTCCCCAGGTCCTAAATTTATCTCTGACTGAAGCCTTCGTTAGAGAATACAATCCAAACATCTATGCTGTGCTCTTCTGTTGTTGAAATGGGCTAGACAGCTGCAGAAGAGATGCTTTGGAGCAGGTGTTTTATCTCTGGACTTTAATAGTGTACTGTTCCACAGAAGTCATGTGGATCATGTTGCCTTGGTCATTCTACAAGCTTCCATGTGCAAAGACATCATGGATATCCCTCTAGCAGTCTTGACAGTGCAAGTGCTGCTCTGAAGTGTTCTGGGCATTAGATCTATATTGACACCGTTGTAAAGGACTCCTATATCAGTAGGTGGTGAATTACAGAGCTTCACACATTAAATTGATTTCTGATCTATTAGTGATTTCTGTCTTTGCATTTTTTGTTTCTTAACAGTGCACAAGGGACCTTACTTCATCAGCAGCAAACAGCTGGATAACTCCTTGCTTAGGAGTTGCATCAACGTCTACTGAAATAAATGGAAAAGCTCCTGTTAGTTTAAGAGGCATCTGTATCTGAACTAGCACTCTTGTAGCTTTGTCTTTTTCGTAGTAGCAGGGAACGTTTTCTCGATCTGAGCAACAAAACATTCTTCATATGGACTAACTAAATCAAAATGAATCATAATGATGGAAAGGTTTTTAGATTTTCGGCAGTGAGAGACTGAAAAACCTTGTTTTTAATCGGTTGGTTTGTGTGAATCCCACAGCTTCAGTGATTTTACAAATTATTTTTAGAATGTTTTTGTTGGCTTGCTGGTGTTGTTTTGTTTGGTTTGGTTTTTTTTTCCTGTTTGTTTGTTTGTTTTAAGTGAAGGCTAAGAGACTTCAGCCAGCATCCTTCTCTTTGAAATGGAAGAAGATATTTTCTTTAGCTGCTTGCCTTCCTCTGGCTATATGGCTATGTGAAGTTCTTCTGTCCTTAGATTTATTGGCAAAGTACTCCCTGGGAATATTTCTTAATTCACTTCTGGTAAAATCAGTTAAGCTAGTTTACACAGGTTCAAGGCAGACAACAAGAAACTCAGGCTGTAGGAAGGTGTTTCTCAATGTTCTCTGCTCTGAAGTTCAAGGAAAGCTAGTAAGACAAATAGGCACTGAAGGTTGTTTCTTGCCAACTCTTGCTTCTGCTTAAAGCAAAAGGAGTACACAAACAGGAATTCCATGACAGCCCAAGACTATAAGAGAAACCATAAGGAAGCACTGAAGAAGAAGCAAACAGAATTAAAAAATGATATTTCCCTAAGCTTAGTTGAATTTATGAAAGTGAAAGCAGTTCTGCTCTTATGCCTATTTTGTGAAGTTCATTCTAAAAGGTTAAGGTACTCAGTATTCTTTCCTGCATGCCTTACTATTATTCCATCATCTAGCTATTCATAACACCAGTGTGAAAATCCATCTGTCATCATCCTTTATTATTTTTTGTTGATAGCTCAGTAATTATCCAACGTGATGCATTCATTTGTATCAACTTCACACATAATTAATGGATAAACTGTATCAATACCCTATTTGTTATGGACGGGAGCAACCCCACATTTGTTTTAGGATGTTATGACCCAGCATTCTGAAACATTCTGGAACTGAAAGGCATTTTAGCTGATGAAACTACCAAGGTCATATTCTCTGATACATACAAAGTAGCAGAGAAAAGCTGCAGCTTCATAGCAGCTATTCACTGCTCCTTGCCACGTCAGTCAATACCCCCTTAGATGTGCCCAATGAACCAATTGTGTAATACCTCCCAATCCATTTCCATCAAAGTAAAGCAGGCTATTTCTGATAGCTTAATAACTTTGTTAACTCATCTCACCCCAGCTCCTGTGGGTTAATGAGTGAATATTCACACAAGCAGCCCAACTGCTAGATCTGAAACTGCTGTAACCTTTAATAAGGGATGACAATCTCTTGCACAAGCACTGGTGAAATGAAAATAGGTTGTGTCTTTCTCATCCAAAACAGTAATCACCATGGAACAAAACCTGGTAGAATCACTTTGTCACCAAAGTAAAACTTCAGATGTGATTAGTTTTTTTCCAGGTTTTCAGTTTGAAGCAGATATTTCAAATCAAAACTTTGAATGAAGGCTTTACATAGCACCTGATATTCTATTTGTAAAGCCCTGTTGTGTAATCAAATAACAATAGATGCTGACTTGTACCTGTCAGCAAGACTGTGTAACAGCTCTCATGCAAGATTTCAGGTCAAGGGTAAAAGCAGCTTGAATTACAAGAACAAGAACAAAGCACAGTTGTTGGAATTGCATATTTCAGTCATATAATGCATCAAGTAAACAACAGCAGTTTGACAACAAAGAAGACAGATGTAATAGAACACTCCACTGGAGAGTAAAGGCATTGCCCTCAGCTGATGCTGGCATGGAATTTTGTGTGCAGATAAGTTCCTGATGGTATATTTGAAAATATGGTGTACTGTAAAAGCCTGGCACAGTACCCCTTTTAAGTCAGCAGTTTGATATAAGCAGACTTAATTTTGGCTTTTCATATCCTGATTCCTTGGGTTTGGATACTCATTGTTTATTGTTCTGTCAGGCATGTTTACAGGCACAGTTCTCTGTCAGGATACCTAGCAGTCTGTCTGCTTTAAGCACCAAAAGAAATGCCCGAATGTCTACACATGCATGTATACTAATGCAAACAAAACTGGCAAGAACTACTTTTAATCCTATACCCCATGAAGGAAGAAGTCATAGCCCTTAGTAAATGTAAGCACTGTGTGAGAATCCCTGCGCCTGGAGGTCTGGCTGTCCAGGCTCAGGACTGCAGCTATCTGCAACTGTGCAGCATGAGACGTCTGCTCTCTAAGGGAGGGAGCTGGGAGCTGAGGGAAATCCTAAAATCTTGCCAGCCAAAAAGCTGTCTCACAGCCTCTGAACAAGGTGAGTAGGATGTGACCAGGGGAGGCAGTGTCAACCTAGAGCCCAGGGCACCAGGCAAGATCAGGTGATGAGATGGGGACATCATCAGGACAGAAATGCAAATCTGCAAATCAGGGTCACGATCAGGCTCCGTAAAAGTTTCCACTGATCAACAGGCAAGTCCACAGTGATGAGAAAAGTGCAACACAAGGCTAGGGTGTCATGTGTCAGCATCTGAGCCTGGATTAATAGGTCCATAGCCAGGTATAAGCAGGGCTGCAATGTAATGGCAGCTGTAGCTCAGGTGGGAGCCATACACTGAACACTGTAAACCAGCCTCCACAGTAAGCTTGAGCTTTCCAGCAGTGCTCTCCAGGCAACAGCTGCGCCATCTCCAAGTTGGCCCTGAGCCTTTCTGCTTCTGCCAGATACTTACGGTTTCTAAAGCTTAAAACCAGAAGGATGTTACAAAAGGGAAGAAAAGGAAACTGGCCTAAATTATGACATGCTAGCTAAAAAGAGGTAACAGGATATCTCTTTTTTTTTTCGTTTGAAAAGTTGGGCCAATAGATTGAGAAATCCATCTCAGTTTAGCTGCTTGGTAAGTAAATAGCATCAAGGTCGTGACTTTTTTTTTCAGATAAGAATTAAGGCCGATGTTCAATAACAATGATGTAATTGTTCAAAGTAGTGATAAAATCAATTAAGAACGAACAAACAGAATCCTCTGAGAGCGTCGGTTCTTTTTTTCATCCAAAGCCCAGCAAACATGCACTAAGTCCAAGGCGCATACAGATCCATTTGAATTTCTGTCCTTCCCAAGCCAGTAAAGGGAAGGATTCCAGCAGGCTCACTTTCTGCAAATATTTTCTAAATATCTGCTAAGTACTCTGTGGGCAGCATTTTCCCTCCTTATTTTAAGCAGGTCAAACCCTCATTAGGCATTCTTTACAAGGATATTTTTAGTATTTGTTTCTGTCAGCTAACAAAATCCCAGGCTTCCCCACCTTTTTTATTTTTGTCCCAAAGAACGGGGGTTTTGTTGTTGTTTTTGCCATCATTGATGTAACTCTTCTAACTAAGCTAACAATAAAATAGACAAATACTGCATGTCATGTAAGGTTAAAACCTAAACTCTTCCTATAGCTTAAATCTACAAACAAATCTGCTTTTCTATGACATTCTTCAGCTATTCAGCAACTTCTGGAGTTCTCTTTTCCTAAGGAGCCACTTTTTCTGTCTTTGGAAGAACAGTGAGTCAGAGAGTCAGCAGTCAGCAGGCTTCCTGAGTGAGTCAGCAGACCCTATCACCTCCTATTCTGTGGCATTATTCAGTTGATTGGATGTGTCAGAGCAGCATTGCAAGGCTGCTAGATATATTTACCAGCAGTGCCTTGGCTTCATCCCTGACCTTTCCCCCAGTTTCTTTTTCTTTTTTTTTTTCTTTTTGTGCTTTCCCAGTCTTTTGTATCACAAACAATACCCTTAGGCTGTAAAAAAAAAAAAAAAAAAAAAAAAAAGAATCAGATTCACAACTTAGGGTGATCTTCCTAACAGTGCTGCATTAGTTAATCAGCCCTCTGGTCAGTAACTACATTTAGGCAAATACTAAAGGTAGAACTAATAACATAGCAGAAATACAGTAATTCCTTCCACTAAATAAGTATTGTCAGTACCCACATTTTTGCTAAATCCTTTCAGTGGGACCCACTTTAAAGATGTCTTTTTTTATAAACTGGAAGATCACGGAACTTCTAGCAGAAACAAATACTTTCTTCACAGGCATGCAATGCTTCTCAGAATGGGTGTAACTAAGAAAAGCAAAACAAGACAAAACAACACACACACATATTTCCTCACATTACTGTTTCACAAATACTTGCACATTTTGGAACCACAGACAGTGACATTTGTAAATGTCATTTTTAATAAAAACCAAACTTTTCAATAGCACAAGTGATCTGCCTAACATATCTCAAGAAGCAAATAGAGATTCCAAAAGGCACTGCATAAGTCTGTCAGGATTTGAAGGCCACACTGTTTCTATGACAGTTATTCTATTCTAAGTGTTTTCTTAGATTATTGGAGATAATGATTGATTTACATCTGAATAAAAACACAAAAATATTGTGCTGTAAGATGGCTGGTATTCATAAGCTGAGACACCAAACTATAGTATGAAAGCATATTTTTGATGTAAAGAGTGTGTTACCCCAGGTGAAACAGCTTCACTTGTTCTGATTTGTTTTTTAGAATGACTTTCATGCTCACTTTTTCAAAATACCACCAGAGCAGAGTTGATCTCTTCTCACTGGTGACAGGTGACAGGACGAGGGGAAATGGCCTCAAGTTGCGCCAGGGTAAGTTTAGGTTCGATATCAGGAAAAACTTCTTTACAGAAAGGGTTGTTAAGCACTGGAATAGGTTCCCCAGGGAGGTGCTTGAGTCACCATCCCTGGATGTGTTTAAAAACTGATGTGGTGCTCAGGGACATGATTTAGTGGAGGGTTGTTATGGTAGTATGGTTTGGTTGTGGTTGGACTTGATGATCATTAAGGTCTTTTCCAACCTGAGCAATTCTATGATTCTATGACTATGAAGTTATACAAATTCCTTAAGTCTGCTGTCTTTCAGGCATACACTAGTGCAGACGGTATTCGAATAAAAAACGAGTAGAGCTAACTATTATCATGGCTTTGGCTGGGACAGAGTTAATTTTCTTTGTAGAGGCTCATATGATGATATGTTTTGAATTTTTGATGAAAGTACTGGTGATAACACACTGATGGTTTAAATTCTGCAGAGCAGCACTTACACAAAGCCAAAGACTCTTCCGCTCTTCATGCAGCTCTGCCAGCGAGGGGCTGGGCGTGCGCAAGGAATTGGGAAGGGACACAGCCAGGACAGCTGACCCAGACTTGCCAAAGGGATATTCCATACCACGTGGTATCACTGTGAACATTAAAATCTGGGGGAAAGAAGAAAAGAAGGGGTGAACATTTGGAGTGAAGGCATTTGTCTTCCCAAGAAGACCTTATGTGTGAGGACTGCTTTCTTTGAAGTGGATGAATATCTGCCTGCTGACAGGAAGTATCAAATGAAGTGCTTGTTTTATTTTGCTTGTGCACGTAGCTTTTGCTTAACCCAGTAAACCATCTGTCTCAACCCTCTCTCCCTGGGAGATTCTCTCCCTTTGGGAGATAAGCAGGTGGCTGTATGGTGCTGAGCTCCCTGCCAGGGTTAAACCACAACATCTGTGGGTTGCTGCAATAGGTGAGTATAGAATGCATAAGCACTACCGTTTTTCCTTGTTAACAACTATGGCTTTAGCATAGTTTTTCATTGTTTTTTACAGATGCTTTTAACCCAGCATTGACCTGTCTAGGTTTTTTCACAAAGTTTCAATACAGTATGTACAAATAACTTAAGTACATTTTCTTCCTTTATCTTTGATGTGGATTACTGTGTGGGAATTACATTATTTGTTTCATAATAGCATTATTTGCAGATGCATATAATACTTACCTGTATCAGTGAAGTACAGAAACTTCTGCAGCTGTATCATGACTAGAACGCATTCAACGGTCCAGTTAAATGAATTAAAGTAACTATTCAGCAGATCCTGAAATTTATTACAAAGCTAATGTTTGTTTTTACATAGAAAGAAAGATACAATACAATGAATGGAAAACAATTTTTAGATTGTGTCACCCTCTTCTGAAAACAATAGATATTTCATGGTGGTGGTGACGCACTGGAACAGGTTGCCCAAGGAGGCTGTGGATGCCCCATCCCTGGATGCATTCAAGGCCAGTCTGGATGTGGCTCTGGGCAGCCTGGTCTAGTGGTTGGTGACCCTGTACATAGCAGGGGGGTTGAAACTAGATGATCACTGTGGTCCTTCTCAACCCAGGCCATTCTATGATTCTATGATTCAACAATTCATACAAGCTCTCTTCCATGCTCCACTTGCTCCTTAGAGCTCCTACAAGCCCTTATATTAGTATACTGTTGCTCTGAACCCTTGTGTAAAAATCTTCTTTATAGTTGTATGGTTTTAAGAATAATTTCAATAATGAATTTAAGAAAGACTCGTTCTATTTCTCTTTACATACATCTTATACACAAGTAGTATCAAACTAGCCTCTTGGTAGTTTCTAGATATCTAGATATCATTTTAATATCCTGCAACACTTACATGGTTTTGTAATAGTGTGAAATATAATATATTTTTATCATATGAACTTACTGATATTTTCTCTCTGTATCAAGCACCTATGGAGTACAAAAAAAAATCTAAGTTTTTTTTCTTCATTACGGGTCCCACAGATGCTAAGGAAATGTTTGCTGTAGATATCAACTGGAAAGAGTCTTTAAGGAAAAAAGTGACTGAAAACAAGATAGTGAAAAAATGTTTAATCTTACATTTGCATGTTGGTTACTAAATGAAAGCTCTCTTTTTTTTTATTAAGTTGTATGGCATATTATCCATGCTTCAAAAAAGTATGCCACATTCTGGTCACGTGTACTCTACAAGACATAGATAAGTAACAGTTAAGAATACAATGAGCAATATGATTTTTGTGACAATACTAATTACTGTGTACCTAAATACTGTTTCCATCCACGATGCTTTCCAGAACTGCTGAGGCTCAAATCACTGTGAGAGTCTCTGTTCCAACTCCATGCTCAGAACAGAATCAGATGCAACAAGTTGTCAAGGACTGTGTAGTTAAGTTCTGAATATATCTGAAGATGAACAGTTTTTCTGGGCAGTCTGCTCCACTGTTTGACCACCACCACAATGAAAGAGTACTTTCTTATGTTAAAGTGGAATTTCCAAAGTATCAGTTTGTCTCATTATCTCCTGACACTGAGAAGTCTGGCTTCATCTTCTCTACTCACATCCCTCATCAAGTATTTATACCTGCTGGTGATATACATCCAACAGTTCTCAATGTTAGATAGTCCATCCCTCTGTTTAGGGTATCTTAGCTTTTCCTAATAGCAAAGATGGTCCAGTCCCTTAAGCATTCCTGTGGGCACCCTGCTGGAATCTCTTCAGTAGCTGCTTGTCTCTCTTGTACTGGGGAGACCAGACTTAGACAAAAGAACCCGGATATCTCACCAGCACCGAGCGAAATGATCACTGCTTTCAACCAATTGGCAATACTCTGCCTAGTGCATCTTAGGATACTATTGGCCTTTCCTGGGGCAATTGCACACTGATGGCTAGCTCATGGACAACCTGATATCTACCTGGTTCCCAATCTCTGTTTCTACTGATCAGCTCCTCAGCATATGGTGCCTAGGTTAATTCCACTGCAGACACAAATCTTGGAAATTCTCTTTGTTGAGCTTCATGAGGTTCTTGTCAACCCATTTCTCCAGGCAGTTGAGATCTCTACAGAAGCACAGTGCTGATGTGTACATTTAAGAGCGTGATCACTGGAGCTCCAAAAGGACGTGGAAATGACCTGAGTTGGCATCACTTTTAAAATATATGATCTTGTCCTCCTCCTGATAT
The DNA here is from genome assembly GCA_016647715.1 of Pavo muticus. Lineage (NCBI taxonomy): Eukaryota > Metazoa > Chordata > Aves > Galliformes > Phasianidae > Pavo > Pavo muticus. The sequence goes on along the minus strand of JACDJE010000477.1, from coordinate 298,439 downwards.
TGACTTTTTGTTTCTGTCTCTACCTTTGCACTTGCCTGCAAAACTATCTGGGTAGCTGCTTTCTTAGTTAGTTTAAAGAATTAGTTATTGTGATTTGAAATCAAATATTACTGTGAAGTTACAGTCACCACAACCTATACGAACACCTGTACTCACACTACAGATCGAGGCAGTTGGGACAGAATGAAGCAGTAGGGAATGTAGTGTTATCCACCTTTTACTATGGCAGTACTAGTCTGACTCAGATTAGAGAGCTCATGAAATTTCAGCAATAATGCTTGCATTTAAAATTTTAAGTGAACAAATTAAACAAGCTTGATTTGGCTTGTAGACTCAGTTCAGCAAAGCTCTCAGAGAGTTAAGAGTATAACTCATGGATTAGATGAAGTGCACAATAAAAAGGACATATTACATAAAAAGAGAACATAAGCATTTTGCATAGAGCTATCATAGGGCAATGATTTCATTATGCTGCAATAACTTCTTGATAGTGAAGGAAAGGTACATATGCATATGGAATATACGTGACCTTCCTAACAGACTCTAACTGCACTGACTAGCCCTGAAAACATGTTTTCTCCATGATTTTCTTCTGTTGTGCTGAACAAGAGGTTTAGTTGTCTTTGTTCAAGGCCTGCTCTACTCAGTGCAACTGTGCAGCCTTGGAAGAGACAATCATGAAATGCTGAGAGAAAGAGCTGAGAGGAATACATCCTAGGCGCCTGTACACGTTCACCATCTGTCCATTAGCTCAGGAACTAGATTTAAACTCAGTCCCTTGCTTTTGATCATTATCTAATCAAGTCATGATATATGTATGTTCTGCATGGAATTGTACCTCATTGATTCTGAACCTGCCTTGCAAAATAAAAGTCATGTTTATATTCATTTAAGCTATTATTGGAAAGAGTATTCAAGACTAATGAAACAAATTAAAACTGAAGACTCAATTTTGCCTTCAAAATTCAAGAAAGGATGTTTCAGACAGCTGTGCTTAAAATTTCCTTTGTAGACTGTGTAAACAATTCTGTTCTTTCTAAGAACAGGTGTAAAATAGAGTGGTTTCAGTTGGAAGAGACCTTCAAGGATCATTGAGTTCAACAGTCAGACTGCTCTGTAGCTGCCTCAAAGTTAAATTATAGAGTTAAAGCATTATCCAAACATCTTTTAACCACAGACAGGAACAAGGCATCAACCCCCTCTCTAGGAAGTCTATTGCTATGTCTAACTACCCTCTCAGAAAATAGGTTTTCCCTGATGTCTAATCTGAATCTCTCCTGACGCAGTTTTGAGCCAGTGCCACTGTCCTATCACTAGACAGCAAGCAGAAAAGATAAAAACTTCCTTTTACCCTCATCAGAAAGTTGTAGAGGGCAATGAGATCACCCTTCAAACTCCTTTTCTCCACTTAGGGTCCTCAGCTTCTTCTCACCAGACATGCCTTCCATCCCTTTAACCAGATTTATTGCCCTCCACTGGATGTACTCAAGTATTTCTACATACTTTTTACACTGTGGAGACCTGGGCTGCTCATGATATTCCAGGTGAGGCCACGTCAATACTAAATACAGTGGGATAATGACATATTATTGCTGGCTGGCTGGCTATGCTATGTTTAATGCATCCCAAAATGCAGTTTGCTCTCTTGGCTGCCAGGACACTTTGCTGGCTCATGTTGAGATTGCTTTTGACCAGCACTCCCAGACCTCTTTCTGCTGGGCTGCTCTCCAGACACAACTTCCAGTCAATATTTACATCTGGCATTACTCCATTCCCAGTGCAGAACCCTGCATTTATTCTTGCTAAACTTCATGCCACTTCCATTGGCTCAGTGCTTCAACCTATTCAGATCCCACTGCAAAGCTTTTCATTCCTCAAGAAAATTAGCAGCTCCTTCCAGTTTAGCAATACCAGCAAGTTTATGAAGGATGTATTCAACTCCTGCATCCAGATCAAAAACCTTGCTAAAATCCAGAAAACTACATCCACTCAATTCCTCCAGTAATTGGGTTATGTATTCATAGTGGGATATTGAATAAATAAGACATGACCTTTCTTTCCTGAATCTATCAGAAGCCAGGATAATCTTCTCCGTAATTTGTCTAGACTCCGAAGTTAAACTCATGGGTATGTAATTTCCAGAATCTTCTCTCATGTCCTTCCTGTAAATTGGAACAACATTGGCTAGTTTACCGTTCCTAGTTTCCCAAGAACTTTTGTATTTTATTGAGAAGGATCCTGCTATAAAATTCACTTTCCAAGTACACCGGAATGAATCCCATCAGGCTCAATGGGATTACAAATATTTGACTGATACAATTCATCCCTTAAAATTTCAGCGTCAACAACTGAAAAGACACTGCTCCTTCATTGATGGTTCAACTTGCAGAACAGTGCAACATTAAAGACTGAAGCAAAAAAAAGTCATTAAATGCATCCGCCCTTTCATCATCATTAGTTATCAAGCGTCCATCTTCATCCAGTCCTTACAACTTCTCTTGCCATTACTGAGTTTAAAATGCCTATGGCTTTTGTTTTTTTTTTTTTTTTTTTTTTCCCTATCTAAAACTTCTGAACTTTGTCCTTTTATTTTTTCTTCCTGTAAATGTGAATTGCAACTCTGTAATCTCCCTGATCTTAGAGAGACCACATGCTTTCTCTTTTTTTTCTGCTTGAGTTCCACAAGGAGTCCCTGTTTGGCCAAGCTGGTTTTCTGCTCACTTACGTGACTTACAACGCAGTGGGATTCACATTTACTTTTAAAAGGCAGTTTTTAAAAACTAACCTGCTCTTAGGAACCACTAAGCTCTCAACAGCAGATTCGCAGGGGACCCTGCTGAGTGGTTTCTTGGAGTATATTCATATATTTTTAAAACCGTATTTCTGATGGATTTTTTTATTGAGAAATGTTTTCTTAAATCAGTTCTTCTGATTGTCTTCAGATATTATGCTATGATAGGGCTGATCTTACCAGTAATTCTGGAACATTATCTTTGGTTAAAGTCTGCAGAAGATACACAGCATAAAACCTGTCACTATCAATCACAGATCTGATCTAAGTTTCATCTGTAATTAAGAGATCTGTTGTGCAATTCCATATACTTCAGCGTAACAATCTGTAGAAGAGGAAAAGTGCAAGGGAAAGTGATTCAGAAATAAGTATGGAGTGTAAAATAAGAGGGTTGCTGGGCCGTCTCCCAGTACCACATAGAAGAACCAATCCTGTAAATCACAAACCTTCCCCTTCCTCCCTTGCTCAATACTTTTGTATATTATGTGAATTACAAATAAAACTAGGACAGTTGCACTTCAAATTGCAGTCTGATGTTCTAAGCAAATCTTTGTTCAATAACATTCTGTTCATACAAAGTGCATGTAACATCAACAAGACCTAATATATTTAAATGCACCTGAAGTGTCAAGAACTCCCACATAATCAATTTCAGCTTTTTTTTTTTTTTTTTTTTTTTTTTTTTTTTGGTAGGTATTAAGGTCCATGAGATAAGAGGTTTAATTCAAATGATATTTTTGTGCAGTGATCCAGACATGCGGAATACATGAAACCCAAACTATTGAAGTATTGAATACATGGGCTGCTCTGAAAGTAATACCTCCTGTTTCATTATGTTGGCTGACAATATCAAAAGCAGATGTTGGTGGTACAGCAGTTGAGGTTGAACCTTCCTGCCAATATTCCATTGCATGTTGTATCCACGTGACAGATGGCAGCAAAGGAGCAGTCTGACAAAATGGTATATGACAAGGAAGTATGGATGAAGCAAACAGGTGCCATTGAATACTTACATGCAGAAAAAATGGCACCCACTGACATCCATCAATACTTGCTGAAAGTTTTTGCAGACCAAACAGTGAATGTGAGCACAGTGAAGCAGTGGATGGTGCATTTCAGCAGCAGTGACAGCAACATGATAAACAAGCCATGTTCTGGATGGCCATACACAGCTGTCACATCATGAAATCAGGAGTGCTTATCTGCACAAATTGGTGGATTCTGACCACAGAGCTGTTTACAGAGCTGAATATTGGCTTTAATGCATTGGAAACAATGGTGGCAATGTTGGAATATTGCAAAGTTTGCACCAAGTGGGTCCCTCAAATGCTCATACAGAAAAAACCGTATGCAAGTTTGTCAGGACCTTTTGAATCAATACAAGGCTGAAGGTGACGGTTTCCTGGATCTCATCATTACCAGTGATGAGATGTGGCATCACCATTACAAGCTGGAGTCAAAACAACAGTCCATGGACTGGCAACGCGTGAATTCCCCTTTGAAGAAAAAGTTCAAGACACAGCCCTCATTTGGTAAAGTAATGTACACTGTCTTTTGGGATAGGAAAGAGGTGATCACTCTGGATTTCCAGCAACCCTGATAAACCATCAACTCTGACTGCTACATTGTGACGCTGGCTGAGCAGTAGACTCTAACTTCCAGAATCAGGCCAGAGAAGAAAACAAACTTTCTTTTGCAACACAATAGCACCAAACCCCATATCACTCAGAAGATTACTAAGCACGTTGCCAATCTTGTCTGGATTGTCCTACAACACCCACCACACCTACTATATAGTCTGGATTTGGCACCTTCTGACTTACACCTGTTTGGGCTAATGAATGATGGGCGGCATGAGCAACACTTTCCACTTAACAATGCTGTCACAGCGGCTGCGAAACAGTGGGTCACCTCCACTGGTGCAGATTTTTTTAAGTACAGCATGCAGGCTCTTGCTCATTGTTGGCAAAAATGCATAGCTGATGGTGGTGATTATGTTGAAAAATAGAGTTTTGTAGCTGAGAATTTGCTCTATCAAACAGTGTTATTGCTCTCCTTGTACTTGTTGTAGTTTCCATGGAAATAAATTGGTGGCATTACTTTCAGAGCAACCTACATATTCATTTAACTTAAAATAATATAGGTAAACATGTTGATTTATGGGATCTTACTACCATACAGAATCATAGATCCAGAATCCCAAGCTGGAAGGAACCCACAATGATCATTATAAATCCAGCTCCTATTCCACACAGGACCACCCAAATATCAAGCCATATTTCTGAGATCATTGCCCAAACACTCCTTGAACTCCAGCTGCTCAGAGCCTTGACCACAGTCCTGGGGAGGCTGTTCCAGTGCCCAACCACACTCTGGTGAAGAATCTTTCCCTAATACACAACCTGACCCTCCCCTGACACAGCTCCATGCTATTCCCTCAGGTCCTGTCACTATCACCCAAGAGCAGGGCTCAATGCTGCCCCTTCGCTCTCCTCATGAGGAAATATAAGCCACCATGAGGCCTTCCTTCAGTCTTGTTTTCTCTAGGTTGAACAAAACAAGAGACCTCAGCTGCTTCTCAGACATCTTGCCCACTAGAACCTTCACTATTTTCATAGCCCTTCTTTAGATGCTCTCCAATAGTTTTATTCTTATATTCCTATATTGTGATACTTTTGTGTACACAGTACTGAAGGTGAGGCTGTACCAGCACGGAGTAGAACACACAGCAAAACATGCTTAAATCCTCCTTTTAGAAAGCATCATGTCTGTAAGGCTTCAAAATAGATTAGCACAAAGTATTTTAACAGTATAATACATATTTCATACTCTCTAGAAAGTACAGCTTAACAGTGAATTCTTCAGTCTCACTATTTTTATTATAGGATTTTTGAAAACATTTTCAGCTTTTTAGGTAACACAGAAACTGAATTGAAGTTTGAAGTTTCCTGTGAACAGCTTATATTAAAAGGCCATACTCTACCAGGGAAAACTGAAAGCATATCAAGAACAAATAGAGGCAGGGTGAACTTCATGGAAAGAACTGGAATCAACTTTTCCATTTGCAGGATTTTTAGCTCCACCTAATGGTCAGAAAGGAGACGATTTTCCCGTCTGCCTCGTATTTTCTGTATAATCGCTATTCAAAAACAACTCACTAGAGTGCGTCAAAGCTATACACACCATTATATCAAAATAACACTAATAGTGAGACAGCAACAATAATGGAGAAACACTGGCAGCCTTGCTTCATGCAATCAACAGCTCATGAACATTTAGTATCCTTGGAGCTAGCTACGTCAATAGTTAGCATGGCTGTTCCAAAGAACAGTACATGCTGGCTGTTACACTATTCATAACTTAAATAATAGGAAGGATTCTTAGTAGGCAAAGACTAGCAGTGTTTTAGGGAACTACTTGACTTTACATCGGCGTAGATCTGGTAATTATGTTCTGCTTTATTTGCTGAAGCTTTGTTCTATGTTGTGTCAGTTACTTGTGCAACATACTTCCTCTGGATAAAAAATAAAGTCCTTAATGCACTCCACTCAATGATCTATGCACTAATTCAAAGTTGCTTTTTGTTAGTTAGTTAGTTAGTTTGTTTGTTTATAGCAACCCTGCTATTAATACAATTTGGGGCAGAAAAGGATTGAGCACAGCACTGCCAAAAAGAACTTGGGGATAGCAAGCTGGACATGATTAGCAGTGTGACCTTGCAGCCCAGAATGCCAGCTGTATTCTGGGCTGCATCAAAAGAAGTGTGGCCAGCAGTTTGAGGGAGAAGGTCCTGCCCTCTACTCTGCACTGGTGAGGCCTCACCTGGAGTATTGTGTCTAGATGTGGAGTCCTCAGTACAGGAGATACATGGACCTGTTGGAGCACATCCAGAGGAGGGCCACAAAAACAATCCAAAGCATGGAACACTTCCCCTCTGAAAATAGGCTGAAGGAGCTGGGGCTGTTCAAACTGGATAAGGCTTCAGGGAGACCTGATGGCGGACTTTCAGTATCTAAAGGGAGGCTATAGGAAAGAAGGGGACAGACTCTTTAGCGGGGTCTGTTGTGATAGGACAAGGGGAAATTATTTCAAACTAAAAGAGGGGCGATTTAGATTGGATCTAAGGAATTTTTATTTTTTTTTTATGGTAAGGTTAGCGAAGCTTGGAACAGGTTGCCAAGAGAGGCTGTGGATTCTCCATCCCTGAAGACATTCAAGGTCAGGCTGAAGCAACCTGATCTAGCTGTAGGTGTTCCTGTTCATTGCAGGAAAGTTGGACTAGATGATCCTTAAGAGTTCCTTCAAACTCAAACAATTTTATGATTCTATAACTCTATAATAGTGATAGATCTGTATGAAAGATTTTTTAGTATTACAGTAGCTTCTGTCTTGTGATGCTAAGTCTCCAAAGAATGGGCTGATTCAGGCTTAGTTACACACTGTCTACAAAGGACCAGAAAACAGCTGAATAATATTATCTACTTGTTTAGTCACTTGTTCCACAGAAGGGCAATTCTATCCTAGACCTTATGTGAAAGCAGATAACCTTTTCCCTGCTTTGTAATTCAATGGGAGATGAATACTGTAACATAAGAGCTTTGCTATCTAATAAGAGAGGATAAAGAGAAACCAATAATGTATCACAAGATACTTCAAAAAACATTTTATTGACTATTCTGTTTAATAGGTTTCTAGCCTAATGTATATCCTATCTTCCACTATGACAATTTTCTTTCCTTGGAAATTTTTGTGTATTTTCTTTTCAAAAACAAAACAAAACAAAAGTTAAGAGGAAGAAAAAAGGATAGACAAAGGGAATGAGAAGACCCGAAAAACAGGTGAGCATGTGCTAACACCACTACTTGTAATAGTCTGAAAAAAATATACAAAATAATGTTTTAAGTTCATTCAAGATTGAGAAGAACGAGCTTGCTAAACATAAACTGTAGCTACCCTAACTTTGCATTACAATGCATTGTCATTTATATAGCAAAATTTTGCGTTTGAAAGAAAAACGGTAAACTCATAACAGGAATTAGAGAACCATTGAATATACTGAGGTGGAAGGGATCCATTAGCATCACCAAGTACAACTTTTGACTCTACACAGGGTAACCTAATAGTTAAACCATTCAACAATGGATGTTCTCTTCCCCCTCTACATTGCCCTGCTGAGTCCACATTTGGAGTACTGTGTCCAGTTCTGGGCTTATCAATTCAAGAAAGACAGGACTATGAGTCCAGCAGAGGGCAACAAAGATGATTAAGCACCTCCTTTATGAGGAAAGGCTGAGAGATCTGGGACTGTTCAGCCTGGAAAAGAGAAGACTGAGAGGGCACCTTACCTACAGATATAAATATGGGCAAGTGTCAAAAGGATGAAGCCAGGCTCTTTTCATTAGTGCCAAGGAACAGGACAAAGGGAAAAGAGCACAAACTGGAACACATCTAAACATGACGAAGAACTCCTTTACTTTGCGGGTAACAGAGCACTGGAACAGGTTGTCCACAGAAGTTGTGGAGTCTCCTTTTCTGGAGATATTCAAGACCTTTCTGGACACCTTCCTGTGCAACCTTCTCTAAGGAAGCTGCTTTAGCAGGGGATCGACTAGATGACCTCAGTAGGTCCCTTCCAAACCCTGCTGTTCTGTAATCTCAGAGCAATGTCCAAATTGCTCTTGAACACTGACATTGCTGGTGCTGTGATCACTTCTCTGGGAAGCCTGTTCCAGCACTTGACCACCCTTCCAGTGAAGAAGCTTCCTAAATCTCAGTGTGAATTTCCTCAGTACACCATAAGTTACTCCCTCTAGTCCTATTGCTTTCATCAGAGACCAGTGCCTCCCTTTCCACCCCCCACAAGGAGGAAGTTGTAGACCATGATGAGGTCTTCCGTTGGTCTCTTCTTCTGTAAGGTGAACTAACCAAATATCTTCAAGCCCTCCTCATAATCTACAACCTCTAAACTTTTTACTATATTCGTTGCCCTCCTTTCAACGCATTCGTAGCATCAAAATACATGATGCTATGGAATATAACAGGCTAGTCTCATTAAAGTACATATTGGTACCGATTTTAACCACACTAAAGGTCCTTCACATCTTTTTTAACACTATAAGGAGCCTTTCTATTTTAGACCTTTGCAAATAAGAACACTTATTATTCTAGAAATGTGGAAATTAAGTCAATTTAGACTTCAAGCTACAGTACAGAGCTGTTCTGAAATTCATCTAAATCACTATGTATATATTACTCTGTCCATATATGCTCATAACATAAAACACTAAAGGTAAACTTCTGCTGATATGTAACTATTATTTGATTCTGTATCTCTAAAGATCTTAATGAAATATTAATCACTTATTCAGTCATTTTAAACATAACATAACAAAAATGAGTGCACAATTAATGGATATGTCTAAGAATACTAGAATACATATAAAGCTTGAGCTTTTATCAGACATACATTAAAAAAATAACATGAGTATCACAGTACTGCAATAAATACCTTAGAAGTTATACTTCTACAGACTGCCATAGAGCATATGACAACAGTCTGTGTTTTCTGTAAAATATAATCACTTTGAGCCTGTTGTGCTTAGGCAACACACAGGCAAGTTTAACTACCTTACTAGAGATACATAAGCCATTTCTGAACTAATTCAAATCAATGTATTTTACTCAGTGCTAACCATATATTTCTTCTTGCTCTTACCTATTTTATTTGTAAAACAACATTTGCTTTCGGATAATTGAAGGAAAATCTGTTGTTTGTATGTGTTTGGATTATCTCAGATTGAAACAAAGTCTTAGCAGGGGGTTGCAATGTGTTATGCACAAACCCACATGACAGTTTAGTCTGAAAACAACATTATAGCAGACATACTTTTCTTTCTACTTTTCTCAGTCCAAAGTTTTCTGGTTAGTCAGTAATAACGAACACTTAAAGCAGTTTGTTGTGTTTTCATCCTGATATCTCTGCAGATGTTAGAGAGAATATTATTTATACAATACTACAATTAGCATACAGAGATTTTGGGGTTCATACAATCACAGAATATCCTGAGTTGGAAGGGAAACACAAGGATCGAGTCCAGCTCCTGGTTTCACATAGGATAACCCAAAATTCAAACTATATTCTGAGAGCGTAGTTCAAACCTTTCTTTAACTCCAGCAGCTCAGTGCTGTGACTGGAGAGCCCATTCCAGTTCCTGACCACTCCCTGTGGAAAAACCTTTTCCTAACTCCCAATCTGACCCCCCCTGCAACACAGCTCCATGCCATTCCCTCAAGCCCTGTTGCAATCACCAGAGATAAGTGTTAAGCACCTCTATTCCCTTCCTACAAGCTATTTTAGAAACAGTAAGGAAGAACTGGGAATACAATGGCTGTGTGTATTTCTGGTGCTTTTGGGACATGCTTTGCCTACCAAATTTTTGGTATTTCTTGAAAAGATATGCACATACAACATACATATGGAGCATGTCTGCATATTTCATCACCAAATAACAGCAAAATAATAATCTAATTAGGATGTCTCTTATGTGATAGGTAACAAAATTGAGAGAGAAGTTGAAAACTAACAAAGATTTAGCAAAAAAAAAAAAGCATAACAAACAGTTACTCTTCTAAAAGAAAAAAAAGAAAATAAAAGAAATATACGGAGTAGAAAGAACACAAACTTTTAAGGTCATGACTGAAACCACCACCCATGGTAAATTGCAGAGAACTCTGTTTATTTACTTCGGAAAGATGAAAGGCTGAGTCACCCATGAACCAGTGACATAAACCTTGGGTAGGGTGATATCCTACCTCATTCCTCACTCATCTGATGCCAGAAATATGTTACAAGCAAGAGGTATAAAAACTGAGCAGACAAGTCTCAGGGAAATCTGCAGTCTTTTGTGTTCAGATGAAAAGAAAACCTGTAAAGCCTGTGAAAACCTGTGAAAACGAAATGGCTGGTTAGCATTCAACTAGCTGTTTACCTGTGGAGCTCTGAAAGAGAATCATTTCTGCACTTGAACACTCTCCAATGAGATCGAACATTTTACATTTACATACAAACCTGCCTGTATACCCAGCCTTTCGCATCTGACCTCCCACTCTTTTCCCAGTAAAGCACCCTAGTAAACTGAAAAGGATCGGTTAGAGGAAAAATAAAACCACATGCACACCCACTTGATGTATTTACATATTTTCTGGACCTTGGGACCAAACTCCATTATTATCACTGACTGATTGTTTTTGCCTTTGACAGAAAGGTCTCAGGTGGATGCTTCCAGATCAAAATTACAATCATGGACTTAGCTTCTAAGGCCACTTATACAATTTACTCTCTAGGTAAGTTTTTTGTGTGTTTTTTTTTTTTTTTTTAATAGAAGCCTGAACTGTGTGAATGAGGCAGGTCTATCTGATGGCCCACATCTCGAACAGTGCTTATCTGCCTCCTCAGTACAACTAGATCAGCTATGAGTATGCAGCTGCTTTTCATGTGGCAGTTTTTGAAGGATAACTTAAGCTGATTAACTTGGGAAAAGAATGCTTCTGCCCTTGCTGATGCTTTTCTTTTGCTAGCAAAAGCACTTGCGAAGGCACAAGAAAACTAAATTTGCTCCCTCTTTAGTCATATGCTAGTTGCTTGGTTTTATTCACTGCACAGGTATGTGAACTCTTTTGCCAGCAAAAAGGAGGTAATACAAAAACTGTGAACCAGGCACTGGGATGTGATGGAGGCCTCCTCCTTTGGCTTGAAGTATTTGTGGAATCACAGCCTGATTTAATGGGTCTCAGACTGCAGTAAGACATCTGTCTCTGCAGACATACCAAATCCAGTCTCTGTTAGTAAGTAGACAAACTTCCCAGCATGAGAATGACATGCAGAAATCAAACTCTATAACCACAGAATAGTTATAAAGCAGGTATTTTTAATCAGCGCTGTGCACACGCTGGATGCAGGGGGGATATTCCCACCTAGCCTGCATACCGGAGGGTAAAAAAGGCACATACTTAAAGAGAAAGCTGCTTACATATGCATTAAATGTCCAAGAAAAGGCTGGGTTATTACAGTGAGTCCCCAAAATGACTGACATCCCCCCTTTGCCCCAAGTCTCAGCTCTTTTACACATGTGTATCTCTTGGTGGTCTTTCCAGTGAAGGTCATCGTGTTATTTTCTTGGGCTTGGGTTAGGATGGAGGACGCTTGACTGGCTCTGGTTGGTTGTCTCATCGGCCACAACTCCATTCACCAATCCACTGCTTCTTCGTTAATTTGTGGTTTTACAGTCCGAGCCTGTTACCTTACATTCCAGAGGTAGGATAGCTAACATTGTTATTTGAAAAAAACAGGAGACCCACTGTCTGCACTAATTGTTTAAGTCTGTAGAAAAGCATCTGTTATCAGCAGCGAGAACCTGGCTTAGCAAGGTCAAGTCTGCAGCTGCCGATTCAACACCTCATGAAGGCGCATAACTTTTAACCTTATTTACTTTCCTTAATTCAAGAACGGCTTAATACAAAGCTTTCCCCCTCTTAAGTATCCTTGCAGATACTTAAATACTCCCACTTAAGTGGGAAGCTGAGGTTAGATAAGAAGTTGCAGCAGGGAAGATATGGCTAGAGGAAGAGCAGAGCCAGAGGAGAGAAAAGCTGAGAGAAAGCTACAGTAAAGCAGCAGAGGTCTGTGATTAACTCTCAGGGAGAAAATGCCCCACTCCCAGCAAGGAGTAACCAATGAAATACCATTTCCCAGAAGCCTGGATTCACAGAAGACAACCTTAACAACAGTTCCAGTTCCCAACCATTTCCACACTCCCTTCTCATACAGCATTTTGCACTTTTTTAGTGTAACAACTACTGCTCCTCTAATTCTCGAATGCAAACAGCATGTATAGGGTTTATGTGGGAAGATTTGGGTAGCAGAGGGACTGTATGGTTTGCCTCTGTGGGAAGACCCCAGAAGCTGCCCCTTGTCAGGTAAGAGCCAGCTCCAGCTGCTCCAAAAGGGATCTGCCACTGGCCAGAGCTGAGTGATGAGCAATACTGAGTGTGCCTCTGGAAGAGCAGATTGGAGAAAGGGAAAAACTGTCCTGCAACAGCAGCTGGGAGAAAGGAGTAAGAAACTGTGAGAGAAACAGCCCTGAAACCACCAAGGGCAGAAGGAGGGCAGGAGGTGCTTCAGGCACGGAGCAGAAGTTCCCTGCAGCCCATGGAGAAGCCTGTGGTAGAGCAGGTGGTTCCCTGCTGCCCTTGGGCACCACCTGGAGCACATCTCCATGTGCAGCCTGTGGAGGAGCCCATGGTGGAGCAAGAAGTCTGGAGGAGCTGCCACCCATGAGAGGACCAGTGCTGGAGCAGTCTGCTCCTGAAAGACAGGGTCCTGTGGTACAGATTGATGTTGCAGCAGCTTCAAAATCACAGAATGATTTAGATTGGAAGGGACCCTCTGGAAGTCTTGAAGAACTGCAGCCTGTGGAAAGCTCACATTGGATCTATCAGTGAAGTACTGCATCCCATGGGAGTGGCCCCGCAACAGAGCACTGGAAGAGTGAGGATGAAGAGCGGCAATGATGAAGCACTATGAACTGACTGCATCCCTGTTTCCCAGAGCCTCTTGAGGGGAGGAGATAGAAAAGATGAATAGGATGGTGATTTTAGTTTGCTTTCTGCTCTTGTTTTTTACTAATCAGCAGGAAATTACGCTAATATTCTCTATGCTGAGTCTGTTTTGCCCATGATTGTAATTGGTCGGGGATCTCATTGTCTTAATCTCAATCCATGAACTTTTTCTTGGTATTTTTCTCCCTCTATCCCTTTTGAGGAAGGGAAGTGAGAGAGGTCCTGTGTGGTGCTTAGCTGCCCATCGGTGTTAAGCCACAACACATAATGGTAATGTTTTTGCATACTTCCCCTCATTTCATTTTCTGTTTTGTTCAGTTTTGTAGGAGCATGCCCATTTCCACCAGTATTCTGGGAGTCTTAACAAGAAACACGCTATTTACAAAGCCTTCTACATGCATCTTTTATCTTTCTTTTAAGGATAAATAAAATAACACATGAATTTTGCTCTGTGTTATGCAATTCCAAACAGCCCTCACCAGAATAACAAAGGCTAGTTATGCAGGCTCTATTTCAAAATAAACAAGTTGAATGTTGGGAGCTAATGACAGATGTTAAAGCCAAGAAAAATCATGAACTCATATCGCTTTCTTTAGTCTACAGAAGTAAACAACACTTTCCACAAAACCATCCAGAAATGAAATATCTACATCTTCGTTTGGTTCCATTGTTTATTATTATACAGTAAGAAAGTATGTAATATTTCTCTGCTGAATTTGTATGCCATTATGTTCAAGTCATTATTTCTTATGTCTCATCAAATGAAAAAGCCCTGAATACTCTTTGTGAAGGTACTTATTTATTCTAATCAAGACAACCCAGACCATATGACACATTGAACATGACCACTCGGTCTCTCTGTAAGATATCTCCTGAAGGCATTTTCTGTATTATTTCCTGAAATTATTACATCTCTAAACTAACCTATGTACTTATCTTATCTAACAGTGCTTTTTTCAGTATAAAGTGCCAACAATCTTGGCAAAACAGTATTCCCCAAGGACTGAGAACCCTTTCTTCCACACACTGTCATCATCTTCTGTTTAATATGAATTGAAAGAATATTCTCCTTACCTTGATTTTTACTTCATGTAGCTGTACTTCACATTATATAAGATGATTACAAGTGTAACAGAACTCGAATCAAGTTCATAGTCCTCTAGTTCAATGCTCTTTGCTGTCCTCATTTTATAACAGAAGTCCAAATGGGACAAATATAGGTATCCCTGATGTCTATTCTGACAAAAACAGTGGAGACTTTAGATTATGAGAATTATCAGAGCCTACAGAAATAATTCAAGTAAATGAATTTTCTTGAAAAATACATTCAAAATGAGGTCATATTACTCAACATGACCAGTAAGACTTAGGTAAGTACCTAGAGGTCATAAGTGAGACTAGATAGGCATGAGACACAGAGGATTAGCATAAATTGACCATAATTTAAAACAAAAATTGTGTTCAAAGGTATTCCTACTATCATACAATAAATTGGTTGAGCAATTACAGCAATTAAAAGTCATGTAAGTCATAAATCTAAACGTACTTAAAAAACCACTATCTTTTGGGTATTTTCACTCTCTCAGGCTGAATGGTCAGGATCAGCATGCAGCAGTATATGAAACATTCAGTTGAGAAGAGTGAAGTAACAGTTCATGAATGCACTAAAAAAAAAAGGAAAAAAAGAGAAAAAGTTAACAGTGAAGACCATAAATGGAGATTTCTAGAAGAAAGAGACAGTAGAAGAAACTTGTGCTTATTAAAACTGTTTGCTTCAGGTTGACAAAACGAAAAGGTACCATACTCAATACTTCTTAGTAGGAGAAACCTGTCTTTTCCAGCTGTTGAGGGCTCATGTAAGAAATTAGAGTAAATGGAAATAATAAGTACTTTGAAAGCGAGTGTAAGGCCCATTATTTTCTATGCAGGATGTAGAGAGACAGTACCTGAAACTTTTTCGTGGTAAAAGGAATATAAAATTTAAAAAATAAAAAGAGAGAAAGGAATATAGAAATCTTAACAAATCCTGCCACAGTTTATGCAGAGAAGATAAAGATAACTTGATATTTAAATGAACAATTTTAAGGTATTCCTCTGTTTAAGCCAGTATTTTAAGCAGCATCTGTTAGTTATTTAAAGAAGACTGTGTAAAGAAAGGAGTGTCTCTGCTCCCTGGCTGGTATTTATTGCCTTCTAGCAAGGCAATCCTGTCTGACTAGGTATTTGATACTGCAACACAGTAACAGCTAGTGGAATTCTGACAATCTCATACATAGATTGATGGAATTGCTGGAATAGAGTTGTCAACTACAGTTACACTTCTAATTGCAGTGAATCAGGTACAGATTTTAAGCTGGAGCAATGTACAACAGTAACTGTACGTTCATCCTGTTTCTGTATGTCTCTGATTAAATGATGAAAGCCAGGAAGAGCAAGTGAATCTTCAGTTCCTTTCTATTCTATAATCCAAGAAATACATTGTGAAATCATAACAAGCTGTACAATAAGATTGAAAACTTAAGTCTCAGAGCCTTCTGTCACACACAGCTATTCAAAAGTAAACAATGACAAGGATTTTCCACATATTACACTGACATCATTGTTTCAAGCATTTTTTGAACTGATCTCGGCTAGCACAATTGCTTAGGACATTTGTTTCATTTCCATTATCCACTTTCTGGACAAAGCTTCCACTCCATACAACAGTTCCAAAGGCCAGAGATCACGTGCTCTTCGATGCCATGCCTATAATTCATATGACTGTGAAGAACTGGATTAGGGAATGAAAACTTCCAACATGTATAAAATTAGGAAATAATCAAGTACTTAGTCAGGAATCTGTAGAGAGAATTGCATTTCCAAGTTGAAGGACTCCAAGTAAGGTTATCACAGGCTTAGCCTGCATAAACCTTCATCTATGCATGTCAGAGGCAGCAAGAGTAAACAAATCGCTTGCTTCAATAGGGCTAAAAGATCAGGGCTTTCTGGAGTTGTAGAGGTGGCAACGGGTGACAAATTAAAGTAATTTCACTGAAACTGCTTGCAAAGTCTCTAAACCTACCTTGAACACGAAATTTTGTGACACTTGGAATCACTGACTCATTTGCTGTAACGTAAGATTCTTAAAATATAGACTTTCAGCATAAATCAGCAGCTGTCTGGCATATGCATGCTACTGAGTATATTGTTTCTTAGATTAAGTGCTCCTGGTAAAGACAAATAAAGATGAATCAAGAACCCTGCAATATTTCAGGAAGAAAAAAAAAGTATTCCTCTAATTGCATTAGAGCTTAATTCTCTGGACCAGAGAGGTACAAAAGGACTTAAATCAGCTGCCTCTGTCTTGGCCTTGTTCTCTCAGTTGTGTAGGTGGAATTTGACAATGACAAGCAATATAGCGGCTCACTGCTATGAAAAGGGTGGTCATTTCATTTTTCATGCTAGTTCTGCTACTCAGTGGCTGACTGGGGACTAAACCAGCAAAATATGTTGAGTTTCCTATTGTGTTAGTAAACTGAATGGGATTAGTGCAAGTTCCGGTGACTGTCAAAACACATGTGGCCATGTGAACATACGGCTAGAAGAGACCAGGAAGTCCATATAAGACATGTCTCTAGTAATTCCCACAAAGTCTCCAACACTCATGCACTCATCAAAAGTGAACAGGTCCTCACAGGAACTTGTCAGGGTGAGCTGTGTACTTTAACCAATGTCCACTTGTCTGTTTTCTCTGAGATGAGGAATGCTACTCCTTGTTTATACTGGTAGACTGAAATCTCTTTAAGACTGTATGGATGAACAATTCTTGCAGTACTGCACCCTCATCTTCCACAGGCACAGTAGATTTTGCAGTAAATTTGGCTCTGCAATGTTGCAAAATAATAGTTAATGAGCAAGGCTTAGCCTTTAATTAAAAAATGTGACCTTAAGTAGTAAAACAAAAGGAATGTTTCTAAACTCTAGTACTTTTACACTTTATATAATTTAAATATAATGGTAATGTTTGAAATATTAGAATAAAAACCTACTAAGGCTAGAAAAATGTACTAACAGAAAGTAGTCAGCATACATTTCCAGTATATCTGGCTTGTGGGCAATGGCATCCTGGCTTGTATTAGAAATAGTATAGCTAGCAGGAGTAGGGAGGTGATTGTCCCCCTCTACTCAGTACTGGAGAAGCCACACATTGAGTACTGTGTTCAGTTCTGGGCCCTTCACTACAGGAAAGACAACGAGACCCTGGAGTGTGTCCAGAGAAGGGTAACAAAGCTGGGAAGGATCTGGAACACAGATCTTATGCGGAACAGCTGAGGGAACTGGGATTGTTTATCAAGAGAAGAGAAGGCTCAAGGGGGGGCCTCATCCCTCTCTACAGCTCCCTGAAAGGAGGTTGCGGCGAGGTGGGAGTCAGCCTCTTCTCCCATGTAACAGCGATAGGACTAGAGGTAAGGGACTTAAGTTGCGCCAAGGGAGGCTTAGATTGGATATTAGGAAAAACTTATTCTTAGAAAGAGTGATAAGGTATTGGAACAGATTGAACGCTGTCCCTGGAGGTGTTCAGGAAGTGTGTACATGTGGCACTGAGTGGCATACTTTGGAGGGCATGGTGGTAACAGGTTGATGATTGGACTAGATTATCTTAGAGGCCTTTTCCAACCTTAAAGATTCTATGATTCTGCACTGATTTTCAAGCAACACTGCTCTAGTTTGTGTATTTTCTTTCATTTTCACTATCTGATGGCAAATATCAGTATAGGTGACAGCACCAACCCTTAGCGTCTTAATGAATGCAAGGTCTGCTCAGATATGTTGCCATATAAATACTTTAAGTCTTGTAAAATCATAATCTTCCAGAGCACACCCTACAAAGTTTCATAATTATAAAATCAAGAAAAGTTATCGAAACAGTCATTGCCTTGTAGCTCATATAATTTATCCTTCTGTATGCTGGCTGTAAACAGAAACCTTTACTCTGCACTTTTAAGAACAGTTAGTGGGCTACATATTAGCCTTAAATATGGCCCTAAAACTTCCATCACAGCTATGATATGTAAAAAAAAAAAAAACAAAAAAAAAAAACTCTGCCTTTCAAGTACCATATTTTATGTACGCTACAGTCCATGGCTTATTACTTATGGCAGGGCAATTCTGATTTATCTTGTCCAGAAAGCTTCCATGACAGCATGCTGCAGTGGAGTGAGGCATCTGCCTGAACAGGGAGCACAGCCACTCCTGCAGTCCTGACCTGGGGGATGAAGCATAATCCACCCAACTGGTGAGGCAAATTCATGCATCAGTCACTCTATCAAAAAATACCATTCAGTTTCTTGAGGAAGGGATTGCAAAGTGCTGTTCTGCTGGCTCTGGGGTGGGAAATCTGCTACAGAGGGACAAGATAGTGATAGGACAAGGGGTGATGATTTTAAACTAGAGGAGGAGAGATTTAGATTAGATGTTGGGGTGACGTTTTTCACTGAGAGGCACTGGAACAGGCTGCCCACAGATGTTTGGGAGCCCTGTCCCTGGCAGTGCTCCAGATGAGGCTGGATGGGGCACTGGGCAGCCTGATCCTGGTACGGGACAGCTCAGCCTAAGGCAGGTGGTTGGAACTGGGTGGGCTTTGAGGTCCCTTCCTACCCAAACCGTTCTATAGTCTTAAGAACACTCTGGAACATGAACTTCCAACCTCCTCAGAAATACGCCTGTAAACAAGTACAGCCCTACACCTTCCTCCCTCACAGAAATATTTGTGTTAGAAGCACCAGCTATGAAGCAAATACTCTTGCCTGGGCAGGCAACTAAAATAACCCACCGAGCTCTGGCACCAATCAGTCCCAGAGAGAAGACCTGGCCGGGGCACACACCCATGCCAGCTCAGAGAGGGACGCCCGCTTAATCCCCACAGCCCCGCACAACTCCCTCGTCCGCCGTGCCCCCCAGTCCCGGCCCCATGCGCCGAGCCGCGGCCTAGCTGGGCGCTCCGAGCTCCAGCTGACACCGCCCCGCCGCCGCCCTCGGACGCCCCCTGCCCGTAGCAGCCGCTCCCCTGCCCCGGCTGCCGCCGCCGCCTCCTTTCGGGGCGGGCCTGGACCCGCCTGTAGGCGTTTGCGGGGGAGAAAGTAACATGGTGGCCGTTTCCTTCCCAAACAGGAGCGGCGGCGGCTCCGGCTGCTCCTGAGGCGGCGACAGGAGAGGGGGAAGGCTGCGGGCTGGGAGTGCCGCGACCGTTGGCGCGGGCAAGGACGTCGGTGGCTTGGCGGCCGGAGGGCAGGCTGCAGGTGAGCGGCCATAGGCGGGCGGGGGGTTGACAGGCGGGGAGCGGGACCCGGCGCCTCGTCCCTTCGCCCGTGGCGCGGCAGGAAGCTGGCACCGCGGCGGGAGCGCCCCCGTTCGCCGAGTCCTTCCCCTCGCCTTTCCCAGAGCTCCGGAGGAAAGCTTTCTACTCGCCGAGGGGGGACGGAGGTGCGGGGTGTCCCCTCGGCGCCCGGGAAAGGCTCCCGTTCCTCCTCCTCACCAGGGCGAGCCGTGACATCGAGTGGGGAGGGGAGAGCGGGGGCGTTTTCTGAGCTTTCCATTTTATTTACTTTATTTTTCCTTTTAAAGTGCTCATTACTGGTTTCACGTTCGCTAGCGCCAGCTGTCCCCCGGGCGTGTCTTTGGCCCCTGCCGTCCAACGAGCGCCATGCCCCAGCCGAGGCGGGCGGCTCCGGAGGGCGGGGGGTGGGCGCGCGCAGGTGGCCCGCAGGTGAGCGGGCCGCGGGCAGCTCCGTCCTTCTTCCCTCTCTTCTTCCTCTCAGCCCTTCCATGTGCCAGCTCCTCCCCTGGGCCCCACGTCCGTGAGCTTAACCCCCGCGGGCGGGGAGGGCCGCACAGGGCGCAGCGGCGGTGCCGCGGCTGTCAGGAGGGTGGTGGAGCAGCGGCGTCCCCCTCCCCGCCGCACGGTGATAAAGGTTGCTAACAGCCACGCAGTGTTTGGGGAGCTGATTGTATCAGCGTCGAAACTAGCTCCGTTTGGTTCTGCAGGTTTAAGGAAGGAAAAGAAAGAAGCTGGAGCCGTGACTGCTAATCACCCTCTGCCATTGTCTGGGGGTATCTGGTGTGTCCTTGCAGCACGGTCAGATAATCTGTGCAGCAGCAGGGTTTGCTGACGCATTCGTGCCTTCATAGATCAACAGGGGAAAATTATCTCCAAAAGCTGTATGGCTTTCTAAGTGCGATGTAAGCTGATGTAATGCCGTCTTCCTAAACGTTTATAAGTGTAAGTTAACGTGTTGTCGATGCAGCAATTGCAGAAAAGATCCAGAAGTTGAACAAAATTATATTAAATTCTTAATCTGCAGAGATCGTAATGCACTTTTCTTGCTCTGCTATGATCAGGTGCATTCCGTTTAAACATGGACTGTTGGGCTGATTTGAAACTTAGTGCCCATGGCTAAACTTTTAGACCTGCTACATGAGGGCTTAGATTATAAACAAACAGGATGTTTGATCTGCTTTCTTTTTTCCCTAAGCTGTGTTAGTGTGACTTCTGGGGGACTGGTACTTTCCTGTGTTTGTAGCATTTTCTTGGCTAATGAGACAGTCTAGAACAAGCTGAACTTGAGCCTGCATAAGCTGGTAAAAAGAAAATTATTTCCTTTTAGTTGCTTTTGTTAGCTGTTTTTTTTTTTTGTGTGTTTAATGAGCGCAAGGTTAGTGGAAGTTTTTGCATCACTCTTTTTAAGGTGGTATACTAGAAGCTAAGGGAGTAAACATTCTCTGTGTTTTAGTGGGGAAGAAATGCTAGAATGCAAATTACTTCACACCTATTTGGAAAATGAAAGTAGCTTTATTTTGACTTTTGTGTGAAGGCCTGCCATGACCAAACTTAATTGACTGTCCAGACTAGTGTATGTATTTCAAATACTTGGCTCTAAGAACGCCTCTAAATAACCAGTCAACCAACAACAACAACAGCAGAAAAAACCTGTTAGATAGCTTGAATACTTTTATTAGCTGTGACGATTATAAGTTTTTTAAAGAATTTCTTTAATAATTGGCTGTCTGGTTATTACCATTCTGGTGAAACTGAAATGCTAATGCATTCTGCCTTGAATCACGCAAGGGAATAATTCAGTAACAACCGGAAATTGAAATATTTCTTACCTACATGTAAATTTCCATGTTAAAATGGTTACTAACATGCATAATAATAATAGCCATATAAAATAACCAAAAAATCAGTTTTTTGAAAAATATTAGCGTATAAATTAAGGTGGACATTTTCTTAAATACATATGGATAAGGATGGCATCGCATTTGATTGTTCGATTAAGATCCAGCTCTCTGTAGCCCGATGGAATTGAAATGAGATCTTCATGGACGAAATCTTGCGTGCTTGCATTTTTGTTTGAGTGTTTGAATCATCAAAGATTGTGCGTGAAATTTCTTTCTGATTAATTCTTGGAATCTCTTATTAATGAAGATGTTCGCTACAGCTGCGCTACCGTCTAGATGGACCAAAACTGAGATATCCAAATAATGACCTGGATAGCATCCCTGTGACTCATCGTGTATGAATTCTCACTTGAGGTAGCAGTGCCAATATTGTTGAAATATAATTTTTTGGAATGGAATCTTTACAAAGGCGATTCTTTCTTAGGTGTGTCTTTGACCAGTAGAGAATTTTATCTGGAATTCAATCTCTGCGTGCTGCAGGGACAAATAAGTTCCAGAGTTAGCTTTGATGACATATCTGAATTTGCTTAAACATACAGAAAGAATAAAGTCTCAGTGAAGTGATGAAGGAAAAGTATCATTGCCAAAGATGCTAGAGGAAGGTAAGGGAGTCTTTTGACTGTTATTTAAAAGATCACCTCTCTATTTGTTGAGGTTTCAGATGCGTTTCAGTGGTAGCTACAGGCATAGAGCAGTATGTGTAAAGATTGTCTGACATGTTCGGTGGTGTGTGTACTGTTTTCATGTAGCAATGCCTCCTTTTCTGACACAGCCTTTTGAGTTGAAAACAACAACAACAACAACAACAAAAGAGCAAAAAGTATCTGTAACCTCTAATCTGGCATCTTTTTGTTTAAAGGTAACCTGAGCTATAGAAATCTGTCTCATGGAACCTTTTTTTTCATGTAGTGGCATGTTATCCCAAAACAGGAGTTGCCTAGCTTCAGTATGCCTTCTTCCTGAATGGTGTTTGAGATACTGAAGGTCTTGGTGTGGGCAAACTCTAGAATATTTTATGGGGTTCATAGTCAATGTTTATTAAGTTACCTCCCATGTGAATTGCTAGGTAGTTGTCCATTACTGCTTCTTCACATTTGTTAAACAAGAATCACTTCGCTGCATTGCAGCATGCGACCTGCTTTTCTCAGTGTTTCTCTGAGACTATAAACTGAAGTCTTTGCACTTTCATCTACTTCTTAGCTCCTGTCTTGCTACAAAAATCATCCCTGTCACAAGCTCTGATACTCCAAGGCGCTGTCTTTGGTTATACAGAAACGCAATACTACTTCTTTATTATGGGATAAAGCAGTGTTGGAAATACTCGGTTCATACGATGATAACGATAGTGCTTTGTTTCTGCAAATTTGTGGAGCTAATGGCTCTCAACATTGGCCTCTGTTGTTAGAACCTTAGCAGGTTAGTTTAGGACTGTTTCTGGACTACAAAATAGGTTCTGGTGAAGTGTGACTGTTTCCAGTTATTCCTTTGACAACATCAGTCATAAAAAGTGTGCATGCAAACTTATTCACTTTAAAGTTTTAGGAATACCGTTATACTGGGCTAAATATGCCAAAGTGAAATAGAGCAGAAGGTTGAGTCTTAGTTAACACGGTCTCACTGTATTCCTTTGTATTTGCTTACAGATTTTTCAAGGGTGTATCTAGGGTCCTTGTGTTTACTGTTAGCTTTGGCATGCGGGAAACCTGAAAACAGTTTTCAGGATAGCAAAGATTGTAATGGTATTCTTTGTTTATCCATGTGACTCAGTTTTCACTTTCTTAAGAGTAGCAACCTGAGGACTGCAGGATTGTTGATACAGAGAACAATAAGAATATACCCACACTTTCATGTCTAAAGTTGGCTTGTGTGTCATTAAATATTTCATTTACTTTATTTCAGTTAAATATAAGGAGGCAGTGCTGCCTTATTCTTTTCATCTTCATTTTGTGCTGTTACAGCTCCTTTCCTTTAAAAGAATTCTAAAGAGGCTTGATGCATTTAAAGCATCAACCAAGAGCCTGTTTTTTTTCTTTTTTTCTTTTTTTCTTTTTTTTCTGTTTAAAAGATGTTAAAATAGTGTAAATCAGGAATTGACTTGCAAATTAAGCTGTTCAGCTCTGGCAGCAAAAGCTGAGTTTACAATTACGAGTCTCCAAGGTAGCTGAAACTTTCTTCCTCTTGAAATGAAAGTGTTTTCCAGTTCTGAACGAATTGCAACTCTACTACAAAACGGAACAGTTTTTCACCAGAGAGGCAAAGAACCTCATGTTTTTGCTTTCTCCTGAACCTGCCCATTTCAATGATAGCTTTTGTCTTTCTAATTAATTACGGACTTTGATCAGTAATGCTTGAACTGAAGTCCAGCCACTGATGCATTCTTTAGTGCTCGTCTTCACGTTTGCAAGTCTTTTGTCTCGAGGCATTGTGTTACGGGTGAAAGCAAAACTTTTCTTTTTCCCCTTCGCCCTTGGGCAACCCAGTGATGCTGTTCTTGGTGTCACATAGCATGGCTCTAACTGTCTTTGTTATTCCTTAGGGAAGAAACTGGACTCTTACCAAGATAAGAAACCTGATATATGTAGAAGTCTACAAGTAAGATATCCTCTTGCCTCATCTCTGTAATTTGTACACTGCGTCTTACTGCTTTAAGAAGACATAAAAATGTGGTTGAAACTGGGAGAAAGAGAACTACAACTTGAGAGCATTTAGCTGGAAGCAGAGTACGAAGAAGTTAAAGCACTTAATGTTTCAGGAAAAGCAAGAAATCAAGGTGAAATATGGCTGGATATCTAAGCCCTGAGACTTCTGCAGGATATCCATCTGAGAGGAAGTTATAGAAAGGAAACATAAAGCAAACTGCTGAGTCACAGCAGCAGGTTACTCAGTCAGTTACTCTTAATCATTGCATAGGACTATTGCAAAATCTGGAAACAGGTGCATCCAGTTTTTCACTATTTGATCAACCAGCCATCTTTGGAAGTAACAGCAACAGCTTGCCTAGACTAGGACGTAATTTGGACCAGTACTTTCACTGTTTTCTCTGCACTTTGAATTCTTCTGCTTATGCTTTAAGTAGTGAATGACCTTAATGAGAATATGAGAATATGTTGGCTGTCTAAATCTAAGTAGCAGAATATTGTTGTGCTTGAAGATAATGTGAACTTGACTGCACTGAGGTTTTTTATTTGTTGGGTTGTGATTTGTTTGTTTGTTTGTTTGTTTTTAATCTGAAAGCATAGACAATATCTTTTGCAGGATTCCATAAATCATTAAAAGTACGCTGTGTGTTTGCCAAAGGAAATCCCTCTAAGGGATTATGGATAACCTGAAAAATGTTTAATGCTTGTAAAACATGTATGTCTTGTAGCTGTTAAGCTTCTGAAACCACTGAGGATGTGACTAAAGAAGAATATTTACAGACGTTAGTTTTAGCTTTATAGGGAGCTATTCCCAGTAAAAGCCTCACTGTAGCTGCACTGAATTAGCCTTTGAAGCTCCTCTTTGCAGTTCCTGTAGGAAGGAACCTAGGAAAGCTATTTGAGGTTCGATTTTCTTTTCTGAATAGTTCCCACAAGCATCTACAAATTAAAATTTGGATCTAGCAGAAGGAGGAAGAGTAAAGTCACTTTCTTGTAAATCTTTGTAAATGCTGAACTACTGTGATGTATAAATGTGGTTTGTTAATGTGTGGGATAGAATACTGCAAGATGTAACTGGTGCGGTATGCCTCATCAAGGCTTTTTTTTTGCTGTTCTGAATATTAAAGGATAAGCAGGCCATAACAAGGGAGAGCTTCCTAACTGCAAAAGCAAATCATTGGTTTCTCAAAGTTCTGATAAAACCAGAAAAAGCAAGTCTGCAAGTCACCTGTACAATGTTAACTTTAGCCTTGAAGTGAATTCTTGCAGTTAGGCTGATCAGTGAAGGACTAGGCTATGTTCCAACCTTAAAATCATGCGTTGCACTGGGGGATGCATGTTTTTGTGGTTCTTTTTAGCTGTTCTGTTTGTTTTTTCCTTTTAGTTGTGTCTTAAGCTTGGGATAGTAATTCTTACTGTGTAGAATTGTTTGCTTTGTTCCCTGGATAATACAGAAGAAGAAAATCACTAATGTTTTCTATATTAATGAACTCTGCAGACAAACTTGAAGCCCCTCTGGTATAAGAAAATCAGAAGTCATAAGTAGAAACAGACTTTGCAAATAAAAATTTGGTTTTGATGCTGTAACTACACTGAAGCTTATACCAGAATACCTCTGTGTCCTTGAGGATAACTTTTTTGTTCACTCCTGGCTGAGCTAGTGCAACTCTTCTGGGTAAAAAAAGCCGAACAACCAGGCCTACATTATGTTTAGTAAGTGAAGGAATAGGTTGTGCAGGAATGAGTAGGCCAAAGAGAAAGATTACTGTATGTGCCTCGTGCGTGTCGTTTTCTAAGTCTTATGTATGTGTCATTGCCTTTCTGCTTCTAACTTTTCTCGTATACTTGGTCTTGTAAGATAATTATATGTGAAGGCCTTAAATTCCTTCGGGTTATGATGACTCATTCACTGTGAATGTAGTGAGTAATGTGACATTTCAGTTTAATTTAAAGAAAGCAGAGCAAACGCTGAGCGTAGTCATTTTATAGCTTTTCTCCTTTCTTCTTTGTGAGATTCATAGTGCATGTACACGGCATACACTGTTAACTTCAAAACCATTGGTCTTTAATCTTCCTCATCGAGCCAACTCTGTTAGGGGAAAAAAGGCTTAAAGGTAAGTCCTCTAGCTTTAAAATACTTCCCCAGCTATATTAACCAACGGTGCACAAATCGGAGAGGAGAGGTTGTGCTTTGAGCCTCGAGTGCCTGTTGTGTCTTTTTAAAAATCCTTAACTGATATGCTTGCTTGAGAGAAATGAAAATTCTTTTATAGTGTTGTGGCATTTATAGCACAGGTAAAATACTGTCCAAGCTTGAAATGTGGCCTATGATACTTGCAGCAAAGTTGGCAGATGGTGCTTCTAGTGATCTGTCTAACTACAGATAGATATCTTCTTTTTTTTCTCTTTCTTTTTTTCTTAAGCAGAGACTATAGTGTTATTCAGCAGTGCATTTTGTTCAGTGGTAATTGATGTCATTTAATAGAAAGCTCTTCTGAGTTGCAGAAGAGAAGTTTCTTTCAGGTTTTGCTGTCAACGTTTAGTTGTCCTACCCAGCTTTTTTAATCCTTGAAGATTTGTCACAGCTCTGTTCTGTGTGCTGACTTTCCTCAAAGGGAAGAAGACTGGGTTGAACATCTGAGTTAAAGCGCCTGCTTTTGAATTGTCAGGGCGATAAGTACAAAGTTACTGCAGATGACTCTATTTGTGTCCCTGCTCTTTTGGTCAGCACTCAGTGTTGTTGCTGCCCTAGCCCTGTTAACAAATGACAAAGGAACAAAAAAAAAAAAACTCAAAAGAAAGGGAAGCATTAAAATAATTGCACAGGGGAGCTTTATCAATGGAGAAGAATGAAGATGTTCCAATACGGTGTACTTGGGAAGAAGTTGTGACAGCTGATGTAGTTGCTTTGTGAAGTGAGAAATTGTGAATTTCAGTCCACTCTGAATGTTGATGTCCCACGTGTGCATATACCATAGCAGCACAGAGTGATGGGGCTGTGCTGATGAAAGTCACGTGGGAAATATTGTCTGTTTGACTTTTTTAAACAGTTCAGGAAACAAAACAGGTTTGTTTTTATTTTTAAGAGGACATATTTATTTTCATTATTATACATTTATCTGTGGAAGTAGTATCTTTATTATGCATAGTCTTTCATGAATGTTTTCTTCGGGAGTGCATATAATGATCTCGTGTTTCACATACATTCAGACTTTAATGGATTCAGATATTCAGTTCTCCTAAATATATGTTTGGGGCTATAAGTAAGCACAGCAGGAAACGGGTAGGTAACTAAGGGCTTTCAAGAGATGGAAATGCAAGTTTATTAAAATACATTGCAGAGTTCAGAAGAGGGGAGTAGATTTCTTAGTTTTGTTGATGACATTCTGTATTTAAAAAAAAGTAATATATATTTCTTGTTGCCTCACAAGTAACTGAACAGTTCAGCATAAAAGAAATAAGAAAGTGTACATCGGATGTACAGTGTTATAATTTTCTTAGCTGTGAATGAAAGTTATCTTTGTCTGTGTAAATTTCAGCATTTTTTTCTGGTTTTGGAGAAGGAATTGTAGTCATAACGAAGATTTTGAGTCACTTGGAGTATATGCTTTTGAAGATACACATTCTGCTTGGTGGCTTTTATTTGGAAATGCTTTTCAATTTCCTTCCAGTGTTAGTTTTCATATTGGCTAGGTGGCTTTGGTTCATTTCATCTGGCCTTTGGAGTATGAGTGTGTGGGTCATCTCATAATTATCCTTTAAAATAAATCAGGAAAGATGTGGGAGGCAATTGTTGACTGTTAATGCAATTCCTGAGGTTGCTGTTATCTATTTCTTTGTTATTCTTTGTCTGCAAAGGTTTTTCTAAAATATTTGACAATGCAGAAAGCAGTTCTGAAGGCTTGAAGGCACCCGCTTTAAGGCATTTATGCTTGATTTGTGTTTGTAGTAATTTCATTGGAAGGTGACCTGGGAAGTCACTCCACCTGCAGTGGAGTTGCAGAAATAGCATATAGGCTAGGCCTTGGAGCATTTGCTGCAGAAGGGCTAGTGCAAACCCTCATTGCAAAACGGCTGCAGATCAAGATTTTGATAAAGGCTGGTGCTGCGTAAAGAACATAAAAGATAGCTCCTCTGCTAGGCTCCTTATTGGTGAAGCATAAAACAAAAGCCATGAATATTCTAACTGCTGTCAACCATGTGGTTTGGACTTTTTTAAGCCATCTTGGCACAAGAGTGTTTCTTAATGAGAAATTGGCAAGAGGATTAAAAGACAGTCTTTCTGAAGTGTTAATAAGCTCCTGCCAAGCTTCAAAAGCAGCAGAGAGAGAATGAAAATGCTGACATGAAACCAAGTGTTTTGATGCTGCTGTCATAAGCCAGATAGAAATGGGAGCCATCCTCTCAATAACTGGGAATGTGTTTAGTGGGGTGGGGATAGGCTGTGAAGTTCTGAAAGTGTAGGTGAAGCAACTTGTGCTTGTTGTGATAAAGTTGTCGGTGGAGGGCTCTATAGAGAGTGACAACCTACAGCCTGCTGCAGTGTTTTTACTCCCAAAGATAAAAAGCTGTAAAACAGTGTTCCTTAAAATCAGTAAAAGAGATGTTCTAGATTTGTGGCATCAGGAGATTTTCAAGAGGCATGTGGTTTTCTGCATTGTGGACAGCTAACAAAAACAAAATGAAAGTATGAATCTATGATATGGCAAATCTGTCTTCAGAGATTCTGGCAAAATAATGTTAGTTCTATTACTTAACTTTCAATGCTTAGTAGAGAGAACAAGTATCAGACTTTTTCAGTTTACTTTGGTTAACCTATGAGCTGCATTTGAAACATAACATCTTTTTGTCTCTCCTTTTGACCTCTCAACACAAAACACTGTCCGGCCCTACCCACTCAAAAAACAGCAAAGAAAAACCATGGGAAAAAAAGCACCAAAAAACCCTACCAAAAACAGTCTAGGAGATTTGGGCTCCCAGATGGCACTTAACTGCTGGACTATTGTCTCTTGACTTTTTCTTTACTGTTTTATTTTTCTTTCAGGCTACTATATTTGACTTTGCTCCAGCAGAGTTTCCAATTACAGAAAGCGTTCTCTAACAAAGAATGTTTCCAGGGCTGCAGATGTTTCACTCATTACATAATACTGAGCATGGCTAACCTTTAAAGCTTGCAACTGGGGCAGTGCATTTTGTAATGCACTTCCTTTGCTCTGAGAACTATTACTAGTTTTCTTATTATTAATGTTCTTATGATATTTTTATTATTAGTTTTCTCTTTTGGACTATTTTTTTTTTCTTTTCCAGTGGCTGGAGTGGTTACTTTCTGTCATGTGAAAGAACAGCTGGGTGAAACTGGCTTATTAAACGAGTATAGTTGAACTGCTTACTGATCATTATTCTTCCTTTCTCACATATTTCAATTTCTGTTTTCTGTCCTTGGCCATAGAACTTCATTTACTGGTACCAAACTTGCCTTCAATCAATTCCAGCTGCTTCTCCTCCAGTCTCTGTAGGTCACTTCAGAATTTGTGTTTTGGCCTCATAGTCTATAACCACTCCAATTTTTGTACCATTGGACAGTTTATAATTACTGTTAAAAAAAAAATAAAAATAAAAATAGAACTATACAGTATGGTAGGTATAGTCTGGAGCAGGTTTTAGTTCTTACCATGTCCATTCCTCTACTCTGCCTCCACTTCTCCCTCTAAGTAGGATATTTCTGAGTGGCATCTTCATAATTGTGACCATCCTTGATCACAGGGTCTGTTAACCTAGTGACTTTGTCAGTCAGCTGTAATTCATTAACGTTCAAACCGTTACTGCAAAACTTTGGTTCAGAAAGCTTTTTTTTATGTTTGATATAAGCATTTACATTGTGATGTTGCTGACTCGCTGTTTTGCAGTAACAGTAACTGGATTTGCTGACACCCTAAAAAAAAAAAAAAATCTAAGTTCTGCATCCTAAGACAGAATATGATGTTTTCAAGTTATCTTTAATTTTTTGATGAATAATTTCAATTTATTGAATATGAAGTTGAAAATTTAACTAGTTTCCTCTCTTCTTTTGATTATTTTTGTTCAGGCAACCCAAGGAATTGCACACTAGGCAGGAAAACAGAATGCAAGGAAAATTCAGAGCAATGGAGATCAATAATATATTTTGTATATGTCTTGCAAAACTAGTTAATTATTGCTAGGTAATTATCACTTACTGCAGTAGTGGATTTACGAAACTAGATTCATTTCGTCACCACTCCTTCATAATATGAAGCACACTGCTGTGTCATTTCAAAGCCCACAGTTTGAAACTGGAAAGAAAAGCTACATTGGGAGAGTAGAGAGACCTGTTTCCAATTATTTTTTGTACATTTGTTACTGATGCTCATGAAAATCTCAGTAATAAATCCTCAGAGATACCAAATGTATGCCCTAGTCAAACTTTAAAAAAATACTGATATCTTTAGTTATATTAAATGTTATAGCTATGGTGTTTTATTTAGCCTTTGGTCTTTGGGTTTAAAGTATGTCTTCTGATTTGATGCTGGGTTTTCATATTTCACGAAGTTGTAAAATGCAGTTTATTTTTCAGTATTTCAGAAGCTTAAAGCAAAAATGGTTTTATTCTCAAATATTCAGTTTGCAGAACTAAGATACCTGGCTGTTTCTTTGGGATGGAGGGGAAGGCAACTGTTTCATCTAGTTGTATTCCAAGACTTGGTGCCTTTACTTACATAGCAGTTTTTCACCTGAGGTGATTTTTGTCTGATTTTTCTGCTTTCTTCCTAGTGTAGGGCTCTGATGTACTTGGAATGTTTTAGAAGACTTTCTCACCAAACTGGCTGCATTCATTTTGACTTTTATGTATACACTGCCATCAGGTACACAACTAGTTAGTACAGAGTTAACTTTTTTCTTTGGCTATGTGCAAATTTCTGAGAGTCTAGCATAAAAAGCCATTTAAGATTACTTGTACTATCAAGCCTTGACAGAACCTGTTTTCTGGATGAAGCTCAATTAACTGATTTAAAGAAAAAAAAAAAAAAGAAGAAAAAACAAAACGACAAAACATGCTGTAAGAATACTTCATTTAATTAATTAACATGCAGTTTATCTCTTACTTTCTCCTCAGATTTGTTTTTCTTGGTAATATAGACAAGTGTGAAATAATCAGCCTGTGTTTTGTAGCCTTCATACTTATGCAGCCATTACATTCTCAAATGTTCACTTGAAAACTTTATGAAGGAATAGTCCCATATTTGCATATGTGCGTGTTCAGACCCAGACACAAGTGACATCCAACCATTCTTGTTCCACAGCTGGCTGTGTTAGGACAGGTAGAAGCTGGGCATTGCATGTCTATGAAGTTGTTTTCTTAGTTCCGGATTTTAAATGGTCCTGTGATTTAGTCAAGTGACGTTTCATTTTTCTAGTTTGACAATATAATGTGCGTTCTAAAGAAGAAAGTCTTTAAACGTGCACCTAGGGATTCTTTTTCTCTTGTTGCAGATCACATTTGACTAATAAACTGTTAACTGTTAATCTGAACATGTTCAACATTGTTGAATGAGTTTATAATGTTCCATTCTGTAATAGTTTTAAATTGTCCGTGGGTTATGTGAATGCCCGATTTCTGCTATGGCACGCACACCAAACCGAAATGCATAGGTGGGAGTTGCATACTTATCTGAGCACAGATGGGCTTGCTTAGGACTGGCAGTGTATGGACAAGCATAAAGATGTGAGCAGTGTTAGCGAAGATGCATTGAAATGGAGAAATGACTGGAGTGCAAGCTCTTTGGGAAGCCTGTGTGCATAGTCCCGTGCATTCTGGTTCTTAAATTACTGGTGACTCTCATTGTTTGTGCCAGTCACGCTTAATCCTGTGAGGATACATCTGTGTGGTAGAATCATATCTGCATTTTGTGTTTTAGAGAAGTCTGAAACAAGTTTGGCTTGCCAAGTCCACTATCGTGTTCTTTGTTACTTTTCAAAGTAACTTCGATTATTAGCTTTCATGTATTAAGATCTCGTTAAAGAAATACAGAACTGGAGTCACTTAGAATGAAAGCTTCTCTTTTCTTGAATACAGTTAATATTGAGAACTGCCTTTCTTACTATCGGTGTGGAAAGCGACTAGAATAGCATGCAGCGTGAAGATAGTATTATTGTTGGTTCAACGTTACGTTGTTGATGCAATTCCACTACTGTGGAGTTCTAAAAAATTGTACTAACTGTATCAGTACAAACTTCATAAGCAATAGTGGTTTCATCACAATTGTATTTCAGTTTGATTTCTTTTTTTTCTTTTCTTTTTTTTTTTAACAAACAACCTGAGACAGAGCTTTTAGGTGTCCGTATCCTCACTAGTGATCAAACGTACTAAGTTCAGGCCTTAAGGTTCTACTTTCTCCTGTTCACAGTAACTAAAATGTACTGTTGTGATTTAACATCACTAATGTTTGCAAAAATCGTTTTTTTTTTAGTCAGTGCAGTTAGCTTCTTTGCACAAATTTTGTCATGCTTTTATCTTTACAACTGCTGCAAGAGATTACATAGAGACTTTGGTATTTGAAATGCGTGCAGAAAGAAGAGGGGGTGCAAGCTGAAGGACTAGTGCAGCCTAGCTTTATCTCTTTGCTGTGCTTTGCCAATTGTATATTTAGCTTCATGAAAGGCAATTGCAAATCTTATTTTAACTTCTTTCCATTTTGAATTTTAGTGTAGCTGTTACTAGTTCAAGAAACAAGTTGTCTTGCTAGTTATGTATATAAACTCTTTGACATTTATGTTTGCTAAGTAGTGCTTCTAATGTGAATCAGGGATGTTTCCAAAGTGACTCATTAGAAGAAATTCTGCACTGTTTGCTGTGGTAAAAAGTTAAGATTTCTTAATAAGCATAATGAAGATTCTTTCACGCATAGGGGAAACAAATTGTTCTTCCCATTCCATAACCAATAATACCATTTACTCCCAGAACAAGATGAAAGAAAACCCAGTACAAGTAAAGAAAAAGCAGCCGATCTCTTCCCCCTCTGTACCGCAGAAAGGAACTTCTCTTTTTCAATTTTCAGGTTTTTTTTTTTCCCTCTTCTCCTTAGTTCATTGGAAATAATGGAGAAATCATAAGTATAAAGACTGAATAGCTTACTAAGTTCTGTACTGTGGAGTTGGTTGTTTATGATTATTCTTTTTTGGTCTCTGAAGTTTTGCTTCACGTAGTGGCTGAAAAGGCAAAGTAATGCTTCTCTCTTGCTTGTATTTTAGCCAGCAAATTTCCCAAGTGTTGCATATGACCTCGTGACAAACTATCTTGTCCAGCAGAATCTTTGTCTTTTAAACTAGTTTAGTGAATTCACTGTCTTCCCTGGTCCTTAGGACAGCTTATTTTAGGAATAAATCAAGGGGATAGAGTGGATATATGTTTTTTCTTCTCTTATTTACTGACAGTAATGAAGTATGATTCATTTGCAAAACTTTGTGTGGGACTCTTGAGTTGTGTTTAACATCTGCTGTGCTTAAAGATCTTAACTGTGCTGGCTGGCTGATTGCAAAATAGATCTTTCAGACACACTGTACAAAAAGTGATGAGATTATTCCTGAGTCTGGAATGAAACTCATTTCCTTACCAGCCTTGTTACAAAAATATTTTCTGTTTTGGGGAAAGTATGCCATCTTCCTATGAGTTGATTGTCATTGTGCATGCTGTATGCTTGCATGCAATGGTTTGTAAGTAGTAGATACTTTCCACGCATATTTCTTTGGTACCATCATTGTCTGGGAAAAGGTAGAAGTAAGTTTAATTGTTTGCTAAGTCACGTGTTGATCATTTATCACTTGCAGAAAAACCTTTACAATTTCAGTTCTTTGACCATCTCTTCAGTATTTTCAATTAATTGGATTTCTGGATTTGAATTACAATGAAAATAGGCTGAAAAAGTGATGGCTTTATTTTTGTCATTTAGGGTCAAGAATATCTCAGTTCTGTGTCTTCTTATGGGTAGTGAAGGAAAGGTGATCAGTTTAAAGAAAGAGTCTGTCTATCTTGTAAGCCTTCTGCTTTTTCAAGGGATTGTTCTTGTTCATAACGAAATCACACTGTGCTAAGAAGCAGTAAAGTGAGTTTCTTCAATTGCAGGAAGATTGGCATGTGTTTTGTCTCTAAAACTGTTTTCTGTTAAATGTTAGTTTTTTACTGTTCTCATTTCAGTTCTTCCTAATGGACAATTTCTTAGAATTTGGAGATTTTTTATAAACAAAGTTTAACTTAATTTGGTGTATTTTTTTTTTTACTGTGTGCAATATAGGCTTGGGAAGAGCTTAATTCAATTTGAGGATATTAGTAGGTATCAAGTTTTCTGTGTAGGCAGTAGTGTGCTCAAAGATGAGTAAATAAGGGGCTTTTACCACCAACTTGATTTTTTTGTGTGTGTGGGTATGTTAGTTGTCCTACTGAGCCTTATACTAACTTTTTGAGAAGAAGTAAGGTAATCATTTCAGTTAGATGTTAACTGAATAAACCTTTTACATCCACACACATACTCTTGGCATAGTTTCATTTTAGTCTTCATCTGTGTTGATACCCAACATTTGTGCCACTTTCTTCTGGAAGGTGGAAGAAACGAGCAGTGAAGGATTTGCCTGTACACGAGCAGAGGACAACTACCTGTAAACCCACTGCATGGGTGGATATTATTACTCCAAAGTGAGTGCATACAGACAGATTTCGAAGGATAGCTTCTCTATACTAGTGTCAATCTCTATACTAGTGTCAAGTATAAATATTGATTCCTCTTTGTCACGGGGTTATCTGGACCAAGTCTATGCCCATGACAGGGACAGTGGGACCAAGGGCCCCCCCTTCTTAGCTCCCCCCCCAGAGAGAACGGGAAGGGAAAGGAAAGAAAACGAACAGACCTCTAGGGAGGTAAACTTATTTTACTAACTATAATATAATACAGTCTAATTAAGACGGATAAGTCAAACAAAGTGGAGAGAGAGAGTTATCGGAGCACTTGCCTCTTTGTCGGTCAAGAGAAGAAGAGACCACCCCCAGCCCGTCCCTCCGTGACGTGTAGGGACAGGTACCCGGATTAAAGTGTTAACACTTTAACTCCCAATGCACTGCATGATGTTATGATGTGGAATACTGAAAACCAAAATCACAAAACCGTGACACTCTTCTTTAAGTCTGCTTGCCCAAAAGCGCATTTTCCTGTTCTGTAATTGTTGTTCCTATCTTATGCTAGGTTACCCATCAAATTTTAGTGTATAATTGAAAACTAATGTTTTAGAATTAAGGATGACCTATACTTTGAATTAGATCATTTTATCACCTTTTCAAAGACAGATGTCGTGAAGTACGTTATAAGTTTTGTCACTTCATTGATGAAAAACCTCTTCTAGAAAAAGGATCTCTAGTCTAAGACAAAAGTTGCTGGGAAGTAGAAGACAAGTTTTATTTTCTCCACCACTCTCTTTGAGCAGATCTAAACTATACTTTAAAGGCAGGTTACAAAACACTGAAGCAGTTTTGATTCAGCACAGTTGGCTCATGTGATGTTGGGGCAATGTGTTACAGTAATAGCGTTTGATCCTGGAGATAAGATACTTGCAGAAGTTCTATTTGGAGTTCAAAAAGCAAAGTTAGGCTTATATGTTTGTGTTGCTTCTGTTTCCTGAGTTGGCTCTGCATCTGCTCTGCACAACGTTATTTGGTATAAAATTGGATTTTGTTGTGTGGCTGTCCAAAGTGTATTTTAAATGCTTTCTGAAATACTTTGAAATCTTTTGAGATAAGAGCTTCCCTGTGTAATGCCCCTCCTAGCATCATTTCCAAGAACCTTTTAATCGTACCTTGTTTCAAAAATAAATGAGATGATCTAAACTTTTGGCAGAGTGAGTGGATCTTGCATCTCTGTTACAAGCGAACATTACTTGACTGCAAGTAGTGGGCATAGCAGTAAAGCGGATTATGTCATAAATGAATTCTGTGCAGAAGGATCTTGGGAGGGCAATTCTGCATCCAACACTGTTAAGATAAATATTTACTGTTACTCAGATTATGGCATGTTGAAGTTAAGAGTTGTCTCCTTCCCCCCCGCGCCCCCCCCCCTTTTTTTCCCAGATAACACAGAGTAATTTTTTTATTTTTTTTTTTAAATATATATGTGTATATCTAAAGAATAGGAGTCCTCAGATCTGGTAATCCATATAAAATGAAGGCTGAGGACTTTATCTCAATTTTGGAATTGAAAAGCTTATAAGTGCATGATAAAAGCAATATAGCTATGAAATAAAATGCAGATGCAGTACTTACTTTTCCATCTTCACTTCCTTGTGGCTGATTGTATTTTGCTCTCACAAATTTTTATGTCTTCACAAGAATGACTCTTGTTGC
The DNA here is from genome assembly GCA_016647715.1 of Pavo muticus. Classification (NCBI taxonomy): domain Eukaryota; kingdom Metazoa; phylum Chordata; class Aves; order Galliformes; family Phasianidae; genus Pavo; species Pavo muticus. Next base: position 261,775 of record JACDJE010000477.1, on the reverse strand, counting down.
AGTTATAGCTAACTGTAAAGAGAGAGTAGCAGTGTAGCTGTGTGGAAAGAAGCTTGTAACTGAAGGCTTGGAGTGATGTCAGTAAACACGGAAGCTATTGCTAATAATTTAGCATTTTTTCGTAATTGTGTCTTAGTGAGAAACCTTTTTCCAAAAGCAATTCCGCTATGAAATCTCTCCTTAAGAAAGTCCGTGTTCTGTATGAAGCTGATAGCTGACTTTTTGTATTTTTTATATAACATTATGGAAGCACCATAAAAGTTACATTCCAGTTGTGAGAAAACTGTTGTCTGTTTTAGAAAGTTAAACCTAACGTGGGCTGTATTTCTGGCTTTGAGCAATGAAAAAAAAAATGTGTTTTTCTCCATGTTTTTTGCTGAGCGTAGCCTTTGGCTTAAATGGGGCTTACTGAGTGCTTTAAATGTTGTCTGTGCAGGTTACTTTTCCTTTTCACCTATAAAATGTAGTATCTTTGATAGGAATTCTTGTATGAAAAATGTGGGTATGTTTGAAGTAAATCTTCTAGTATGAAGTCTAATTGATTTCTTAAAAAGAAATTTTTGGTCCTAAACTGTTTGTGGCAAGCTTTTCTACTATGGTCTATTAATGAATTGGAAAACTAACTTCATTTAAATCATTTCTGCATGCACCTTACCTATGCTTTGAATGGACATGGAGTTTTTTAATTCCTCTAACAGTGTTTCATGTGATCTAAAAATAGAATTCCTAGTTTTTATTTTCAAAATATTTGACAAAAATATATTTCATATTAAAGCTGATGTCCCTTTCTGTGGAGTGGGTCATAGATATTTATGTGTCCAGTGATGCTCAGATAAGAGTACTAAGAGTAGCATGTCTGCTAGTTCTTGTGTGAGATATTACAAAAACAGTGCAAAATGGCAGTGAATTCATCTTGCAGCCCTACGACTCGTACTTTGTTGGTTGTTTTTTTTCACTGCAGTTCAGAAGGCAAAGCATCCTTAGGGTAACTGAAGTCTGAAGATCTATTTTTTGATGGCTGTTAATTTGTAGCTTAGTCTGCACTTATATTTATAAAGTCTTGCATTACAGAAGATGCCCATGCACTGATGAGATAGCCAGGGCTTAGGAAGAGCTATAAAACTAAGATCTCTCTTGAGAGGCCCTTTTGCTTTAAATCTTTGTGAAGTAGGAGAACATATTCTCCAATAACTGAGTTGTAGTGCTTACTTGAAACCTTATCATTTTGGAGAAAGGAACTTTCAGAACATTTTTCAAAATTCCCTGAATGTTGTGCTGACATATGAAGCTTGTGTGCCAAGTGTCTCAGCTGAATTGTCAGGTGACTCTGACTTCTGCCTGCCATATTACACAGATTTTCTATGAAGTAAATCATAACCATGGCTAAGAAAAAAGTGTAAAATCATAGCTGTATTTGTATGCTCCTTAGCAACAAATTGCTGCAGTTTTATTGATCCCCACTGGAAAAATTTGGGAAAGGATTCTCATAATTTCCATTCTAACCTTTCATATTTTAGTATTTAATTTTTCGAGTTCTTTTCAATTAACTTCTTCTGTTTACTGAGGAATCCTACATTTCTCAATTTTAAATGACATTAGTGCATTTTGGCTCAGGACTTTTTTTAAGGGAGAAGCTTGTTTCCTTTTTTTTTCTTCCT
>JACDJE010000477.1:212508-260102 GCA_016647715.1 Pavo muticus | reverse complement strand
TTTAAATTGTGAACAAGTTCAAGCATCTTGAGAGGTAAACGGAAACATTTTAGAATCTTAGTTTTATGATTAATCCAGTGCAAGTCAGTGCAGCTGCTGAAAGCTGCTGCTTTTCTGCTGAGATAGAATTACCACGTAATTACTCTGGTTGAGCACTGAACAGTCCTTGCCAGGTTAACATTCAGCCAGAGCAGTTCTTGTTCGTTTTGTGATTGCGTAAACTCTGTTTCTGGTCAAAAGTGAGGTGGGAATGGGTTGTAGCAGTATGAGGAGAGGCTTTTTAATGAAAGCACTAATTTATATGAGATTAACATGAAGCCATTAACCTGTGCATTTCATGATGACTTATTTACCTGTGAAAAGCTTTATCACTAGTTTAATGCTGTTTATGACAGTAAGGAGGATGAACTGCAGTGAGTTGTGAAGTTTAAAGTCATTCAGAATCTTCACAAGCAGATACGGCATTCAAGTCGTTTTCTTGTTCTTCAAGAGATCTGAGGACAGAACATCTGACAGAATTGAACTAAGCTGGAGAAAGGAGGCAGAATAGGTGTATACTCCCAGACCACCTTTCTGTTAGTGGATGTTAATGTTTCTGCAATTACAGTGGCAATAAGGATCTTGTAAATGTGAGACACTTCTCAATTTTGGTGCACTTTATGCGCAGAATTGTAGAGATTGAAAGGGACCTCTGGATCGTGCTTGAATATTTCTCTGTCATCTTTCAGAAGGATGGGTATTTCATGAAAACTGATACTTGAAATTGTACTTGTGATATTTACGTATAGTCTGCCAAATAGTTTTGCTCATAAAAAAAATACATTCCACTGTTTTAAAATCAGATGTTAAGTGAACGTGCTGAGTATTTGGAGAGCAAATCTTTCCAGATCTAGAATGTGCAGCTGAACAGTGATATATGCAGCCTAATCAGCTGATGAAATGTGGGCTTGGATGTGTGATTTCCTTAAATGACTTCCGGATGTTAAAGTCGCCTGCTGAATGTCTCAAGACCCTGCTGTTGGGCCTAAAATATGGAACAAAATGGATGAAACGTGCAGATGATTAACTAGTGAGCATATATACTTTAAATTGTTCTCTCTTCTGAAGGGAAAAAAAGTAAGTATAATTCTGTAGTCAAATTGCTTAGTAAATGATGCCAGAAAAATATAGGTCATTCTAGTTTGGGGTACCTGCTTTATTTTATGGCCTGTGAAGAGCTTGAATGATCTAATAGCTAATGCCAAGCAAATTTTTGTGCGCTCCTGTGTTAGGAACTTTGACCTCTATATCTCACTTAAACTTCCTTGTGCTAAAACATTTCTGTTACAGCACTAGAACTGAAATCTAATTACCTGCCTATCTTTTTGAGTTTTTTGTGTTTTTTCTGGAGTTTCCCTAGAATTTTCTTGAATTCCGTGAAGACTATATAGGATTTTTTTTATTTGCTTAATTTTCTTTAAATATTTTAAACGGTGATAGCTTGATAGCTGTTTAGGAAAAGGTTTTAGTTTGAATGCAGTGTGTTTGATTTATTTATCCTTATTTTCCTTAGGAGTACTTTTATAACCATGATAGAAGACAAAGGCCCACGGGTGGCTGACTATTTTGTAGTGGCAGGACTGACTGATACAGATGCTTCAAACCTCTTGGACCAAGAAATAAGCCGACATGAAAGCGGTCCGAAGGCTCCAATTACTGACATTGCTGTGATAATTAAATCGGCTGGTGAAACTGTCCCGGAGGGGTACACCTGCGTTGAAGCCACCCCTACAGCCCTCCAAGCCAATCTAAACTATGGAAGTCTTAAGAGTCCTGAACTTTTTCTCTGCTACAAGAGAGGCCGAGACAAACCACCTCTTACTGACATCGGGTGAGATACTTGTGACTATTTAATTCCCTCTGCAGTGATGATAAAATCTTGCTTTTCACAGGTGATGCTGAAAACAGATATGCAAAAGCTTATTGAAGCATATAGTTTCGAATATGTACTACTTGTTTCATGTATCTGTGTGGCATTTTTATTCTGAAATAAGTTGTCAGTCTTCTAGTGAACTTGTCTTTTTGAAAGGAATGAGAATGTTTTAACTTGAGATTACATATATACATAAATATGGAGCAAGTCAAATAGGAGACATAAAGTTCTCTGCTGCAGGCTTTATGAAAGGTAAGATTAATATTATAAAATCAATGTATATAAATGGTATTGTGCAAACTCAGAAATGTAATATATTTCATCTGGAAGTGATAACTTAAGAAAAAAATACTGCTATGCAGAATTCTCTTTTAGCTCACTTTAAGGTGAAAGATACCGCTTAAAAATGAAAGGATAGTGGAACAAAAGATCTAAATTTATCTACTTAACCAAGAATCTTGAGGCCTGCCTTAGAAAGAGGTGCGAGATTTTATGAGGTTGCTTGTAAGTTCTGACATAAGGAGCTGCAAACACTTTTATGTAATCTGTTGACAACTCTATTCAGGCTTGTATCTCCAAAACAAAAAAGGAAACTTTTTTTTTTTGTCTGAAGTATAGATTTCTACAGATTTACTAGTACTGAAATTGTAAACCTTTAATATGTTGTACTGTACTGGCGCAACATGGTGTCTATGACACTTGCAAGCTTCCTGAAATTATTCATTTTCTCTTGATTACATGTGATAATTTTTAAGAATACACTTAAGTAACTCAAAACCTTTTCATCTGCCAGAAGTGTGAAGATTTTTTTCCCCTGAAGTCTAAACCACAACTTGTTCTCAGTAAACTTTAATCAGTGCTGACTTTCAGAATGGAAAAATTACTACTGATCTCCAGAACTTCTTGAAATATTCGGCTTAGTTCTAAACTGAGCTTGAAAGTTGCAGAGATGAGTGCTGACTTTTTCAGCTTCAATCTGTACAATACAAATTAAATATTTTAACTACAACATTTGCTAATTCTTAGCTCTAAAATCTTTACTAGAAGTGAGGCAGATCTCAGTGTAACATTTCTGTCTCTCGTTATCTTGAGATGTCCTCAGTTTCTGTATTAACTCATATTTGTTCTTGGCTGCATTTTGCTGCTGCAGTATAATACTGACAAAATAAAATTGGGAGCATCTGTGGCTCTAAACAATTTCGGAGGTATATAGCTTAATAAATGTAGAATGTTTGTTGAAGATTAACATGTTTGTGGCTTTACCAAATTAGTTTATCTGTGTATAGAAATATGTGATAAATTGGAGTGTTAAGCTGTAGAGGAAAAAAAAAAAACAAAAACAGCAGAGTGGAACTGACCCATCTGTGTGGTTGGGAATCATGAATGCTGTAAATTCGGTGCGTAATATATGAAGGGAGGTGTGGAAGCTCTGAACTAATTTTATTACTCAAAGGATTCTGAGTTTCAAGTTTTAAGGTGCATGATCAAAAAATCCCCCCCAAAGTCTTGAGGTGGTGAGTATAATGATTTTGTGCTACTTCCATCTTGAGGAAATTCTCCATCTGTAACAACTCATGCAGTACTGCGCTGTTGTCTGAATTGCTCCATGTAGCACTGTTTCTTTGTTCCTCTGGTAAGGACATCGTAGAATTACTGGGAATACAGAATTACTGGAGCAAAAGAAAATGGAAAATTGGTGGGGCAACTGCTACAATAGCGGTAATCTAATAAATGTGTTTGGTTTTCCTTATTTAGTAAATAAGCAATGAAGAGTAAAGTAAAATCACTTGTCTTTGTAAATGGCAAGTGTAGTTAATGTCATTTATAAGTTTAAGCATGTCAGGCACAATGAGTACATACTCTTTGGACTTAGAGTTTGTGAACATCAGCTGGTGAGTAGAGTCCAGTTTGGGGAAAAAAACTAGTAGTGAAGTCTTGGTAACAAAGTGAGTTACGTGACAAGATCTGTGATCTGAAGATCGTAGTACAAGTTATATAGTTAGCCTTATGTATTCAAATTTCAGTTAATCTTGGCTATCTAAACTATGTCCTAATACTCTCCAGTGAAACTGTGATTTTAAAATGGTTGTTCTCTGTACATGTGCCTGAAACTGCAGGATAACTGTTGTGATGGTATTTAAATGTGTAGAACTGCGGTATGCGACTGAGTTATGTGACAAACTCCACTAAGTTTTAGCAGGAGGAAAAATTTGCAGAATTTTGCAAATTTTGCAAGAGAATTTTGCTTGCTGAAAGTGATATTTAAACCACCAGCCTTCAGCCTGTGCTTCTGTGGAAGGGGCTCTGCTAGTACATGTTTATTTTCACGTCCCCCTCAACTTTTGACGCTTGAGTGCTTGGATCGGTTTTTTGCTTATCAGCTGATAAGCAAAACAGAGGAATATCTGTCTACTATGAGCTTTCCAGGTTGATCTGTTCTTTTTAAATTATTGATATTTGGCAAGTAGCTTTTTATTCTGTACTTTGTTTTACACGGATCTAGTAAAGGTGTCACATGTAATAAGTAGTGGCAGACTTTTTTCTCTGAGCAGTGGTGCATATGAATGTTTTCCCCCTGCTGCTCCTGCTTTTGTGCAACTATGTTCAAGAGATGGTTCGAGCAATCTGCTTTGTGAATCTCGGTGTGTTCAAATAAAAGTGGAATTTGGACAAGGGATGTATTATAGGTCAAATGAACTCTCTGAAGGCTAATTTATTCTGTGTTGTTTTTTTTTTTTTTCAGTTGGAAGTTACGTGTGAAAGAATGTTTTAGCTTTAATTGTCCTTTGAGTCAGCTGACACACTAAATAGACTTATTAGAGGAAGATTATCTCCTCAAAAGGGTTAAATCCATAGTGGGATATTGTTTTAATATATAAACAAACAACTTTGTAATGTAACATATACTACTATAAGACAAGCATTTATAAAACAAAATAAAAAGTAACTTATATGGAAATAACTGTATATAAAACAAGTATAATTACATCTAAGGAAGTTAGTTATATTTATAGTATTATGTAGCAAATACACAATTTAAGGGTTTAAACCTATTCATTCGTAGGTTTTAAAATGATGAATATTTCTACTCATCTTGCCATCTGAGCATTCAAATAAGTATTGTAAATGTATGTATGTATGTGTATATATGTGTGTATGTGTATATATGTGCATGTGTGTATATGTGTACAGTAGTCCTGAAAGATTATACGTATTTTTAGGGAAATGGATTAAAGAAATACTGTTCAGAGGAATGTGCGAAGTGGAAGCATTGTTCTGCTGTTTCTTTGTCATTTTCCTTGTGTTCTGTTTTTCTGTGCCTTCTGTCCTGTTTTAGTCCCATTGTCAGACCTTCCTATTCTTCTCTTGGTTCTTAAGCTGTAGGGTCTGTAAGCTGCTAGCAACTTCCTCTTGTAGCTGCTCACTTTCATATAGTTAAGCCGTCTGCCGATCGTCTGACTGTTGCATCTACTGTGATTGTTTTTAGTTGGATGAATAAAGATTTGATCCTAGGACCAGGATCCGTAAGGTCTTTTTCTTAAGTACAGTTTTAAAATTCAGTACTTTTAAGTGTATGCATTGGTAAATAATTCAGCTACTAGTCATTGTGTTGCTTTCTTCCCAAATATTTTTCCTGACATTCCAAGACATTCAGCAAGAACTGAGATTTGAGATTTGTTTCCATTTAGGTGCGGCAATACATTGAAATAAGATCTCTCTAGCAAGGGAGGTGATTGTCGCCCTCTGTTCTGCCATTGTGAGGCTCCAGCTGGAGTACTATGTACAAGTCTGGGGCCTCCAGAATGGGAAAAATGTGGAGCTTTTGGAGAGGGTCCATAGGAGAGCCATGAAGATGATCCAAGGACTGGAGCACCACTCCTGTGAAGACAGGATGAAGGAGCTGGGCTTGTTCAGCCTGGAAGAGAGAAGGCTGTGGGAGGAGACCTCACTGTGGCCTTCCACTATTTAAAGGGAGTTTATAGACCTGAGGGAAATCAACTTTTTACACAGGTAGATAGTTGTAGGACAAAGGGGAATGTTTTTATACTAAAGGAGAGGAGATTTAGATTAGATGTCAGGGGAAGTTTTTTACTGAGAGTGGTGAGCTGCTGAAACAGGTTGCCCAGAGAGGCTGTGGTTGCCCCATCCCTGGAGGTGTTTAAGTCCAGGTTCACTGGGGCCCTGGGCAATGTGATCTAGTGCTTGATCTAGCGGCTGGAAACCTGCAAGTAACAGGAGGATTGGAACTTGATGACCCTTGAGGTCCCTTCATCCCAAGCCACTCTGTGGTTGTCTTCTCACTGGATTTCAGTTGTTAGGAATAGAGAATTCCAGAACTGGTTTCTTACATGAAGGAAAACTTGGCAGAGAAATGCATTTAAGTGTAAGTGGTTTTGATCTTTGTAACACTTTCTGTAGAAGAGATCAGAGTCCTACATTTCTTTTCTTAACCAGAGTTTTTGCATTACTGAGTAATGCTTAAGTTTGGTAACTAATGTACATAAATATATGTAAATACTAAATTTCTTAATTAAATTGGAAGCTTTAGTTTGGTTAGAGCTTCTGTATCAAGAATGCATCTCATTCTGCATAAGTGTTTTCTGAACGTTTGCATGAATTGATTGAGCAAATACTTTTCTTTATTGGAGATGTATTTCAAAAATGAAAGTGAACTCCAGTTTCAGGGAGCTTAGGAGAAAAGGGAGGATTATCTCACTAGCCAGCATCTTCCATTGTTCCTTAAAACCCGCTAGTGTGACAACTGCAGTAGAGTATTTGGAACATCCTAGGATATTAAAGTACACTTACATGTTTAGATAAATAGTAATAATGGTGGCAGTAGAAATAGAAGGTAACTCTTTTCCCTCTGCTTGACCCTAACTCTGACCCTCATTGTACATAGTGTATTTTCATTCTATAATATTTGTATTCTGCCTTATCTTAAATGAGATAAGAATTGTTGTAAAGAGTTATTTTGCATAAGGACTCTAAAGGATGGAAAAATAATTGGAACTTGAGGACAGCTTTCATTTTTTCTCTTGCTTTATGGGGGCAGTGATTCTACTGTTGCAGTCTAGAAAACTGGTCAACCTCTTATATTCTAGAAGCATTGTGTACATATCAAGTTCAAGAAATTCAACAAGACCAAGTGCCTCATCCTGCACTTTGGCCACAACAACCCCAGGCAATGCTACAGGCTTGGGGCAGAGTGGATGGAAGACTGTGTGGAAGAAATAGACCTGGGGGTGTTGGTTGACTCTTGGCTGAACATGAGCCAGCAGTGTACCCAGGTGGCCAAGAAACCCAATGGCATCCTGGCTTGTATCAGAAATAGTGCTGCCAGCAGGATCAGGGAAGTGATCATCCCTCTGTACTCAGCTCTGGTGAGGCTGCACCTCGAGTACTGTGTTCAGTTTTCTGTCCCTCACTACAATAAAGACATTGAGGCCCTGGAGCGTGTCCAGAGAAGAGCACTGAAACTGGTGAGGGGTCTGGAGCACAAATCTTATGAGGATTCAGTTTGGAGTGTGAGTGTTCAGTCTGGAAAAGAGGAAGCTCAGGGGGGCCTTATAGTTCCCTACACAGTACCTTAGAGGAGGTTGTGGTGAGGTGGGGGTTGGCCTCTTCTCCCATGTAGCTAGTGATAGCACTAGAGGGAATGGCCTCAAGTTGCAACAGGGGAGGATCAGATTAGATATTAGGAAGAATTTATTCTCTGGAAGAGTGGTCTGGTGCTGGAATGGGCTGCCCAGGGAGGTGGTTGAGTCAGCATCCCTGGAGGCATTCAAGAAACATTTAGATGTTGTACTGAGGGACATGGCTTACTGGGGAATTATTAGTGGTGGGTGGAGGGTTGGACTAAATGATCTTAGAGGTCTTTTCAAACCTTGGTGATTCTACGATTCTGTGAAGCTCTCCAGTCTTTAAGCATCTTTTTGAGAATTCTTGTAAACCTGCTAAATTGAACTGCTAGAGTTGTCTAATTAACGTGATCTTCCTTCTCAAAAGATGTCAGCTGACTGGTGTTTCTGGGATAACTTTAAGTTGTTGTGTTCTAACTAAAATGCATTTATTTGAAATAAAATGTAACTGAAGCTTCTTGGAGACTGATCTGTTAATATTCTCTTTTGATACATCTTCTAGTGGAGTACTGCTTTAAAAGTGATGTTGCAGCTTAGAAATACTTACAGTATGCTCTTTTTGAATCCAAGGTTACACCTTGAGTTAAATGTAACAAAAGTGTGTTGAGCCAACTCTGTACATCTTAAACAATTATTGAAGGTGATCATGTTGTCTCCCATGAACTAGCTAAATAAATTTGTATTGCAGACTAATGACTAGCAAATTGTTAATCTCTGTGTTTTGTTTAAGAATTACAGGATTATAGTTCTCATATCCTCAGTACTATGACAGGATGCATGTTTGTTATGTGGAATCTGAATAAACAGTAATATTTATATATGTGTATATGTATATATATACACACTGCTTTAAAGGTGGTCAACAGTCTTGAAAGAGTTTTGAAAGGTATGTTATTTTTGGTAGTTCAGAAAATTATTGTATCTGTAAAAAGAATTTTTTTAGCTCATACATCTGACTACCTAGAGCTTTCAACTAATACTTACTGGTAGGCTGTCAAACATTTGGCCACAGACACTTTAGGACAGTTAAAGATGCCTGCCTTCCTGTGGGGAAACTGTTGGTTGAATCTTTAAAAACTGAAAAACATACACTACAGTTTTGTTACATTTTTCTTAAATCTTAACATGAAAACCTGTTTGAATATGTCAGGCACTCTGTAGGTACTCTAGAGAATAAAGTCATTGCTATTTGGAGTAAGGAGTGGAACACTGAGCTTGTCTTAGTATTTGTATGCTAAAAGTACGCATTGATGTGTAGTTTGACTTCCAGTGTTTCTTGTCATGGTCAGATCTAAAGGGCTGTATGTTTAGAAAGGGCCGAAGTACAAAGTTTTGTCTCAGTTAGTTATGAATACAGCAATATCAGCTACTGATCTGGCTAAAAAAAATCCAGATACCATGTGAAGGCTTCAGTATGGGTGTTTAAGATATATATTCTGCTTTCTAGGAATATAATCAGCTCTAGTTGTATATTATTTTTTCATTGTCTGTAGCATTGAGCATTTTTGGTGTGCATGTGCCTGTTATTTGTTTAGTTACTTATTTTTGTTATAGCTTTGGAAATATTGACCAAACTATGAGTATAAACCATTACTGTTTTTTTGGTTGTTTTTTTTGTTTGTTTGTTTGTTTGTTTTGTTTTGTTTTTTTTGTATAGGAAGCAGACTGCTATATCTCTTGTTGTCTACACAATTTTTTAATCACTTTGTTTTTTGAAGTGATAGGAATAGTTTCTAAGAAGTGCTCAGATGTACTATGTGAGACAGTTGCTACTGAATGGACTAGTTCTGTACATTTGCCTATGTAGCTTTGTATGTACCTGAATGCATGTAATATTTTTGTTTCCTTCCTATCCGCAGAGTTCTATATGAAGGGAAGGAACGTATCATTTCAGGCTGCGAAGTGGTTCAAGCTACTCCTTATGGTCGTTGTGCTAACGTTAACAATAGTTCAGCTTCTTCTCAGCGGATCTTTATCACATATCGAAGGGCTCCTCCAGTACGACCTCAGAATTCATTGGCGGTGACAGATATCTGTGTTATTGTTACCAGCAAAGGAGAAACTCCTCCTCATACATTCTGCAAAGTTGATAAGAATTTAAATTGTGGCATGGTGAGTATTTAGATGTTTTAAGTGGTTTTTTTGTTGTTGTTGTTTGTTTGTTTTTTAAGAACTAAGAGAAAAAAGAAAGCAAACACAAAAGAATTAGCTCTTTGGACTCTTGGCACTGTTCAGATGGTGTTCTGTGGCTGCGTAGTTCTTTCTCTCCTTATACCATGTGCGTGACCAGTCTTGTAGTATTTATTATTCCGATTTTTTTTCCTTTTCTATTAAAAGAAATTTCTTAATATGTTATTTCTTTTGATATATAAGAATATTCGTTACTGCTTACACTTTTTTTTTCAGTCACTTTATATTTATTTAGTCTGTTTTGTGTTTAGTTTTCTCTGGCTGCAGTATGTAATTTTTTTTTCTCAAACGGTAGACAAACTACAAAAAAAAAAAAAAAAATCAACCAAACCCTATGTAAGAAGCCAGTTTATGGTAGTACATTTAAAGCTTCTAGTGATCTTGTTTAGAATTTTACCACCATTGATGAGTTTGCCTTTAAATAACGGAGAAAATTGAGTGTGTGAAAGCTGAAAGTGACCTGCTTCACATTTCTACATTCTAACATGGTAATAAGTCAAAGAATAGTGTGGTGGTGTGATTATTTTATGCAAATACGTAATCTCTAAAAATGTGGGAAGGACAGATTATTCGTTCCATGGGTAAAATATACTCAGCAGCCAAACAGTAAGTTTGTTCTGTAATACTTTGTTTCTGTTCTGTTTTTAAGTGGGAGTATATTCAAATGCTTATACTTCATTTCTTTTTTGTCTGTTGTCATCTCTGTTGGCTCTTATAATGGATTTTGTATCTTTCAGTGGGGCTCCAGTGTATACCTTTGTTATAAGAAGTCTGTGCCAGCTTCTAACTCTATAGCATATAAGGCAGGTAAGTAATTTTAGAAGCAGACTGTGTAAACATATTAGCAGAAGGATTCAAATACCTTCTGAAATCAAATAAAAAATTCTGAAAGCTTAGGTGTTGTCTGTTGTAATTGTCTACTAGAGCACGTCAGTTGAAATCAGCTCCTTTAATGCCTTCTCTGCTCACCTCAGTTTTTCCCAGGGGAATGGGGGAGGGAAGCCTTCATAGAAAGAATGTTGTTCTGTGTTAATTTCGTTTATATCGTGACAGGATAGGTAGCTTAGGAGTTTAAATGGACAGCATAGCAAGCATTTCACGTGTAATAAATGACTTCATATTTTGTGTTGTGTTGGTGGTGATGGAGAAGAAGTAATTGAGAATTCCAGTCAGCCTTATTTATATTTCCTTTAATGTTTCATAGCATATCAACATCTTTCAATTAATTTGCAAGTTAATTCTGTTCATTTCATTCAGTTCTACAACTGTTATCTTGTTTCATATTAAAGGAGGGTGGCAAATACTTCGAACAATAAGTGACAGGAAAGCCTTTTCTTTTAAGTCTGGGTTTTATATATATTTTTAATTTATTGCTATTGATTTTTTTTGTTTCCCTGAAGAAGTTGAAAAAGCTTCCAAAGTAGTGTCTACTGAGTATTAAATGCAAGAAATTCCTTTGAGAAGAGTAAACTGCTAAATAGAAATTGAATGCGTAAATAACAAAGTCATTGTAAAATGAAATGAGTATGATGAACTGCAAAAGTGAATTGATACTGGCGTGTTCATTTTCTACAAGCAAGACTTAACTATACTTCTGAAAACAGAGTAGAGATTTTTTTGAACTGAACGTATTAAGTGGTTAGCAGAAAATGTGAAGAGTTAGCTAGCTTATCCTATTTTCAGTGGAGACACTGCTACTACAGTAGATAACTTAGCACTTTCTTCATAGAGATTTCTTTGTAACAAAATCTGTTTCAATGGCATGTTTAAATAACACATGTAATTCCCGAAGTCAAAATCCTCAGTGGTTAGTTTTTACTATGTAGAGATACTTGAGCAGTTAATGAAAGAGAATTTCTCAGTATTCGCATGAAATTTCTAATTGATTGTTAGTGGGATGATTTAGCCTTACTGTTAAATGGGAGAGTTTATTCTGTAGATGTAATCTTCAGCTGTTAAGTCCTGATAAGCAACAGACCTTTCTTCATATTTTGGAAAATGTATAGCTTATATAGGGCTTGCAGAGCAAATTGGCTAACTCTTCATTTTCCTGTACTGAAGGCTTAATTTTCAGATATCCTCAAGAGAACTATGAATCATTCCCACTGTCAGAATCTGTACCTCTCTTCTGCCTTCCTATGGGAGCTACTATTGAATGCTGGGACCCTCAAACCAAATATCCACTACCAGTCTTCTCAACGTTTGTACTGACCTGTTCCTCTGCAGAAAAGGTATATCTATGCATTGTGACTTTGCTTTTTGCTTTAATTTAAATTGCTGATAAGATAAAATAGCCATAATCTCTTCTGTGTTTGACAGCCACTACCAAAGAAATGGTTAAATATTTCACTTAGAAAACTATTATGTCATAAGCCTTATTATGAGACAGATGGAAAAGGAAATAGATAGAAGAGTTTGTGCTATTTAGTCATGTGTAAGTAGAACTATATGCTTGGCAAAACTAACAATACAGGACATGGATTTTTCTGTTCTTTCAAGGAAAGTTCCTGGCAATGCAAAAGTAGCCATGTTGAAGTGATGATTACTTATCAGTATTAAAAATGTTTAAAAAAAAAAAGTTGTTTCCCTGTGATTACCTCAAAAGCTAGTTCCTTTTGAATTGTATGAATGGACTCTGTAGCTATCTGTGTATGTGAGCAGAAAAATAGTTCCCAGAAAAGAGCACAGTGAGGAGAGGAAAGTTAGGTACAAAGAGAAAGTATGTGACAAGTGCTCAAGAAGTGAAGATCTCCTGTGACTAGTGATGATGTTGGAATTCACATAAAATAACAACTCAGAATACAGACAGTGTGCAAAATCTGCACAAAGCCACAAGCACACACAGGCACCAAAAATGTGCTGCATGATTCAGCCCATGTGCAAGAAGTTAGTGTCTGCTATGTGCAACAAAAGCAGGATTATATGTACGTCGCTCTGAAAGTAATGCCACCTATTAATTTCTGTGAAAACTACAACAGATATACCATAGCATCATAGCAATACTTGATTGTGCAAATTCTGAGCTATGGAACACTGTTTGTCAACATTGTCAACTATTAGCTATGCATTTTTGCCAGTGATGAACAGGAGCCTGCATGCTGTGCTTATTTAAAAAATAAAAAAATAAGAATCCACATGAGCTGCTCCTGATGGCATTGTTGCTAAGAAAATGTTGCCCACACATTCCATCTTTCAATAGCCCGAACAGATGAAAGCTGGAAGGCACCAAATCCAAACTCTGTGGTGGGTGTGATAGGACATTCCAGTCAAGACTGGCAATGTACTTCATGACCTTTTCAAAATGGTAGCTGTTACCATCATTCAAAAGAAAGGTTGTCTTCTCTGGCCTCACTCTGCAAGTTTGAGCCTTCAGATTAGTCAGGATGTAGTAGTTAGAGCTGATTGGTTATCCAGTTACGGGTTGTCCCATGTTATTGAGTATAAATACTTAGAGTGAAGTGGCATGAAAAAGAGGAAGAGAGGTACAGGGGTCCAAAAATGTTAAATATTTTCTTTTATGGGGATATTTATTGTATGTTATATATAAAGGAAAAGTAGTTTAGCAAGCTACCAAGAAAAGTATTGTGTGCAAACACCAATGGCTTATGGGTGGTTCAAAAGTTCTAACCCAAACTCCCATTAAGTACTTGATTTACTCAGCTGTGTTTCTTCATCTTTTAGGTTTATGGTGCTGCTATTCAGTTTTATGAGCCTTATCCTCGGGAGTTGCTAACAGAAAAGCAACAACTGCAGTTGGGTCTCTTGACAGCTGTGGAGAGAAAAGTGGTTACTTCCAAGTCCATCAATTCTAATAAATGTATCTGCCTTCTTTCACACTGGCCTTTCTTTGATGCATTTCGAAAATTTCTTATGTTCATCTACAAGCTGTCTGTCTCTGGACCTCATCCTCTTCCCATTGAAAAGTAAGTTAATTGTTTTTCAAGTTAATGTGTGTAGATATCAGCTCAAGTAGTTATCTGGTCTATATGTCACGCTTTGATAGCTGCAATATTTGCTCCATCTCTTGCACTGTATAGCTTGCATTGTACTGATTGTACTGGTAGAAGTTGTTGTTTCTTCTGGTTAATATGAGTAGGTTTTGCAGTGCTAGGAGTATGAACTGGATCGTGAACCCGATTTTACCGTTGCTTTTCTGCTAGAATTTCTGAAGCCTGTTTACCTTTCATTTAAAGTTCTCAGATTCAGAACATTTCTGAGCTACAAGCAGCATGCCAGTGCTTACTCTTTTCGTACTCCAAGTTATTAGACACAAGCGCAGAGACTCTACATTAGCAATATATATCTGTGCCTGTATTAAAAGCACTGCAACTAATGCAGATAAATGTTCTCTGTTCCCCGCCTCCTGTACATGTCTGTCTATAAAGATATAAAACTTTATAAAGGATAATTTTGTTGTGTGGAGTCCTAAAAGTTCACTGAAATCTGTTATCTTTAAAACTGCATTAGACTTCCAGCAATGAAGTATTTTGCTTCTCCTAGCTAAGCCTCATTAGAAACTTAGTAGTATGGAGTTTTGCTACCAGTTTGCCCAAAGGCCAGTGTATTCTTTTTTTTTTTTTTTTGTGTACGTATCTGAATCTGCCAATATTAACTATTCATGAAAAGTGAAATGTGGGTGAGTAGGCCTTCTTTGTTTCAGTTTGTGTAAATAGGCTTCTAAACTTAGCAAAACAGTAAGTAAATAGCAGATGTAGTTCTGGAACTTACAGCAACATAGGAATTCCAGAATGTGACAAACACTGTATTTAGTCCCTGCTTACTCTAAGGTCTTATCTTTTATTTTTCCAGGCACATTTCCCATTTTATGCACAATATACCTTTCCCTTCACCACAAAGGCCAAGAATTCTTGTGCAGGTAAGCAAAATTTTTGCTTTCATTTTTATTTACAGTACTGACAAACACTTCTTGCCTTTGAAAGGCTGGATTTTTTTCCTGTTGTTTTTTTAACTCAGTTTTTAATATACTGCTGTAAGGAGTTAAGAAGATTCCACCCACCAGTTTCCTCTCCTCTTACACTATTATATAACAATGGGTGATATAAACTGCAGAAGCTGTCCTGCTTGTGCTTTTGAAATTTCTGTCATATATTGCTCTTTCATTTTATGGACATCATTTGCATTTTGTCACTGGGGAGTTATGTCACTTTTCCACCAACTATTGTTGGTCAAATGTTATTCCCCTGTGGCACTGACTCCTCTGCTTTGTTTAATCACCTAGTAGCAGTTACATGATCAACACTGAGTCATAAACAGTTGCCTGTAACTTACGAGAATTATCCTGGTGACTAGTACGAACTTGTTGACTTAGTGAACAGAAGTTCCAAAGATTTTCTGATTTGTATCTCTTGTGTGACATTGTTACCCTATCTACCAAGCATTTTATTAGATTATGGATTGAAATATTATACTTCACTAAGTTTGGAATTGTTCTTAGTAATCATGCTATTTTATGTGTTTCAGCTTTCTGCACATGATGCATTAATATTGTCCCAGCCAGTTTCTACTCCACTGCCATTAAGGTATTAATCTTTTATCTGTTTGCTGCTTGAAGTATCCTGAGACAAATAGAAATGAGGCATAAAAGAAAACCAAACACTGCTACAGTATTATTAGTTCTTTTAAAAAGAAAGCTCATTACGTTCTTGTAATACTAGGCAGTGTTTTCTTTTTGACATAGACTTATCCCTTATGAAAGAATAGTGCTTCTGATTATTCTGAAATGAAGATAGATTGCCAGATTATTGTAGAAATAAGAAGTAGGCTGCGGGGAAAAATATAAGTATTTCAATATCTTGTATCTTTGGAATATGTGTAGCAAGCAATTTTTTTTAACACCACAAATAGACTTCTTTTAAATCTTGCATTATTTATCGCTTTTATGGATCTATGGGAGATACTTTTATCAAGCAATTACGTGAAATCAATCAATGCACAAACATTTTGGAAATGGAAAATTATACCTTAGAATTGATATTTATGATTGAGGGTTGATGCAAACCCTCAAGTATGGGAATACTGCCTACTCTTATAGGTCTGGAGATCCCTATGGATGTGACTTGACTTTTTATTTTCTTGGATTTTATTTATAAGTTAAAAACCAAAATATTATCCCTTTTCTTACTTTTTTTCCTTAAATATTAATATACATAATATTCTATATGCAGAAACATCCAGTCACATCTGTTACACAGCCATTTAAGGGAAAAATTGTAGCCAGACACCAAACTGCAAAGTAAGATGTAAGCACTATTCAAAGGACAGATTTTTACGCCTCTAATCCTCTTACAGATGTCAGTAAAATTCCTGAATGTCTGTACAGTATCCAAACAAATGAAATGGAGATTAAATTGCAGAAACTAAAGACAGTTTGATATCAAAAGGATGGATTGTTTTTTTTTTTTTTTTCCTAACTTGCCTAGTATTAGATTTGGTACTGTGATACTAATATTAAATGGATACTGTAGTATATGATTTTTGCCTTTATCTCTTTGTTTGAAGCTACTAGTGTTATTTTGTGCTTGAATTAGTTGATAATACGTTAGGTATTGTCACAGAAACCTAGATGCCTGTGCACATATGGTAGGGCTATAAAAAGCACAGGGTTAGCATAGTGTGTTACAGCGTAAGTTTCCTTAACAGTGGATTTTGAATTTAGGTTTCTCTGCGGCAGTACAAGTCTTGTGCTGGGGTGGTAGCTGTCTGGCTATTTTATGTATGATAATCATATTAAGATTACTCAACTACTGTGTCCAAAACAGCTGTCAGAAGTTCTTTTTTTTTTCTCCTTTCCAATCACCCCTTAGTGGAGCAAACTTCAGCACTCTACTCATGAATCTTGGACCGGAAAACTGTGCTACCCTGTTACTGTTTGTATTGTTAGAAGGCAAGATCCTCCTCCATTCACTTAGACCGGCTGTGTTGACAGGAGTTGCTGAAGCTGTAGTAGCTGTAAGTACAAATTGTTCTGTACGGCAGCAAGGGAAATTGCTGCAAACTCCATAACTACTGTGAAGCTTACATAAATTAGAATGCTTGGTGCATCAACTGATCATTTTTCCTAGCAATATCATTTAGTTAAAATACCCTAGCATGTCTAATTGTAACTATTGAAATGATTGGCGTTTTTCATAAATAATTAAGAAGTGTACTGTAAAAAGTGGTCAAACAGTCTTTTTTTTTTTTTTTTTTTACAGTAAAACAAGGTTCTTAGCAGTTTCAGCTTACTGCATGTAACAACTTCACCTTTTTTTTATTGTGCAATATCTGTTGTCCTGTTTTAATGCGTTGGTTTCATTTCATTTTTCCTTCAGATGATATTTCCATTTCAGTGGCAATGTCCATATATCCCCCTCTGTCCTTTGTCTCTGGCCACCGTACTCAGTGCACCTGTTCCATTTATTGTTGGAGTTGATTCACGATATTTTGATCTGTATGATCCACCACAGGATATTGTGTGCATTGACTTAGACACAAACATGGTGTACATGTAAGTTATATGGGGTTTTTACATTTATCTGTAGATGCAGAGATTGCTAAACTACTTTAGAGAAAATTTGATTTAAAAACTATTTTGTCTAATTGTTTCTGCCTGCCCACTATTCTTTTTCTCATTTCACACATTTCTTAGAGATGTAAAATCTATTAAAGCAAGGGTCACCACTTGGAGCTGCTGAAAAACACATGATGCAGATGCTGTTATAAATGGATTAACAATGAAGTAACAATTAAAATGTATACTCATTAGGAAAATGTGCTAGAAAAGCCAGATAAGAAGATTTTATTATCTCACTGTTTTTTACATTTTCGTCTGGCTCCACCACTTTGGAGCTTGATTTGCATGTGTTTACTAAGTACTGGTATGAACATGAGAGTTTCAGGACCCTTCATGACAAGTGAGGACACTTTGTCAGTGTTAATTAAGAGTTAATTTTTCTTAAGTTACAAGGGCTGAGTTGTGAACTGATCTTGATCTCAGCTGAGATCAAACAAGCAAGATCTTTTGGACTGCCTACGTTTAATTCACAGTATTTTCATTTAATTATGTTTTAATGCCTTTCTCAAGTAAAGGTATTGCCTGACAAGTTTTTCCACATTTTCTCTAGGAGAGGCTAATCTAGAATAACTTTATTTTGTAGTAGATCTTAATGGGAGTGCCGATAACTGAATTGAAAATAAGTTCTTTCATTTCTTAAATTTCTGAGTTATCTTTTCATTTTAGTCTGTTAGATCATAAGTAGAAAGAATTTCTAAGCTATTTAAAGATGAAAGTATGTGTAAGTAAATAATATGTGCATTTTTTCTTTACGAAAATACAATCGCAGCATCATCTTGCATTACTTAAACTCTTGATGGTCATTTTTACTAATCTGAGTCAAAATTAGTTACTCCGGTCAGCTGGATGCTTTTCTGCTTTCATTATGTCAGAAGAACCCTTTCTGTGATGCTCTACTGAGGCAAATGCTTCCTTTAAATTGCTGAAGATGCATTGTTTTATTAGTAGCATCAAATAAAGTAGTAAACAGCGAAGCAGATTGTGTTCATTTTATTTGCCTTTTTTCCTTCTCCTTGGTCCTCATTTCACTGTTGTATATCAAAGTAGTATGCCACCAAAAAAATAGTTGTAACAGATATTATGAAAGAATAATACATTGAAGAAATGTAATGAGGCTAACTTGTTTATATGAAGATACTGCAGTGGAAAGTATCTGCGTGGTTGTTTATTCACAACAAGAATGGAAATTTAAAGTCTGGTTTGCAGAAAAAATGAAGCAGATAAAAGTAGTAGTAGAAAAGAGGGAGAAAAATGTCAAGATTCTGTTGGAATGAGTGATAGAAAGATCAAGTGCAAACCTTACTTGCATTGGTTATTGGATACTGAACTGAAAATGTACTAGTTACTGACCTCATTTCTATTCATCTGAAAGGACTCTGACACTTTGTATCTTATAAGTCCATTTCTTTTTCAATAGCTAATCTGCTGATCATCTTTTGCTTTCTGTTTTTTATATATATCATCTATACCACTTACTTGACTTACAGAGAAATTGAATATGCCTTACATTTGACTTGAAGTTAAATGTGAGATGGTGCTGAAGATCGTATAGAATTCTAAGATTTTCAGGGAGTAAAAATTAATGTTTGATTTTATTTTATGCACAGCTGTTACACAATACAAGAATAACATCTGAAGAATTCAATGCTCTCTAGTACATCAATCTGTCTGACATGGTATTTTTAGGAGAGGTTTGCTGGTATATTCTTTATGATAGCCCGAAGCTTCATTTGCAGTCAAAAATAATGAATGCCTTTTAGTCATTCAACATCTTCCTCAATGTCTTTCGTTGGATGTTTGCAACTGTCTCTGAAAGTAACATCAAAAGCTGATTAAGGAAAGTATCCTTTTTGGGGTGAAAATTTGAGAATTTGTTTCATTTTTGAGAGGTGGTTTTTTTTTTTTTTCATTTTTGGAACAGTACTGCTTGCACTGTTTAAAGGCATGCTGTTGTGGTGGGAGATGACATCTGCAAGCATTTTTAATTTATGAAATTTAGGCTCCCTTCTTAAGCGATATGTCTGTGCCTTTTGAAGTAAAGTCATTGATGCAGAATGCTAAGCAGGCATTCTCTCCCTCTCTTTCAACAAGTTCATATTGTATTCCAGAATGATGTTAATTTGTATCAATAGCAGTAAGGCAAGTTTACTGTAGTATAACTAGTAATCACATACAGATTGGTGTTGTCCGGCTGTACCAGTGAGAGCAGTAAAAATTCTGAAAGGGAAGTCAACAATGTGAAACTTCAACCAAAAAGTCTAAATCAAGTATTAGCGCAGGTCCTCCTACCAGATTGGAGAGCACTTGACTTGTAATTCAATTTATGCTATTCTTTTCTGAGGAAAAGAAATTCTGAGTTGGTATCAATCTTCTGCCTTTTTTTTTTTTTTTTTTTTAATTTCATTTCAGATAAACGGGGCGGTGGCCAGATTTCTTTTTAAATAAGCTCCTTTTTCTGAAAATGAATTAACGTAGTCCAGCGTAAGCAGTTCTTTTCTATATGGTCTGTATTTTTATATATTCTTTTGTCCATCCTGCTTTGTAGATCAGATGATAAGAAGAGTACAAACTGGAAGCAGTTTCCTAAGAAGCCATGTAAAAGTCTGCTCAGCACCTTAAAGAAGCTGCACCCACAGCTGGCAGCAGGTGAAATATATAAAATAAAATGGGAAGGGATAAGGACAGAAACTGCATAAAGCAGGGAAAATAAATATTAAAAGAACTACTAAATTTTCTGATACACATCTACAAGTCTTAAATTATAATTAGCATATAAATGTAAGTACTTCTTTGTAAAATGCGATGTAAATTTTTCTTTTCTTTTGCTTTTTTCCTTTTCCTGTGACTTTCTCATATCTGGAATTTTTTTAACTTTTAGTCACAATTATATTTGTACAGATTTGATATAAACACATTTGAATCTCAGTGTGAGCAATGTTCATGAATCTGATAAAAAATAATAGAGGAAATGAACAGTATCTTACTTGCACGCTCAGTACTTCAGGTATTGTGCAGATACTGGTGAATATCTCAAATGCTGACTACAAAAGTAATCAAGAAGCAAAATATTGACAGTATTTTGTCAAAAGGAAAAAAAAACTGATCATCAAACTAGTAACTTGGAAAGATAAGAACGAACTTGTATCTGACTAAGTGTATTTCATGCATAGCTTCTATCTGTCTGTAGATAGAACCTTCAAGGTAAGATGGTTCAGAGTATGTTTAGTTGCACTGTTATAACAGAGACAGTTACAGCTTCATAGATATACAACAGATACACAAAGTTGGTGAATTATATGAACAGAAAAATGCATTAATTAGGATTTGGGATTTCTTGCCTCAGATTTGTTTGTTTGTTTTGTTTTTCAGATAGACTTTACCTAATCTGTTAGAAACCATCAATTTTTGTTTTGTTTTGTCAGGAGGAAATCCCATATGTTCTGCCTAATACAGGGAATGCTCTAAAAGTAATGCCTCCTATTTTATTATGTTAGCTAACCATGTCAGAGGCAGATGTTGGTGGTATGGCAGTAGAGGTTGAACCTTCCCGACAATACTTCATTACATGTTATAATTGAATGCGTACCTCTGAGCAGCAGATGACAGCAGAGGGGTAGTCTGACAAAAAGGCATCTGATATGGAAGTGTAGATGAAGCAAGGGTGTGGAATTCCATGAGGAATAAATGGCATCTGCTGACATTCATCGATGCTTGCTGAATGTTTATGGAGACCAAACAGCGGATATGGACACAGTGAGGTGGCGAGTGATGTGTTTCAGCAGTGGCACTGACGTAGCAGCTGTGAAACAGTTGGTCATCCCTGCTGGTGCAGATTTTTATGAGCTTGGCATGCAGGCTGTTGTTCATCACTGATGAAAATACATAGCTAATGGTGTTGAAAAATAGTGTTCTGTTGCTCTACCGTATGGTGGTGTTGTGCTCTGTGTAGCTGTTGTAGTTTCAATGGAGGCATTACTTTTGGAGCAGTCTTTGTGTTTAAATGCTGCGAGTTGTTTTCCAATTTTAAGTGGAGCAGAACCAGTGGTTTTTTGTTATTATTATTATTATTTACTTTTATACTTACCTTAAAAACCTGGAACTGTAATCTGTTCCAAGTTGAATTTTCAGCAGTTTCTGCTACTGTCTTTTTTCTTGAAGAATGCCAGAGTGAACTCTGGATGTTATGTGCTTTTGTTCACTGTTTGCTATGATCACTTCTTTGTGTTTCTGTTGATGTATTACTGAAAGACCACATTTAGTTGGGTGTATGTGGTAGTATTAACTCAACAGAGAATCTCTTCGTTATCTCAGGTCACAGAGGGCTTGATAAGTTAGAAAAAACACATAAGCAGCTGCTGAGGAACTGTCTCTTATATGGATCAGATCAATTGGAAAGTAATCACAGGCCAAGGAAGGAACTAGTTTCCAGTCTTGGTAATTTCTGAATATGGGCAAAAAAAAAAAAAAAAAAAAAAAAAAAACATCTTCATCAACATCTTGCAAAAGTTGTGTGTTCACCTACACTGCATTTTAATACAGGATTGTATATATTGCTGTTTGCTAGTTCACAGGAAAACTCAAGAAGGTTCTGCAGTGGAGATGACTCCTATTGAAGCAGATTTTTCCTGGCAGAAGAAGATGACAGAACTCGAGATGGAGATCCAGGAAGCTTTCCTGCGTTTTATGGCATCTATTTTAAAGGGTTACAGAACATTCCTTAAACCTATCACCCAGGCACCTTCGAATAAAGCAACTGCTGCTGATTCTTTGTTTGATCATCAAGGTGAAGTTGGGATAAACCAGCTGCTGATAGCACTGGCAGTGTTACAGCTTCAGTGTCGTGGAGCTGTTTAACTTCAAAAGCTTAGATTCTTCTTTGGTTGTGCAACTTTTAGCTGTATTTAGAATTGCAGTTACATAAAATCAGGCTATTCAAAATTGATTAGAACATTGATGTGTGTAAATAAGAAATATCATTTTTTAAGAGCTCTGGTATTGAGAAAAGTCTCTCTGCTTGGCATATTCCCTAAGGGCACCTCTTAGGAAATAAAGAATGTCTTTCAAATGGAACATAGCAAAAATGCCAGAAGCCTAGTAATGAAGAGCAAAGAAATGGTTTTTTTCTATGTAAATGGGAAAATAAGAGAGTGCTGGGCAGAGATCAGAAACATAATAAACAGTAGTTAGCAAAGGTCTTCTTTTTTTCCTCACCTTATCACCTTAAATTTTCTGATTTGTTCATGTGTTGAATGCCAGCTGAAATGTCACTGGTGGTTTTTTTTTGTTTGTCCTGTTTGGTTTTGAGTTAACTAGAAGAGGGATTCTTATTCCAAGGCTTGGAAAGACATAGGCGTTTTCAGGTGTAACACCTCTTCTGATATCAGAAGGTTTTTTTGTTATTGTTGTAAATGTTAAATTCTTCTACTTTTCAGTGAGGTGGTCTTCTCCTTTTCCATGCATAAAAAGCGAACAAATCCAGCGAACTAATTGCATGATTACAAGGGAGTGGCTACTTGCCATGTATCATGAACTATGTGGGAAAATTATCATAAAAAATGTTATTTTACTCTTCTGAATGCCAGTAGTGATAAGTAGTTGTTTATGCTAAAAAGGCCAACATTTTATTTGTTTGCACTTTAAATATTTTATGTTGATGTGTTCTATGTCAGTTTTTTATGGAAATTGTGTCTGGTATTTAGTTGTGTGTTCCTTTTTCTAACCAGGATTTTTGAAAAGTAGAGACCGTGCATATGCAAAGTTCTATACACACCTCACCAAAACGCAAATATTCAGCAGCTTTATTGAAGAGTGCAGTTTTGTGAGTGACAAGGACACAGGCTTGGCATTTTTTGATGACTGCATAGAAAAGGTGAAAAACATACTAGTATTATTAAATTGCATACTTCATTTTATCTTGCTATATTGGGTTTTAGTTGTAAAGGCAGGTATCCTTTGTAGCAAGTGTTGTGTGAGATGTATTGCTGAGTTGTTGTCATCCTCCATCTTCTTGAGTAGTTATCACTTTCTGTGTTGATACAGGAAACTGTTATCAAAATCCTGTAGGGTGTCAAGATATTAGAGAATGTTAGAAGTACCAATATCTTATAACACAGAACCCTTGTATGTTCCCTTTAAAAGGTATTCAGCCTCCTGTAATTTGGAATTATCTACCAGTGGTCACCTATCGTGTTCTTTTTCCTGCAGTTTGAATTTCGGACAAAAAATGCCAAATGGTCAGGCTTGTGGTCAGAACTGATTTCCATAGTTAAGACTTTATTTAATTGCCTATATTTGTATTAGTAACATTGGTGTTACCCAGTTTTGTTTTTTGAAACAAAGGCTTTTCAGCATGGCTCTAGTCTAGGTAGATTATTGAGTTCGTAGCTTCATCTGAAAAATGGCAAGTTCACAAAATAAAATCTAGGAGCTAAAGGATGTTATGCACTGTTAATTTGCATACGTACGAAACATTCGTTTTTGCACCAAGTTCTTACAGAGTGAGTCTCTTGATTCTGTATCGGTTCTGATCATTTAACACTTTGAAACACTTCATGGAATTTTTAAGTTTTCATGCAATTTTCTTCTCCTGAGTATCGGGCATCCAGAGTATGCATCTAGGCTATGCTCTGTTTAATAATGTTAATAACTTAGACTTAGACTTTCATATTGAAAGTATCTGCTGAACAGCAGTTTATTTCAATTAAGCTAAATTAAATTGCTTTCTTTAATAGATTTTAAATTATGTTTAACCTGTAATTTTAACATTGAAAATGTGATGATAACTACCTTTTCTTGCTTTCAGCAAAGTAATTCTACGAAGGAGAGCTTAGTTGCTTCCGGAGTAATGTGAAAACTTAGTTTTGCTCATTTGATGTATCAGTAAATCATGCAGCTGTAATAAGGCTATATAGGATCTTTTTTAAGTTGAGAAAAAGCTCTAATTTTTTCTTCCTCTTTCCCTAGCTCTTTCCAGATAAAGGAACAGAAAAAGGAGATAAGGTACTTTGTCCCTCAGCATTTTATCATGAAATAAAAACGACAAGCCAGGGCTGTATACTTGAACATTGAGAGCAAATATAAATGTTATATATTTTTATATTGTGCTTGTACACAGTATATGAAATACACATTGAAAATGTACTTTACATACACATTAAAATGTACATTTTAATTATAGATGTTTTATATATATATATAATATAATTAAAGTTGTATATATAATCTTCATTGTATTATCTTGAAACTACTTTCAGTGCTCAGATTACAAATTCTGTTTTCAGGTTGATGTAGATTCCGTTGAAGATGCACGGTTGATTGAGCTTGATGAGTCACAGAAAAGTGAACACACAGTGTTTATAATGCCACCAGAACCTCCCCCTGATGATGGACAAGACCGAGCGCCGAAATACAGGTACAGTTCAAAGAACAAAATTGAAGTGTTTGAATGCTTATGGTGTTGAACAGGGCAAATGTTCCAGTTTGGTTCAAAACTTATTATAATAAGATGTTACGAATAACATCATTAAGAATATGTGATCTGTTTGGACTCTACTAACTTTTTGAATGTCTAGAGGGTAGTATTTTGTGTGTGTATGTTTGAGGGCAAGCAGATTTTGGTTCTAAGCTTTCAGTAACTGCCAAATTTATAACAATTCTTTGTTATGAGGGGTGCTTTGAAATTAATGTCTCCTATTTTATTATATTTGCCTATCACATCGGAGGCAGATGTTGGTGGCGTGGCACTAGAGGTTGAACCTTCTAGACAATATTCCCTTACATTTTGCTGCCATGTGACAGATGGCAGCAGAGGGGCAGTCTGACAAAATGTCATCTGATATGGAAGTGTATCTGAAGCAGAGGGGTGTCACTGAATTCTTCCATACTGAAAACTTTGTACCTTCAGACATTTATCAATGCTTGCTGAATGTTTATGAAGACCAAGCAGTAGATATGGTCACAGTGAGGTGGTGAGTGATGCATTTCACCATCATAGCAGCTGTGAAACAGTTGGTCATCCCTGCTGGTGAAGATTTGTATGAGCTTGACATGCAGGCTGTTGTTCATCACTGCTGAAAATACATAGCTGATGGTGGTAACTGTGTTGAAAAATAGATTTTTATAGCTGAGGATTTGCTCTATCATGTAATGTTGTTGTGCTTTTTGTAGCTGTTGTTGCTTCCATGAAAATTGATAGGAGGCATTACTTTTAGAGTGACTTATGTATTCAACATCTATCTTTAATTGAGCCATTTAGGTGTATTTTGTAGTACCTTGAGTACATTCTCTTTGTTTCACCCACAGTGGTGAGTAATGGATCTTCCCAATATTATTCATCTCTAAGAAATGAACCAAAAACATTTTTAGCCCTATGCAGGAAATGTGGAGTTTGAGCAAGTGTATACATGCTTTTTCTTACTCTTTCTTGGATGTTATGAAAGTTCTGTTTCTAGCTGTTGTCCTGATTAATCGTCGTCTCTGCTTCTCTGTCCTCTGTGGTATGGATGGCAGTCTTGTTCTTGAATTCAAAGTTTACTAAGATTTAATATCCTAAGCATCTTCTTTTTTTTCTTCAGTATCTTTCTGAATAGAACTCACTCATCTTCTCACTCCTGCATTCCCACTTTCTTCTTGGTTCTTTATTCTCTTCTTTATTAGTTCTTTCTTCACAAGTTGTCTTTGTAGGGCTCTCCTGCTATCAATGGATATAGGAAAAGCTTTTCTCTCTCTTTTTTTTTTTTTTTTTTTTTTAATAATCTGTATAGCTATAAAAACTTCCCACGGCTAGATTTCAAGCTCTTTGACAGACCACAGGAGCTCAAGCTCTCCTTCAGGAGACACCCAGCTGGATGCAGCGTTTCAAATAGTCCAGCACTCATGGCAAAGAGGACGAAACAGGTCAGATATGTCTTATGGTAACCACTGTGTACATACTGAAAGATACAAAGGTTTTTGTAAAATTACCACTGCCATTTGTACTACAAATTATGCTATTGGAGTGTAGGTCTCAGTCTTGCTGTTGGGAAGAAACATCGGCCAAGGAAAGAAGTGGAGAGCAAGAAATTAGCATCTGAGATGAAAGTTTATTTTCAAACCAATTTTAAAGCTTTAGGCAGTGATATTTAAAAAGAAAAAAGAAAGAAAGAAATTGAAAGGAGTGCTTGGATGAAAGGGGCAAAATAAAGGAGAGGGTGGGATTCAGATGCTGGTTTTTTTTTTTTTTTTGTGGAGAGCCTTAGTAAGAGAGTGTTAAGAACGGAAGTTTAATGTTTGTCTGTTGTTCTTAAATGCTTCCTTTAAGAGTCTGGTTTTTGAGTTAGTAATGATTTCTGGATTCCGTTTTTTTCCGTCTTTGTCATCTTTTTTTTGTTGTTTTGTTTCACCCTTACAGGAGATAAAAACAGCCCATAAGTTAGCCAAGAAATACTACGTAAGCCCTCCACAGTGGGCTAAGTGTCTCTTCAGTCACAGTTACAGCTTATGGTTTATTTGTCTGCCAGCCTACGTCAGAGTTGCACATCCTAAGGTCAAAGCTCTGCAGCAGGCATATGATATTCTAATTAAAATGAGGAAAACTGATGTGGAACCACTAGATGAGGCAAGTGTAAATAAAATATTACAATGAACATGGAAAACAAGGTGCAAGTATAGTGTATTTCACTGGCAACAGCAGGTGAAGCATTCTTACAGTTTGTCCTATTTTAAAGCTACATTGAAATAGTCTTGTAGTCTGCTTAACAAGGGCAACTGGAACTTTTTTTAATCACTAACATCATGTTAGTTTTTTCAGGTATTCCAGCTTAGTGTTGCTTGTATTCTTTCAGACTTCTTTCAGAAAGAAGTTCTTGAATATCCCTATTTTTAAAATGAACTTTGAATTAATACTCCACCATCATAGTGAACTGAAGGGGAAATGGGCCTTCTGTTCTTGCAGTAGAATGCACAGATACAAGAAGCAAGTTATCCCACTTCTTTGAATGGGTGTGTATTTCCCTCCTTTCTTTTGCAAGCAGAAGAGACATGGAAAAAGTCAGTCGCAATAATGCGACTGTTGATGTTATTTCAGCTTGTGTGATTTCCTGTTTAATTTTTGCTCCCTCCTTTAGCTGTTAGTTGAGTAGCTACTTTCACATGTCTTTCCCTTATGCATGTGTAAAAACTGGAAATTTGGGAAGACCTTTAGCTGTTTTAAAAATCCTTGTCATGAATTCATTAATGGATTTCTGTATCTTACCAGGTTTGCTACAGAGTTGTAATGCAGCTCTGTGGACTGTGGGGTCAGCCTGTTCAGGCTGTGAGAGTCCTCTTTGAAATGAAAAATGCTGGAATACAGCCAAATGCCATCACTTACGGCTATTACAATAAGGTAGGAGAAATCTTGACCAAGGATACTGGTCTAATGTCTCCCTCATTGGTGATGTCCTTGCCCTGTAGTACAATGTCAAGACTTCTGTAAGGCTCTTGAGTTGAATTTGTTGATTCTGTTGGGCACGTTTAACTTGATCTGTGGCATTATGGTTTTACATTCCAGTGCTGCTTGTCTAGTCATTAATTCTGTTGAAATATACTAGGGCTGGTATGAAAGAAATGCCTCCTATTTCATTATGTTAATGATATGGTAGTAGAGGTTGAACCATCGCACCAGTATTCTGTTACATTTCGTTGCCATGTGACAGATGGCAGCTGAGGGTCAGTCTGACAAAATGATATCTGACATGGAAGTGCATCTGAAACAAAAGGGTGTAATTGGATTATTCCATGCTGAAAAAATGGCACCCTTTGGTGGTGTATTTCAGCAATGACACTGTCATAACAGCTGTGAAATGGTTGATCCCCACTGGTGCTGATTTTTATTATCTTAGCATGCAGGTTTTTGTTCATCACTGGTAAAAATGCATAGCTAATGGTAACTGTGGTAACTGTGTTGAAAAATAGTGTTTTGTAGTTGAGAATTTGCTTTATCATGTAGTGTTATTGTGCTCTTTGTAGCTGTTGTTATTTCCATGGGAAGTAGAAGTCTTCCAAGTAGAAATCATAAATTTTGGAGCAACCTCCGTACATTAGTAGTTTTTCAATTACCAGACTTTTTATTTATACGTATTTATTACTTTATTTACTTATTACTTATTTATTACTTTACTTATTAGTACCTAAGAGGGTACTAGAAAGTGATTCAGTGATAGAATGAGAGAGAATGGTTTAAAAGTAAAACGGGAGAAATTCGCGTTAGATATTTGGAAGAAACACTGTACTCAGTGGGTGGTGAGGTACTGCAATAAGTTGTGCAGAGAAGCTGTGGATGGCCTGTCCCTGGAGGTGTTCAAGGCCAGGCTTTGAGCAACCTGATGTAGTGGATGGCAACCCTGCCCATGAGAGGGGCTTTGGAGCTAGGTGATCTTTAAGGTCCCTTCTAACCCAAACTCTTCCATGGTTATAAGGCCGTCTGTTCCTAGGTATATCCTTTAAGGCAGCATGATCCATGACTGGTTAGAATTAGACTAGTTGAAATAACTTTCTCCTTTCCTTGCTTCGACGTCCCTGTACTTTTCTGATCAAGCTTCATAGTAACCTATGTAATGTAAGAAGAAAGGAGTCTATACTATGGTCTTTTGTTTCCATTGTATAATATGAATATGGATGAAATCCATCTTGTTCATTTGAAGAAAACTTGATCCTTAGTCAGTTGCCAGTCAGCTAGTGAATCCACAGCTGTCATGTAAAATGGAAAAGCTAGCAGAAACGGGAATATTGGTCCTTCTTCATACCGCTGGTAGACAGCGTCATTTTCTGAGTATGGAAAGAAAAGCTTCTCACTGTACTGTGTTCCTTAGTGTAAATGTGTTACTATGTTGTTATTGCAATCTCCCTTTCTGTAGGCGGTTTTAGAATCTCCTTGGCCTAGCAGTAACCGCAGTGGCATATTTCTGTGGACAAAGGTACGAAATGTAGTTCGTGGCACAGCACAATTTAGACAATGCCTAAAGAAAGCAACGCAGAGCCCACGCATACCTGTGATATCAGGTAATAAGTTAGATGAAGTGAATTTTTCTGCCGAATGACAGCATGACTTGGTTTCTGAGAGATTGCAGCTAACATTCTGGCTTTTACAAGTGGAAAGTCTTTCCTAAAGTATATAAAAATCGTCAACTTGATGCTCAGACTGTTTGTCTTAGAATCTCTTTCCCACACTGGAGTATGAATTGTCTAAGTTCTGTTGCTAGAATTTCATATTCTCATTTAATATGTGCAAGCAAAAGTATTCACTGTTGTCTGAAGCAGTTAGATGCGTTTGAAAATCTGATATTTTAAGTCCTCTTTTACTAACCAGCTCTCATTCATGTCTTTAGCTCTGCGGAGTACCACGGGTGGAAGTGATGGGGACATGGTGAGCCATGGTAGCGTGGATAGTTCTAATGATGCTAACAGTGGGGAGCACACTCTCTTCGTCAGTGACTTAGTCAGGCTTGATTCCATTGATAATCACTCTAGCACAGGTACTAGATTCTGCTGGGTTTCACTACTAACAGTCCCCTAAAAGGCAAAATATTCTGTTGTCCTGTTGATTTTCCCCTTTACCACCACCATGTTCCCCTCTTGAGACTGTAGAGAATGAAGCATGAAGTTAATCAGTGTAAAGAAGATGTACTGTCATTGAATGTTACTCCTCTGCCACAGTTTGTGCACCTTCTTTAGAGTGAATTGTAGCAGTACAGTTATTTTAAACTAAATACCATGCTGTGATCTTATGAACTTTGCTTTTTGTGCTAATCTTTATAAAAGGTAAGAAGCCTCTGATGTTCAGTTTCTGCATATTGTCATTTATTCATAGAAATGAATGGTCAGTGAGTAGAGTCCTTGTTTGTATTAAAGGAACAGAGGGACAAAGCTAATGCTTTGAAATGTTGCTCCTCAGTGATAAGACGAGGTGGTCTAATTATCATTCCTAGAATTAGTATGTTACGTTAGGTCATAGTAGACCACGCTTTTAAAGGCCATGACTGAGTTCCTCACCAGAGTTCGCCTACTTTGGGAATAAATATATAAATTATTAGAATTCTTGTCATACAGTCTTTAGGAGGCACACTGTGTAAATGGAAAGACAGTTGATAAGCTGGAGAAAAACTTAGCCCTGAGTGCAGTGTGCACTGGTGGTTAAACTGAAGTAAAAAGAGTACACAGAAAGTAACAATTTGAGATAAAAATCTGTGATTCTTAGTATCTGCTGCTCATTACATGCTATCTATGCACAGTCTCAACTAAACTTTCTTTCTATTTTTACCTCAAAACTTACTGTACAAATAGTTCTTGCACACTCTTTATGTTTTTGATATATCTTTGAAGAGAACTTGGTGTCTGATTCCTGAACTTCATCTGATATGGCTGCCTACATTACTGAACTCTCCTTCTCTCTGCCCCTTGTTGCTCTGCTTTTTGCTCTTTGCTGTCTCTTGGGTGCTGCATTTGTCCTTGACTATCATGGTGTGGGGTGCAGACTTACATGGTGTGAAGCCTTGGATGCACATGTACATTAATTCTACCCTTGGCTGTTACTTCTGCAGGTAATTTGCCCATTTATTGATAGGGTATTTTCACTGCAGTGAAATGCAAAGAGACTAACATCGCTGAGATGAGAATAGAGGGAAAATAAGGACCAAAGAATATCAGAAGTAGCTTTTGTGTATGAAAGGTTATTTTGCACAGTAGTCAGATGTGATAATTGATGGCTACATGTTTCTGCGTTTGCTGTATGTTGGAAAAATTTACAATGGTAATACATTTAGATAAATTACATTGGTCATTCAAGTTTTATGGAATTTTCTAATACCTTTTGTACCATTAACTTAGATTTTGTAACCAATAACTTACTTATACTTAGATCTTTCCAAATACTGTCATGTATTCTGACAGGTACTCTGAGGCATATAAAAAGTCTTGCTTAACACGCTGCTGTGGAATATGTCTCGTATAATATTTGTGTATTTTTTGCATATGCAGCAGCACTTTCAATAAAAGTAAACAAAGAATGAGTCTTTTTTTGATTGTTTCCTGTTGTAGCTTTTTTGGACTGTAGTTTTATTATTTCGTAGAAGAATGAGTTAGAGGTGTCAAATGTGACTGGTACCTCAGAAGAACAGACTGTTTTAAAAGCTTAGTTTTTTACTTTTTTTTCTGTTACTTTCTGTAATTTGTGCTATACTGCAAAAACATAGCACAGTTTGCAGTAGAGTTGTTTTCAGGGGTGTTTTCATTGCTAGAAGTTGATTCGATTTCAATTGTATGTGTGTAAATTTCTTTTGTAGATGTACATGAGAATGTAGGCTGCCCAGCAATGAAAAATTTCTTACTAATGAGAGGGGAAAGCAAAAGGAATGAAGGGAGATACCATGTGTTAAAAGAAGTAACTCCAGTGCTCCTGGAGAAGTAATGCTTATATAGTTTAAAAGTAGTCTTATATAAATTAGAAAAAGAAGATTGCACTGCCTTGTCTAATTATCTCTGTTGTCACCATTACCAAGTAGATCTCTGCGCAGATTAGGCATTTTGGTGATTCTTACTCTGAGCATTTCTGGCAGGATAGAACATGAAACAAATTAATTTCAGTTTTTATTTTCCTATTGGAAAATTCAGCAAGGAAAAACTAATCTGAAGCTCATACTTTTATTCCTTTGAACAGGAGGTCAGTCAGACCAAGGCTATGGATCTAAGGATGAACTGTTAAGGGATAATGGAGATAGTCTTCATGCAACTGAAACACAAGTAGAAAAAGACGTTTCTTCTAAAGCTGAAGAACTAATAGGAGGTTAAGTATGCGTGTTTGTAATGATGATGTTTTTAATATACCTTCTTCATCCATTAGTCTATCACAAATACCTAATGTTTTAAATTCATAATGTTACCAAGGTCAAAATATAACATCATAGAATCTGCTAGACGTGTGCTGCGCGTAGACAATAGTAATGGAGTACATGTAGTTAAAAATAGTCTTTTATGTGACTAACGCAATATAGATGAAAAAAATGGAGAAGTGCTAAATCATATGGCATTTTGTATTCCATTTCTCTCCTTTGTGTATTTGAACACTTGACCATTTTTTAAGTTGTACCAGTAGGCCTAATAAAGGGCACTACTTACTCTACAAGCTCTTTCCCACTGAAGAAAATATGAAAATCACCTTTCTCCAGATTTTGTCCTTAATTTTTCTGTGGTTTGTTATTTTGCTACTGAGTCTGTTTCGTATTTGTGTTAATAAATCCTTAATGTCAATTAGGACCTCTGATATTATCATTAGGCAAATAGTCTTTCATGAAAAACTGAGAACTGCTACTCTGCTTGATATATTGGAAAAATAGCAAGGGAAGAAATTGGCGCAAACTATAGCCTCATGGACAGCCACACACTCTCTTTGTCATGCTCTCTACTGTTGTCTTCCAAGGTACTACTCCCAGAAAATGCTACCTACTGGTAGGGCTGACCTTTCAGATTGTAACAGATAGCAGAATAGAGTATTTGTTTTCTGTAACAGCGTACATGGAGTTGTTCAGTTTAATTAACTAAAATTCACATCATCTTTTTTTTTTAGAGGTTTGCATTGAGGAATCTGATGAGAAGAAACAGCTAAATATAGAAGTTCGTAGTCCAGCAGATCCGCCTGCTTGGGGTAACAGTATTGTGAAAGTTCCATCTGGCATTTTTGATTGCAGTGGAAGGAAAAACAGTGGTGGTGAGTCACTGGCTGAAACAGAACTTGCTGAAGTCTTGAGCTTGTTGTGCTATAATGTTTTGCAACATCTTCAGTGCTACTAAAAAAATACTTCTAATAGAAGTGCAAATGTCTTACATGGTATTTACTTTCCACTATTATGCTTTTTAGATGATTTTTGAAAGAATGTATGGATATTAAGGTTGAAAACCAGTAGCGCTCAGTAGATTGAACTCAAGATCTTTCTTGTCCCACTGACTGTGTTTAAGTAATGTACTAGAAAGCCAGGAGAACTAGTCTTTTCTTCTGACTTTTGGTCACCGGAATGTTGGTGACCTTGGACAAGTCACATATATCCAGTGTCTTTTGCTGCCAGTGTATAATCTGAGATATATACATATATATGTACATATATACATATATACATATATAAGATAGCTCAGGGGAGAAAGTAAATTAGAACAGACAATTATAATTGTACTTTCCTTCATTCATTGAAGTATTACCTACTGTTTGTTGGGGGGATGGCACAGGAAAAGAGGTAGAAGCAAGAAAAAGCTTCAAAGACTCAAAAGATAAGATGATATTTGATCTGCAGGGTACCTTTGCCGCCAGTAAAATAGCATGTTAATATCGGTTTAACTTTCTCACGGGACCTTGAGATTATGTTGCCCACTGTATTCTCAGTATAAATGCTAGATGACTTCAGAAGGAAAGAGTTTTGATGGTTATGAGTACCACATTAATGCCATTTCTCTTTTAGAAACTGGTTCAAGCCTACTGTCCGTAACTCAGGATTCAGTTGAAGATGCAGTCTTCGGTGATGCTCCTTCTAAGAAAACAAGCGAAAAAGGACAGAAGAGGCAGAAACTATTTTCAGAGAGAAGCTGCAGTTTCAGCAGTGAAAGCAAAGCAGAAATGCTGTTGAAAAAAGGGAGCTTGGACTTGCATTCCAAAGAAATAGCAATAATGATGGGAGCAGATGCCAAGATTTTAACAGCAGCTTTATCTGGGGCCAAAACTTCACCCTCTAATACAAGTAAATCCCACAGCTTTGATAGCGCTGTTGACCAGCAGGTTTCTGGCAAAAATGGCACTTGGAGTCGTGTTACTGATAGTGATTGGGAATTGGAGCATAGAGCTTCACCGGTGCTGGAGGAACCTGGGGAAGGGCAGGAGCATCTTGAGAATGGAAGAAATGAAAATTTGACCATGGCACGGGACATGAAAACTGAACAGGTAGCTGAGTCCAAAAACCAGAAAGTGGAATCCAAAGATGCAGCTACTAAAAGGAATAGCTTTTATGGGGTGGTTAAGCCTATTGAAAGGGAAGATGTTGAAGTAGGCTTGGATCCTTTATCTTTGCTGGCTACTGACTGCATCCAACCAAGACTCCCAGAAGCTGAGGAAAAGCTGGTGTCACCAGTTGCAGCACGGAATTTGGCAGATGAAATTGAGAACTATATGAATCTCAAGAGCCCAATGAGTAGTAAGTTTCCCAGCATGGAACTGCACAAGCCAGACAGGGAAACGGAAGCTTCTGGTACACTTAGTCACACCCAGGAAAGGAGGTCAAGCCTGCCTTTAGATCCCATCCCACCACCCCCTGAGTCTTACGAAAATCGTAAAAGTCCTTCTGTCTCTAGATCCAAAACATTTACTGGACGACCAAAACAACAAATGCATCCACGAGTTCAAAAGGAGAGATCTTCATCTTTGACAGGACTGGGTCGTTCTTCTCCTCATGGCTCCTTAGGATCGGTTGTAACAACTTTGTCTAATCTGAAGTTAGACAATATATTGTCTGGACCAAAAATGGATGTTCTAAAATCAGGCATGAAACAGGCTGCCAATGTGGCCAGCAAGATGTGGGGAGTTGTAACTTCAGCATATAGCTACTCGGATGATGAGGCAAGTGTTTTTCAATAATCAGAAACTTCAGTAGACAAAGTTAAGAGTGCTAACTTCTGTGCCCCGAAGATCGCTTCACAACATTATGTGTTTTTATTAAGTAATGAATTTTATTAGCTAATTAAAAAATATATATATTTATGTTGGAGTTTTCTGCTGCCACTGAAAAAGTTTTCAGTCGAAAGTGAGTTAAATAGTTTTGATATAGTGAACTCAAAACTCAGCGTGTTATGTTCTCAACATTTCTTTCCTACACTTGTAGATTTATTTATTTTTGAAGAAACTGCACCAAGAGACACCAGTGAGAACAACATTATGTGATCTTAAACTATATAATACTGCTTTAAAAAATAAGAAGTGAAAAATTCCACAAACCTAAGAAGTCAGGTTGTTGAATATTAAAGCTGAATGCAATAAAAGACAGCTCGAGCTCTAGTAAATACGCTCTTCAGGAATTTGGTAATGAAATGTTGAACTTCCAGCATGAGCACACTTAATGAAGAGTCTTCTTCAGTTTTAAACATTTTAGAGCATAGTGACACAAATGTAAGAGGAGATGGATATTTTAATGTAATCCTTTCCATATACATCTTATTACTGTACTTCCAAATGTACTTTTCTATCTTCGGAAAGACTTCTGTTTGATCTAGTTAACTCCTTTATCTGGTGCTTTGCTCTCTAAGGATTTGTGTTCTCTCTCGAGGCTGCTAAGACAGTTCCTTATTTCCTTTTTCAAATTCTGCCTCTATTTCCCCACCTCTGTAATAAGTGGGAAGGAAGGAAATAGCTGTGTAGTTTTAT
The DNA here is from genome assembly GCA_016647715.1 of Pavo muticus. Taxonomy (NCBI): domain Eukaryota; kingdom Metazoa; phylum Chordata; class Aves; order Galliformes; family Phasianidae; genus Pavo; species Pavo muticus. Next base: position 224,376 of record JACDJE010000477.1, on the reverse strand, counting down.
TTCTCCTCGAAACAGATTTAACTGATGTTGCTAATATGGTCTTTTCTACTAAATACAAGAAACACATTTTCTCTCTTTTTTTTTTTTTGACCAGTTATTGCCTGTATTTTTCCAATAATAATAAATACTAACTGGTTCTTTTCAGAGATCTTTTATTTGTTTGGGGTTTTTTTGTTTTGTTCTGTTTTTTTAAATCATGGCCTAGGTTTTCTTGTGTCTTTTTTTTGTTATGTTGACCTATTCCTTAGAATTTTCTTCAAGAGAACATCATAATTCCCTTAATTTATTGCTTTTTCCTTTATTCTGTGTGGTTTTTTTCATTCTCTCCTTGTTTCTCCTGTAACAAGGAAGTTAAATATTTTTTCTGTTTTGTCCAATGTCTCCTCTTTTTTAGAGGGGAAGATTGTCTACATGTATCTTTCATGTAAAAATAATAATAATTTAATTATTGATAAAGATAAAGATGGAATTAAATTAACCTAAAAAATGCTGATTTTTCTTTTTTAATGTTAAAGGAAGACAACAGTCAAGGAGACTTCAACTTCCCCGCTGGTTTTGAAGATAGTATTTTAGGAGATAATCTGTCATCGAGAACTGGAGTCCCAGGACTAATTGCAAATGAGCTTGCACAAAGTACTACTAGTCTTGGCAGTAGCAGTAGCAGTGGAGAAGTAGGAAGACAACATTACAATGCAGGTGATTTTTTTTTTTTCCTCCAAAATCTGTTTATTAATATAACAGTTGAGTGAAACTGTAATGTCTGAAATCATTCACAACAACAGAAGCTGTGTTACCATAAACTGAAATTATTTCAAGCTCTTAAAATAAAACAGACTTTTTATTTTATAAATACCGTTCCCTTGCAGTAGCAAATAGCTAATGCTTCTCTTTGCTGAGTATATAAAATGCTGATACAAAACACAGGGACTTAACTGTAAAATACTTCCTCTATATTCAAGAACTGCAAATAGTTGCATAACTAATGGAGGCAAAGCCATCAGCATTGATGTGGAATAGGAGTTACTGGATGCAGACTTGATTTGAAGGTAAATAATTGACAAATATGTGCCTGTAAGCCAAACAGTTATTTTTTTTTCTCAGACCCCAAACTAGTTGAATTAGATCTAATCATTTTCAATTCAGATTTGACTCTTAATCTGTGAAGTGTTTTGCAGAAGCACCTTCACATTTGTATCTCTGTTGTAATTTAATGATATAAGTGTGATAAATTCTACGTGCATCAAGAGTGGAAGAGCGCTTGTCATAAGATGGCCCTTTCTAGCAAAATCTGTTAGGAATGTTATGTCTGAAGATAAATTTTCTAATCCCAGTTGGTTAAGAAGGTAGTAAGAACTAACAAACCATTTCAGCTGTCCAGGGTGTGTAAATTTGTTCACAGACAAATTTTATATGGAGAAGCAAAGGAACCTTCTTCAAGGTGGCTCTAGTAGTGATTTTAGTCGGGAGCGATTTTGATTGTTACTTAAAGTAATGCTGATAGTTATGCTTCATGAAACAGATTACAACCATTTACTTTTGATATTCCAGCTGTTTTTCCCGTTCTCATCAAAGCTCATAACCCTGAACCCCTAGCATTAATGAAGAAAAACTACTTGTTTTATGACAGTGTTAGCCAGGGAGTACTTAATCACAGTACTGGCATACGTGGTGCTGTGCGTCTCACCTGGTTCTGTGCTTCCATTTGTTGTTTACATACAAATGCGTCGTTCAAGAAATGCTGAACACCTTTTCTAGGTTGTGTATATTGAGCAATCTTACCAACCCTTTGCCATTCTTTGTTCTTTGTATTTTCAGATTTTACTCACTGTTGCTTTTCTTCATTTTACCTGACTGTTCCATATTATTAGACAAAAATAAATTTGAAATGTTAATCACAATGATATCATTGTATGTTGCAATTCCAGTAAAGTTACAGAGCTACACACTTCTTTTGAGATCTGGTACCTGTTTCTGTCTTGGCTGAATAGAAGTTCTGTTTTGGAGTTGTTCCTTTCTTTTCTTGAATGGAGACCTGAACTACTCTTTTCTGTACAGGTGAAGTTTCATTCCCAAGAAGTATGAAAGTTCCAGATTCCGAGAAGTCAGAGCTCAGCTCTTCTCATAATACTAGTTTATCCAGCATTTTCCAGAACTACGCAATGGAGGTAAGATTAATACATTCATAAACTAAAGATACAGTTACTTGATATGATTATGTGAACTAATTATCTGTTTAGTTGGATTGTGATTGAATTTTTCATTATAACATTTTTTGCATGTTTCTGCTGTGGAGGGGCTTGATGTGACAGTAATTTTGAAAAAGTGTTTCAAGTGCTTTTGTGTACCTCTCATGTAGGGAGAAGAGATAATTTAGGGCAAGGTTAGAACTTACTGAGCAGCTGAAGTTAGTATGAAAACAAGACTCCTTTTCCTTTCAAACTTTTTTTTCCTTCAAGAAAATTATTTATTTGTATTAGATAATTGTGGTGGGTTGTCTTTACATGTCTCTAAATCCCTTTATCCACTCATTCCTCCTCATTAGAATTCAGGAGAGAATTTGAAGGGCAGAAGCAAGGAAAAAACTTGAGGGTCAAGATGAAGACAGTTAACAGAATCACAGAATGGCCTGGGTTAGAAGGGGACCTCAAGGATCATGAAGTTCCAACCCCCCGCCACAGGCAGGGCTGCCAACCTCCACATTTAATACTAGACCAGGCTGCCCAGGGCCCCGTCCAACCTGGCCTTGAACACCTCCAGGGACGGGGTCATCCACAACTTCTCTGGGCAGCCTGTTCCAGCACCTCACCACTCTCACAGTAAAGAACTTCCCCCTGACATCCAACCTAAATCTTCACTCCTTCGACTTAAAACCATTTCCCCTTGTCCTGCTATTATCTACCCTCTCAAAGAGTTGACTCCCCTCCTGTGTATAGGCTCCCTTTAGGTACTGAAAGGCTGCAATGAGGTCACCCTGCAGCCTTCTTTTCTCCAGGCTGAACAAGCCCAGCTCCCTCAGCCTATCTTCCTAGGGGAGGTGCTCCAGCCCTCTGATCATCTCTGTGGCCCTCCTCTGGACCCTCTCCAACAGTTACAGTTTAATAAAAGTGATACTATTTCTTAACTGGGGAGAAAAAAGCGAAAAGGAAACAATAAACAAGTGATGCTGACATGGTTTGCCTCTCTATTTCAGTTGTTGCTTGTAGATGCTTTCAGAGTTCAAATATGTAGGCAATAGTCACTTCGTTTGCCTTGATCACTTTTATGTAGTGTTGTTTTCTTTAGGTCCCCTGTAATTGTCTTTTATGTTTGATCTGCATGCCTAGGCACTTTATGTAAGGTGCTACCTTAAATAAAGGGTATAGAATAGTAAAAGAAAAATGTTCCTGTTGATCTAAGATGTATTACATTATGTGTTTGGTGGTGTTTTCTCTTACTTCCTGTGCAAATGAAACAAAGAAGTAAGAGGAAGCCTGTAAAAGAGCAATTATAAATTGTTTCTTAGCTACTACGGTAATATTTTCAAGCATCTTTTCTCCAATCCTCAATCTAGTTTAGTAATGAGACCTTTACGCGGTAAGAACTAACTGTCTGTTTTTTCCATCACAGAGGTTTCTTTTTAATTTCTACTTCTGTGGAAACACAGATATACAATTTGTATATGCTGATGCCATCACAGTAGTGAGCAATTGCAAATGGTAAATTAGTGTTCTGGATTAATGCTTCTTCCAGATCTCAAAATACCTAACCAAAATGATGACTATTTGCCTTTCATAGTAGAAGTTATGAGAAGATAACTTGAGTATGGTCAGTAGCAGCGATAAACTCAAGTCTCTCAACTGGCATTCTGGTACTTATACTTCTATGATTACCTAATAATCAGTTATTTTATCTGTCTAAGGTGTGCAGCTAAACTGTGCAACTTAACAGGAAATCAAAGTGAGCCTTGCTTTACTTAGCAACTTTGAGAGAAAAAAAAAATAAAGGGTGTGGGAGTGGAGAGAGAGAGAGATGGACAGAGAAAGAGATCACTGATCCAACCAGTGGGTGTTCTCAGTCTCTTGGAACACTTATCCAGAAGTCCTGCCTAAGCTTCTCTCAGGCATCTTTTTATGCCTGCTAGATTTGCGGGGTCTGCATGTTTGGCATGCCTGCAATCACACCTACATTATCTGTTGGTCATTTCTAAAAGTCATTCTGTCCCCCTTCAACAGCAGAGTTTTGGCCAGGCCAAGGCCGTCCTCTTTTGATGGGACTCCCTCCTCCAGCCACATCTTTAGTCGTTAGTGTGTTGACATAATCTTATCTACAAGTGTTTGAGACAGTTCCAAGCATACCACAGATAAAGTGTTCTTCATTGGTCTGTTACACTGCACCATGGCTCAAACAATTAATAGACCATGGTTATGTGAATATAGCAGATAAAAAAAAGGAAGAGAAAGGACAAGGAGAGAGAAGAAAAGAGAGATAGTATTCTAGAGTTTAATGTTGTATTGTCATAAGGGATATAATTATTACAGACAAGAAAATGCCTAAAATCATAATTCCACTATTTACAAACTTATCTTCCCCACCCCATGAGTTGTAAAAAGCTCATCAGGGAACCAGTTTAGGATCCAAGAATTCAGTCCCACAGTTGCAGTGATCTCTCATGTTAGCACTGTCCTCCTCACCAAGATTTGAATGTCTCACAGTTCATCTTGGATGGTGTTGATTTGTACATAATGCACAGGAAATAAGAAAGAGAACAAGCAGACTTTACATATGAAAATGCAATACAATGTAGAAGCAACACAATAATAATTACAGTTCCAATTTGTAGAAGCAATACTAGCCATCCTTCGGATGAAAGTATAAAAACAAAGAATTCATCTTACTATCCTCCATCATCATTCTGTTGGAGGCGTTGAATAACGTCTTTTAATGACATTGAGATTGTTTTTAATGAGATTGAGATTGTTTTAGATGGCAGCTGATTCATCGCATATATTTAAACAACCCACCCATGGAAAATCATGACACCTGTGATTATGCTGCAATAGCAGACAGTGTGTTACCAGTTTTATTTACGGTCTGGGTTTACACAAGATCATTAAAATTAAAAACAGAAACACAATTCTTATAAAAACCAATAGTCCCTGAGGATAATCTATTTCAGCATGCAATAGTCCTTGTCTCCAGATGCGTTCTGCTGTGTACAGGAATCTGGGATTACTGTAATACAAATAGATATTGCGGCTCAGTTGCAGCCAGATTGGCAATGATGATTTAACACATTCAAACTATTCATTGGCTGCGTTGTCTGTTAAATCCTTGGGAATGCTTTTCTCAATTCCTTCAGTCCATAGTATAATTTTCCTTGCCCCGAGGGATTCAAAGAGGGAGTGATTTTCCTGCTGTTCTATTCTCCTAACAGCTGGCTTAGATTTAACATGATTCCCCATGATTCCCATCCTGCTGTAGTTTATCAACTCCTGGGCTGTTTTTCGCCAGCTCATGATCTCTCTTCATCCAGCTTGCGAGGCCAGCACGTTCCACAAACAGTCCTTGAACTGCATATAGAATCTTAGAATCACCAAGGTTGGCAGAGACCTCCAAGGTCACCTGTTTCAACCATCCACCAATCACCAATATTTCCCACTAAACCATGTCCCTCAGTTACAACATCCAAACATTTCTTGAACAGCTCCAGGGAAACGGACTCCCCAGGCAGTCTGTTCCAGCTCCTGACCACTGTCTCAGAGAAGAAGTATTTTCTAATGCCCAACCTCTATCTTCCCAGCACAGCTTGAGGCCATCCCCTCTAATAATATCGACAGTTACATGGGAGAAGATGCCAACTCCCATCTCACCACAACCTCCCCTAACGTAGTTGTAGAGAGCAATAAGGTCACCCCTGAGCTTCCTCTTCTCCAGGCTGAACAATCCCAGCTCCCCCAGCCACTTCTCATAAGATTTGTACTCCAGAGCCCTCACCAGGTTAGTTATCCTTCTCTGGACACACTCCAGGGCCTCAATGTCTCTCGTGTAGTGAGGGGCCCAAAACTGGACACAGTCATCGAGGTGCAGCCTCATTAGGGCTGAGTGCAGTGGAATGATCACTTCCCTGCTCCTTCTGGCAATACTGTTTCTGTTACAATCCATGATGTCATTGGCCTTCTTGGCCACCTGGGCACACTGCTGGCTCATGTTCAGCCAAGTGTCAACTAATACCCCCAGGGCCATTTCCTCTACATGCAGTCTTCCATCCACTCTGCCCCAAGCCTATAGTATTGCCTGGTGTTGTTGTGGCCGAAGTGCAAGACCTGGCACTTGGACTTGTTGAAATTCATTCCATTGGCCTCAGCCCAGCTGTCCAGATCCCTCTTCAGGGTCTTCCTATCCCCAGGCAGATGAGCACTTCCTCCCAGCTTGATGTCATTTGCAAACTTAGTGACGGTGCACTCAATCCCCTCATCCAGGACATCAATTAGGATATTAAAACAGGACAGGCCGCACTGCTGACCCCTGGGGAACACCACCCATGACTGGTCTCCAGCTGGATGTGACTCCATTTACTATCACTCTCTGGGCCCAGCCCTCCAGCCAGTTCTTTACCGAACAAAAAATGTATCTGTCCAAGCCATGGGCTGCCAGCTTTTCCAGGAGAGTACTGTGGGAGACAGAGTCAAAGGCTTTGCTGAAGTCTAGGCTAACTACGTCAACGTTCTTTTCCTCATCCATCAGGTGGCTCACCAACCATAGAAGGAGATAAGGTTGGTCAAGCAGGACCTGCCTTTCATGAACCTATGCTGGCTAGACCTATTCCCCAGTTGTCCCACACATGCCATGTGATCTCCCTCAAGATGACCTGTTCCATCACCTTTCCTGGCATCGATATCAGGCTGACAGGCCCATAGTTCCCCAAATTCTCTTTACAACCTTTCTTGTAGATGGGAGTCACATTGGAAAGCCTCCAATCCTCTGAGATCTTTCTGGTTGACCAGGAATGCTGATAGATGGTGGAAAGCAGCTTTGCTATAATCTCTGCCAGCTCCCTCAGCACCCTCAGGTGGATCCCATCTGGCCCCATGGACTTGTAGCAGTCCATGTGGAGTAGTAGGTCTCTAACAGTTTCCACCTGAATCATAGGGGGTTTATTCTGCTCCCCATCCAAGACTTCCAGGTTGGGGGGTAGAGTACCCCAAGGATAATTGGTCTGACTTTTAAAGACAGATGTAAAGAAGGTATTGAGACCCTCAGCGTTTTCCTTATCCTCAGTGGTCATGTTCCCTACTGCATCCAGTAAAAGATAGAGGTTCTCCTTAGCCCTCCTCTTACTGTTAATATATTTATAAAAAAAGGTTTTTAGTTTTCTTCTATGCCAACAGCCAAGTTGAGTTCAGGCTGGGCTTTTGCCTTTCTTATTTTCTTCCTGCACATCCTAACAACTTCTTTGTACTCTGCTCAAGTTGCCTGTCCCTTCTTCCACAGAAGGAAGGTTCTCTCTTTCTCCTGGAGCCTCAGAAAAAGCTCCCTGCTTATCCGTATTCTTCCCTGCTGGCTCATCTTGCAGCACAGGGGGATAGTCTGCTTCTGCTTCTTTAAGATTTCCTTCTTGAGGAGCATCCAGCCTTCTTTACCCCTTTACCCTTCAGGACTGAATCCCAAGGGACTCTCCCTACTAGCATCCTGAACAGTTCAAAGTCTACCCTGTGGAAGTCCAAGGTAGCAATTTTGCTGCCCCCCCCCCCCCCTCCTGACTTCACCAAGAATCAAGAACTCTGCTATTTCATGGTCACTCTTTCCAAAACAGCTCCCTTCATGTCTCCCACCAGTCCTTTTCTGTTCGTGAACAGCAGGTCTAGCAGGGCATCTCCCCGGTAGGCTCTCTTACCAGCTGCGTCAGGAAGTTATCTTTCATATGCACTTGAAACCTCCTAGACTGTTTTTTCTGTGTTGCATTTGTGTTTCCAACATACATCTGAGAAATTGAAGTCACCCATGAGAACAAGGGCTGGTGATTGTGCAACTTCTGCCAGCTGTTCATAGAACGCCTCATCCATCTCTTCATCCTGGTTAAGCAGGAAATGTCAAAGGGGGTGGACTTAGGTAAGATATAAGGAAAAAATCTTTCACAGTGAGGCTGGTGAGACACTGGAACAAGTTGCTGAGAGACGTGATTGATGCCCTGTCCCTGAAGACTTTCAAGGTGAGCCTGGATTAGGCCCTGGGCAGCCTGATCTAGCTGTGGTGTCCCTGTTCATTGCAGGGGAGTGGGACTAGATGGCATTCAGAGGTTCCTTCAAACTGTAAGGATTCTATGATTTTTGACATCTTGGCTGCCATATGCAGCACTATTTGGGTAACCAGCTGAGGGCCCCCTCTGCCTTTGCTATTATTGGTGGTCTCTGTTTTAATAAATGGCCTCATCTGCTGCCTCCTCATTTCCAGGTAAAATGTCTTTAACTCATTTCTAACTTCTTACTTGGGTCTTAGGGGGTCTTGAATCTCACCTCTGTTTTTCCATTGATTTCGGCAGGCTGGAAAATCCTGGTTTGCTTTCTGAGACTACATCAAGGCCTACTGCTTGTTCCTTTTCTTCTAATTCAGACCACAGAATTTTTTTCCCAATTTGGCACATCAAACAAAGCCATGTGAAGACGCTCATTGGTTACATTCTGCATCCATTTGATCCTGTAACACTTTCACCAACTCTTGTAGAAACCTATATTTTTCCTCTTCTGTTTGTCTGTTCAAACACCTGTCTTCTTGAGACACCATCAGCGCCATTCCTAATACAGCACACACTGTGGCTCCTAATACATCACACACTGTTTGCTACAGAGGAGATGCCGTCCAAAGGGACCTGGACAAGCTTGAGGAGAGGGCCCACATGAAATTAATGATGTTTAATAAGACCAAGTGCAGCGTGCTGCATTTAGGTTGGAGCAATCCCAGATGTGCTCAGACTGGGAGAATTAATTGAGAGCAGCCCTGTGTAGAAGCACTTGAGGGTCCTGGTGCATGAAAAGCTGGACATGAGCCATCAGTGTGCTCTTGCAACCTGGAAGGTCAACTGCATCCTTTGCTACATCAAGATAGGTGTGGCCAGCAGGGAAAGGGTTGTGATTGTTCCTCTCTGCTCTACCTTTATGAGGCTCCATCTGGAATACTGTGCCAGACATGGGACCTGCAGCACAAGAAAGATGAAATGTTGGAGTGAGTCCAGAGGACAGCCTCGAAAATTATAAGAGAGCTGGAGCACCTCTTCTGTGAGGAAAGGTTGAGGGAGCTGGACTTGTTCGGCCTAGAGAAGAGTAAGCTCTAGGGAGACCTCATTGCTGACTTCATGTACTTAAAGGAAGGAGCTTATAAACAGGAGGGAGAGTAACTTTTTACACTGGCAGATAGTAATAGGACAAGGGGGAATGGTTTTAAACTATAAGAAAGGTGATTTAGATTAGTAATTAGGAGGAAATTTTTTACTCAGAAGTGAGGCACTGAAACAGGTTGCTCAGAGAAGCTGTGGATGCCCCATCCCTGGAGATGTTGAAGGCCAGGTTGGATGAGGCTTTGGACAATGTGATCTAGTAGGGGGCAAGCCTGATTATGATAAAGGGGTTGGAACTCGGTGATCTTTAAGGTCCCTTCCAGTCCAAGCCATTCTGGGGTTCTGTGAAACTATGTAAATGCTAAGCCAACAAAGGCAATTTTAAAGGAATCCTAAAAGAATAACATTCATTCCTTCCTGTTTTAGGTTTTGATGTCAAGCTGCTCTCAGTGTAGAGCTTGTGGTGCTTTGGTTTATGATGAAGAAATTATGGCTGGATGGACAGCAGATGATTCAAACTTGAACACTACCTGTCCTTTCTGTAAAAGTATTTTCCTACCTTTACTTAATGTTGAGTTTAAAGATCTACGTGGCTCTGCAAGGTTAGTGAGCTTCACAGATGTTGGTTTTCTGCCTTTTCACCTGTATGTAGTTATATTTTTTCACTGAAGTATTTTTGTTATATCTTCCGCTGTTTTTGTCTAGATGTTTTTAAGAGTGTAACTGTCCAACAGCTGCAATTGTACTGAAGGAAACTATGAATTGTGTTAACTGTTGACTCTTGCAGTAAAATAGTCAAAAGAAAAGTGGTTGCATTTTTTACCAGTCTTGATATTTTCTTTGTGAGCTTTATTGCATAGTAGGTAGTAAGTCTGTTTTCATTTTGTTTCTTTAATGCTGAAACACGCATTGCTAGTGTGAGTACTCAGAATACACTTGAACAAGATTATGTTGCTTTTTTCTTGTGTCCATAGTCAGACACAATCTCCTATTCTCCGAAGTTATGTTACAGTAACAGCTGTTTTTATTGATACATCTAGTACTGATATATTGTTATTGATTAAGAACCATTACAAACTAAGTTCCCTTGTAACTATATATCCTTAGAGTATAGGGTAGGATTTCTTATTTTGTGGATGCAATTTCTCTGTATTTTCATATACTCCCCCTTTCTAAGTTACCATGGAGAGAACAGGATGAAGGTTATGTCACTGTTGTCAAGCTTTTGAATGTTGTTTGTCTTGATTTTTGCTACATTTTGAAAGTAAATGTTGAAAATACTAACTTAAATGAATCTATGTTTTTATCTTAGCCTATTTCCCCTCATCTCCCATTCATGTTTTAACTTAGCTTTTTCCTGAAGCAAAGTACCTCAGGAGATAGTTTACAAAGTAATAATACTCCATTAACCACGGATCTACTGGAGCAGAAGCTGTTGTCCAGTCCAGCTGTTACTGACTTGATCAGTTTTTCAGATCACCCACAGTCCAGCCATGCTATAGCTGAAGAATCTAGCTCTGCAACTGAGCAGAGGTAGGTAGAAAAGGGTAATTAATTCTGTCAGAAATGTATCAACGCTTTCCAGTATTCTTAGTCTGTTTCTAGAGTGAAAATTAGCTTAAGCACCATGTATGGTGATACATGGTGGAAAAATCCGACTATAACTTGATTGTTTGTTTCTTCTTATTCTTTTTCTGTGTTTAAGTGTACTGTTATCAATATGATGTGAGTCTTTTCCTATAAATGAGTGTCTTCTAGGCATACAACTGTCTGCAGAAATAGAGTTTGAATCTTCATGTTTGTCTGCTATAAATAGGTAAAGCTTCTACTCGGTACTGTTAGAACACCTTCAGCTTTTAAAGACAAAGGAATTCTGGCATTAGTCTTCCTTTCTCTGGTTAGAATCACAGCAGGACACTACATAATGAGAAAGTGTTAAAACTTTCATCAATGTAATAGCAGTTGGTCTTAGTTCTCTTAAAATGAAAGGTAGAACATGAATGTCTTATCCTTGGTCTTATAATGTTAACAAAATCAGACAAATTAAAAATCCACACCTCTAAATTAATCATTTCTGTCTCTTTGCAGATTATTTGGAAGCAGGCACCTTCTGTTTCTCTTGTTATTTTATAGTTCTATATTGTAGTTGAATTACTTTTATGCACTGCTTCAGTTATAAGGCACATAAAAGGTGTATTCTGCAAGTAGTTGGATTTCATTCATGAAATTTGACAACCAGTAGTAGGATTCTGCTTTAATTATCTTGTTGGTGAAATTCAGCACTAACAATTTTTGTTTTCCAAAACTTTTGGCTTCCTTTTTGGCAGACACATTTCCATTGGTTGTAAAACCATGACAGTTTCCTGTAGTATTTTTATTAAAACAGGATAATCTTTGTGTATTGACAAAACTTTACATTGGTATTACAACGTGCTGGGTTTTTTTTGAGCATGATAAGGCTATGCCAGAGGCCTGCATAGAACTGGTGTATTTTCAGATTGATGCTTTGGGCATACCTTTCCTCTTTTTTTTTTTTTTTTTTTTTTTTTTTTTTTTGT
>JACDJE010000477.1:116379-212497 GCA_016647715.1 Pavo muticus | reverse complement strand
AAATTTTGTTTTTCCCTAAACTGTGGAGCTAAGTGAGCAAATTCCTTGTTGATAGAGAAACTTGGTTCCGTTCACTTACTTGGTGGCCAATCTCTACTTCTTTCCTTTTGCTAGTAGAATATTGAATAGTTCACACTCTATTCTGTTCTCTTCTAAAACTGAAACAGTGAAGCTGCAGAAGAACAGAGCAAAGATCCCAGAACCATGAAGACATCTGCCAATAATCCACCAAAAAGAGGAGTGTCTTTAACTCGAAGCCACAGTGTTGGAGGTCCACTGCAAAACATTGACCTTTCCCAGAGACCATCGCATGGCATTTCAACAGTTAGTCTTCCAAATAGTTTGCAAGAAGTTGTGGTAAGTTTCAAAGTCAAGTGCTGAGTTGACAACAAAATGTTGAATACAGTGAGTTTAAAATGAATAATGTTCTGCTGCTGGCATTGTTGCCTGTTTTGGGAACAGAAATGGTCAAGTGCATTTTCATGTTCTTATGACAAATCTCGGTGTCTTCCTGGTTCAGTTTGTCTAAGAGAGTTTGAAGAACTGTAACTTTAGTATAATGTGTTCTCTTTGTCAGAACTGAGCTACTTTTTGTCATTCTAAAGCTGGAAAGTTGTTTTAAAAATAACTAGTACAGAAGACTAAACACATAGTGTAGACAACACAGCGGGCCATGAGTGAAAGGCTGTTCTTTCCTGCTTTTACTTACACTTAAATTTTACTTAAACTTGTATATTCTAGTATACTTTCTTGATGGGTTGGCTGGAAATAAGTAGGAGTCATATTCATAGTAGTACATTATTTTTTCAACTGAAGCTGAGTTTCTCCTCTCTCTCCGTGCTTCTTATAGGCAAGAGGCTGTCTTAACAAGTACTGATGATTAAGTACCATACATGATGTAATTAAATGTTTTTCTGCTATATCCATTTGCCACTGGCTTAGTACAAGCTTAGGCAGCTTGAAACTGTGTAGTCACAGACAAATTATAACAAATCAGCATTTTATCTTTTTCATGTAAGAGAAAGCAAATGAGCTTAGGTGATTGTGCTGTAAAGTTAAGACACACCTCAACAGTCAAAACTGGTGATACAGTTAGTGTATGTTCAGTACTTCCAGAGGCTTCTTCCAAATGTCAAGAGGGATGTTACAATGGGAGATTTTCAGTGAAAGTAATTCTGAAGTAGAATTCTAGTAAGAAAATTCTCTGATTTTGTAAAATAACAAATTTTCTCGTGTATTTATTGTTTCTGTTTTGTTTTTAGGATCCTTTAATTAAAAGACCTAATCCTCTCCCTGTATCTGTACCCTACTTGAGCCCTTTGGTACTGCGTAAGGAGCTTGAATCTCTATTGGAAAACGAGGGAGAGCAAGTAATTCATACATCCAAATTCATCAATCAACACCCCATAATCTTCTGGAACTTAGTTTGGTATTTCCGAAGGTTGGATCTACCTAGCAATTTACCTGGACTAATTCTAACATCTGAACATTGTAATGATGGAGTGCAGGTTAGTGACTTTCTCTATTTAGAACTGCAGCTGTTACAATACCTTAAATGTGAGAGTTTGGTTCAAAAAAGTAGGTAAGTCTTTTATGAATAGGTTGAATTTAATAAATTATATGTTGCTATTTTTAATTGAAGAAAAAAATCCCAAAGAATAAGATTAACTAAAGGCAGTATGTGTGCTTGTGGAGATCTCGTCGTTTACCATATGTTCAGTATGTTGTAATGTGCATGTTGTGGATCCCATGCTTTAGTATGTATATTTTTTAAGTTATTAGGCAAGATTCTTTGTCCTTTTCTGTTAATAGTTTTTGCTATTCACACAGAGGGAATTTCATCGCTACACAAATGGAACTAAATAGTTGATGCTGTTGAATATTTTGCTTTTCCCATTTGAAGGAACAGATATTGTCAGATACATATATGAGCAAATACTCAGTTTCCATGGGTGTTTGTATGCAGCTCTTGTGATGAACTGGTGACGTCATATCTACCTATAAGCACTCTACTTTTAAGATTTTGTTCTTCAATTTCCAAAAACCACCTTGGAGCAACTTTTTAAAAAATGTAGCTGAAGACTAATACCAAAGCATTTGGAAAAATAGATGTATTAGCAGGGAAAATCACAAGATAAGATACGAAATTTTGATTACTAATTTAAATTCGTACACTGCAGGCGTTTTTTTCTTGTCTGCTAATTCTTGTACTAGTATTCACTAGTATTGTGTACTAGTATTCTTGTATTAGTAGTCACTAATGTGTTAGTGGTTCCAGAGGCTCTTAATTTTGTAAAATAATTATGGAGCTATTGTTTTCAGTCCCAAATATTTTATAATGGAACTAAATGGTTGATACATGTATGCAAGTAGAATTTCTAGTTGTTGGTGTGATCAGCACGTAAATATGCTTACCGTGTGTTACTTGACTCAAAAGATTCTAAGTTGTATTATAATAAGTAGTACAAATACAGTTACGTATTTGACACACAAAAAGTAGTTTAGGATGCGTACTCAAATATATTCTGGAAATATTTATAGAAAACTAAACAATCTTCATATGTCCAGCTAAGCTAGAAAACGTTGCTCTTCCTTGCTCCTGTTAAATGCAGTTTCCTCTTAGAAGACATCAGTTTTCGTGTTTGTTGGATTCAAGAGAAATGAAGTATTTTTGTTTGTTTGCAGAGTGAGTACAAGAACAGACTTATACAATAAGTGTGTGCTTTTGTTCTTTTTCCCTTTCTTCATGTTTATAGCTTCCTTTGACATCTCTTGCTCAAGATAGCAAGCTAGTATATATCCAACTTCTGTGGGACAATATCAACCTCCACCAAGAGCCAGGGGAGCCTCTGTATATATCCTGGAGAAATCTCAGTAAGTAAAATAAAAGTTACAAGAAAGGAGAGGGAGTAGAGGCTACAGAAAGAAAGAGTAGTTATGTAGTGTTTAAAGTTTACAACGCTCATAGAGCTGGATATCATTTTTAGTGTAGGAAATATTTACAGTCCCTTAGATACTCAACATAGTCTCGAGTGTCAGATTATTTGTGACAATATTTTCTGATCTCTGTGAAAAAGAACGTAACCAGTTCTTCACATGCTCTACACTTATGCACAGGAAGGGAGGATTTGTTCTAGATTCGATGTTAAATAAGCTTTGCTTGATTTGAATGTTTGGTGGTATCATCTGGTTATAGCTGTACGGTAATTTAGTAGAAAATGGTACTTCAAAACAGTATCTGGTTGTTTTTATAAGTGAATGAAAGGTTTCAAATCCCATTAATAAGTGCACGTGGCAGCCTACTTGACTGCCAAAAACTAAGATCCAAGAAAACCTTTGTCTACTATAGTTTAGTTTGGAAGGATGAAAAATCATCACGTGTGGCACAGTGGTTCTGAGAATTCCTTTACTTATGATCAGTAAAAATTCTTTTGTTGACCTAACTTCTCGTCCTGCTTTTTAATT
This sequence comes from Pavo muticus, assembly GCA_016647715.1. Lineage (NCBI taxonomy): Eukaryota > Metazoa > Chordata > Aves > Galliformes > Phasianidae > Pavo > Pavo muticus. The sequence continues at coordinate 209,032 of JACDJE010000477.1, read as the reverse complement.
TTTAAAATCTGTGCAGGTTTTAGTAGTAATTTTCATAGCAGTATTCAAGTTCTGGTTTTGAGGTAATGAAAAAGTGCTTGTCTAAAGTAACCTAAATATAACCAGACTGATGAGAAAACTAGTGGAGGACACAGAATAATATGTATTTTCTTTAACTTACACAAAGCATATTAATTTGAGTATAATATATGGAAAGCATCCCCAAAGTACACAGCTGTGAATGAAGATGTGTACATATGTGTATTTGAGCAAATAAGTAAAGAAAGGAGCAAAAGGCCTGTTTAAAATGGGCTGAAGGAAAGGCAGTAATATTGCGGAGTGTCTTTACAGAATGTATTTAGAAAACCATGATACATGCCAGTTTTTGAAACTGTCAGGTCAGTATACTTATGACTCCAAGTTTAGTCTGCATTTCATTTATATGCCATGTGCTCACTACATGATCAGTAGTCTTATTTTTTTTTGCCAGTAACTGGATTTTCTGTTCTCATGAGTCATTGTTTTCAAAAAAATAATTATGTTACTCTAGTTGCAGTGTAAGCAACAAATCACAGTAGTAGGTGTCTTGGTAACTTTCTTCCCCGTTTGATGCAATTGTACGTTATTACAATATGTAGCCCAAAGTTTTCAGTGAATTTCAAGAAAGGCTTTCATAGGAAATGTGATAGTGGTTTTTTTTGGAAAAAAAACAAGCGAACAACAACAAAAATCTAAATTTCACTCCAAGAAGGTTAACTACGGCAATACATCTAAACTATCACAGCTAACATATGAAGCTAGAGGCTCTACGGTCTCTTGTGCTTCTCTGTCATTTGGAAGCTCGTGCGTCTGGATACTTTTGCATTTGTGGTGAAGAAAAGCCTAGAAGCAGACAGAGCCTTTCTGTGGTGATGCATTTCTGTAAATTGAGTAGAGATTCTATTTATACACCTCATTTTCTGAAATGCCTTCTGCTCCTTGAACTGGAAAAAAAAAACCCTTATCTTTACTGTACTAAGAATCTAAACTGCTGTATTTAACCAGATTCTTCTGAAAAGAAACCCTATACAGTGGCAGAAGATCAGCAGGCAACAAACACTTTGTTGGAGAATATTAAACTGAGTATTCAACATAATAATGTTGTTAAACCAATCCATCTCCTTCTACAGAAAGTTAAACCAGATGTGAAACGACAGAGGTAAAGTGAAAATCTCTTCTTACTTTCTTGCTACTCAAAGTTAAAGATCAGACCATGTACTTTTCACACTAAGAATTCCGTAAGGACCTCTGGGGAATATTAACGTTCTTTTATGTCCACTCAACACTGTGTCTAATTCTTAATGCTGTGTTTACAAACAGATGCGTTCTGTAGCCAGATGCAAAACTCATCCAAAATCAAATGAATAAATATAACTATTTAATCAAAATGAGTTTTTAAAAATGAATTAAAAAAAAACACAGGTACTTTGTGGATTTTGGTGTTGCCCCACATCTAACTAAGTACAGAAGTGCAGCATGCTGTTGCATAATCTGGAATAATCTACAGACTACCTAGATACAGCTACAGAAGTTTTGCCAACTTGTAGAAGTGGCTAATGGAATGGGATGCAACATAATCCCAAGCAAAGTGAGACACTCTACGTTTGCCGACTTCGGTAATTCAAAAAGGGCTTCATACAAAAGCACAGTCTGGAGTATGTAATTTCCACGTGTGTTCGGAATCTGTTATGTTAAGTTGATCTTTGCTTCTGTGGTTTGTAGTTAATAAAAACAAACAAGATTGATCTGCCTAAAGGAGAATCTTTCACAAGGTAAAGATTAATACCCAGTTTGATAGTACCCCTTCTGTGAGAGATCTTTACTTTCTGAAACAACGAAAGAAGTACAGCTGATCTGTGAAATAAGTTCTCTCTGTGTATTTCATCCTCAGGCAGCAGTGAGTTAATAAATAGTTGATGCTTAATTCTACATTTCTTGTTTTTCTGGAGGCTTTACAAAATGTTCGGCAGGGAGATTTTCAGAGCCAGTGTAACTACTGAGATCCATGGTTAATACAACTTCATAATCTAATGGCAAATGTTTAGGCTTCAGAAAACCTCAAGCTAATGGTCATGTTGATCACGTACATTCTTCACAAGCATGATTAAAAGAACAGCTGCAGAAACTATACAATGGAAGATTAGTGTCTTTGACGGTGACTTTTTAAACTGAGAACAGTTGGCAAGTTCATTTATTTATCCTTCAAAATATTTCCTAGGAGTTTTTACAGAGAAATTCTTTTCCTGTCTCTGGTATCTCTTGGAAGAGAGAACATTGACATTGGTAAGTGAAAAATACTTTGAATTTTGTAGTGTATGTGGTATGTGTACAATATATGTGAATACTCTATATGAAAACGAGTGAAGAAAGTTGACTTCCGTAAGTTTCTAAGTAACTTTTCACTTGCTGCATTTTAAAGAAAAGTTCAGTGCTGTCACCCTTGAAGTAGGTTTCACTTTTCTGAAAATCTGGTCTACATGGGGCTGTTAATTTTGGCTTTGATGAAATGACTATCCCTTACAGTACTACAGGTTTGGGGCGGAGTGGCTGGAAGGCTGCACAGAGGTGAGGAACCTGAGGGTGTTAGCTGACAGCCAGCTGAACATGAGGCAGCAGTGTGCCCAGGTGGCCAAGAAAGCCAATGGCTTCCTGATTTATATCAGAAATAGCACAGCCAGCATGAGCAGGGAAGTGATTGTCTGCTTGTACTCAGTACTGGTGAGGCTGCACCTTAAGTACTGTGTTCAGTTTGGGCCCCAGACTACAAGAAAGACGTCGAGACCCTGGAGTGTGTTCAGAGAAGGGCAGCAAAACTGGTGAGGAGTCTGAAGCACAAGTCTTAATGGGGTGTGGCTGAGGGAACTGGGATTGTTCATGAGCAGAGGAGGCTCAGGGGAGACCTTGCACCTCTCTACAACTACCTGAGAAGAGGTTGTGGCAAGGTGGATTTTGATCTCTTCTCCTGGGTAAGTAGCAATGGGACCAGAGGTCCTATCACCTTAAGTTGTGCCAGGGGCGGTTCAGGCTGGATGTTAGGAAGAGTTTCTTCTCAGGAAGAGTGGTTAACCGTTGGAACAGACTGCCCTGGGACATGGTGGAATGACCATCTCTGAAGGTGTTTAAGGAAAGGGTAGATGCAGTAATCATGGACATAGTGGGCAATATTGGTAGTAGGTGGACAGTTGGACTGGATGATCTTAAAAGTCTTTTCCAGCCTTAATGATTTCTGATTCTATGAGACAAGTATTAAATTATTTTAAACAACCTTGATCTTGAAGTGTTACTTCAAGACTCAGACTTGCTCCCAGTCTTGCCTGTTTTTTTTTCCCAACTCACATATCCTGCATTAGCTCTGTGTCTTCTAGGTAGCTGCTTGCCCATCCCATCCTGTGGTCCTCTAACATTTATTTGGCAACATGCAAGCAATGGGACACACTCACAGCCATGTGACATGAAGTATCTTGAAAGCAGGAGAACTCCTTGCATGTTGTCCTTTAACTGCAATGCTTTTTGATGTTTCAGCCTGAAAATGCTTTCTAGTTTCTTTGATAGAATCTTTTTTGGAAAGAAAATCCAGTAGCTAGTTCAGTTATCCTAAGATAATATTTTTTATTCTATAAAAATCACCAGAAGTATTTTTATAGGAAAAGTATTTCACACCATACATGGTTTCTTAAATAACTTTGATAATGCTCTTTGTATTTCAGAGGTCTTTGATAGTGAATACAGACTTGCACATAAAAATCTACCAAAAGATGTTCTCGAAAGGATGCAGAAAATAGATGCACCACCAAGCAGCAGAGTTGAGTGTTGTCGGAAGTACTTTGGAGCACCTTTAATATAAACATGAGGAAACCACATGCTAAACTTCAGCAAGACAAAAGCAGGTGAACAAACAAGGAGTATGGGGATATATACATATACATGCTTTTGAATCGTAAAAGGTGATAATTGAGCAATTTGTCAGAGTAATTTCATGGATCTACGGCATTTAACCTTGTCTTTCATCTCATGAGACACAGTGTAAAGTATGTTAAAATGTTTGTAAAATATATTAATAGGGTGAGTTGGTTTCAGTGATTTATCTGCATTTTTTTCCTGTATATGTTTTTCCTTTCTTTTCCTTAAATCTTTGCCCCTTCAATATCAACTTGTTCGGAAAGGTGATAATTAAATAGGAGACTACAGTTGGTGAGTTTCTTAAGGGCTATCAATATTTGTGTATTTCAGTGAAAGACCTTCCCTGACACCGAACGCCTAGGTCCTTCAGTGCTTCTTTAAAATGACCTTTACTTAAAGGGGATCTTTTGTGTTGTTGTGCAGTATATATGTATGAATGTAAATATTTGAGTCCTTGGATTGGAAATCGCAATGCAGTTGCTTCTAACAGATCACAGTACCTAAAATTGCTACTCTTGTCCTTACGATTCTTCCAATTAATATTCAAAATGGTCTTTGAGTGACCTTTTCATAATGTATGCCTACAGTTGTAAAACCTAGAAACTTCCCGGTTGTCCTGTCTTGTCTGTCAAACAAGCTGGAGATCCTATGAAAATACTGCTGTTTTCTGCAAAGGAATTATAGGCTTCTACACTAGGTGGCTCAGAAGTTGATGGCTTTCTATGAGTTAGATAGAAAGCTTAGATGACAATGGGATTGAGAGAAGGTATGTCAGACAGACCTTATCTCAAAACGTGCTTTATGCTGCATGAAGGTATGCTTTGAAAATTTCTTTCGAATTCTTTATTACCTTCCCTCATGGTTTCATGCTAGCCTGTGGGTTAATTGTTTTGCACTGATAGTCCAAATTTAATATTTCAATTAAAATTTATTTATAAATACGGTCTTCAAGGTGTGACTTCACATAAAAGAATTGCTTGAATGAATGATCTGAAAAGGTAAATCCATCTTCAGCTTGCTTCTGTTAGATAAGACGCTTCCTTACCTCACATACCTAGTTGACAACAGCGGTCATATCTTTGGAGAAGAAGAGCCTGGACACAGCTCTGTAGTTTAAATTTGTCTGTTACTTGAGAAATATGGCAAGATTTATTCCAGTTCTTTTTTTTTGTTCCTGAAATCTACTGATGGGTTTTTCTGATACAGTTGTTCCTGGAGAAAGAACAGAAGGATTTGTACCATGCTAAAGGAGCACAGCTAAAACTGTAGTTCCATCTGAGTATGAATGCATTCACTTTATACCAATCTTTCTCGAAGGTTGTTATTCTTGAAAATGACGAGGGAGGTTCTAGCTGAAACAACAAAAGCAACTTTCACTTTTCTCATAAGACTGAAACAAGGAGTTGCACTCTTTGTGACAGGATATGTTTGCGTTATAGACCAATTCCTTGCAATTTGTCTAAAAGTGCTGGTCCTAAGTCAGTATGGGGATATTGCCCAGACAGATTCTCTCCTGATTTAAATGTGCTGTTTCAACACTTAAAAGCAAAGAATACAACTTTTCTTTTTTGTTCTTTGGATTTTATGCACAATTGCTTGCAGATTTCAGACCTCCATCTCAATGGAAGAGTTGAGCCTGATTCTTGATATTTTATCCTCTTCTCCTTTTTAGACAATTTACATGCATGGTTCCATCTTTTTAAACAGACCAAATCTCTATAAAGCATTCTTCCAAACAGTTTAATAGTTCTATATATAAAAAAGGCAAACTTTATATTTTTGTACTGATCTTAAACATACATCTATGCAAGAATAATGTGAGTGTTCATTGGATAAACGTTATGGTCGTGACACAATGTACAAGAAGGCAATTTTTAGTGATTGTTAAATTCTCCCAAGCTCATTAAATTGAAAAGAAAGTGTATCCATTAAGTGCTTTTTTATGTAACTGGTGATCTTCAAATTACTTTTACACCGTTGCAAATAAGATAATAATAAGCAACAGTGTTACGCAGATCACCTTCATTATATAACAGCATTCTCACCTTTTACTGAAAATTGGGCCATTAATTGGGCAGTAGTGTTGTAGGAACAGCCAAAGTAGATTGTGTCACAGCATCTAGTGCTAACTATTAGACTTCACATGTGTACATGACTAAACTGGAGCAGAAAAAATGACAGCACTGAGGAAAAAGGATAGCTGCAAGATTTTAGGTCATCTTTGCAGTGGGTTTAACTTGCTTTGATAAGCTTCTGTGTATTGATGTTTCTACGCTACACTACAGATTAGCTTCTATTCCTCTATTTTGTACCTGAATTTCAGAATGGTGGAAGTCCTGCTTGGAATTACTTGAAGTCATGAAATGCCTACTGAAATTAACTTTTCTAACATAGATGTAGAGGCAAAAGTGAGCACTTACTCTTTATAACTTGGATTTTTTTAATGGTTTTTGATAGCTAACTATTCAGCTAGTTCTTTCATGAAATGCGTAGCTCAAATGAAAAAGGAGAACTCTGGATTTTTTTAAAACTATTTTTTTCAATTAGTTTTCAGCTAAGGAGATGCTTTTTTAAGAAAATAAGAAAACAATAAAACCACAAAAACAGTGTTCACAAAGAAAAAAAAAAAAACTGGGAACCAAAGGTTTGCTTGTGAGTTGCTTTCTCTCTGATACGTGATGGCACTTCCTGTTCCTGCTTTAATGTTAGTCAATTGGAAAACACTTCTGCCCCTCTAAAAATGAATCAGTAAAGGCAGAATACATTCTTCTCTGCAGTTATCAACAGCGTAAACTTCTTGGGCTGCATAGGAATGACTTAATTACTTGCAGATGTTTTTGATTTATTTCACACCTGCTCCCAGTATTCCAAAGTTATCTGAATACGTAATGCGTGAAACAGCAGGAGAGAGGTGTTGGGGAGGAGGGAAGTAGATAAGCTTGGTTTTTGTTTCTGTTTGCCTCTCAGTGTAAGCAGAAAAAATACCTTTTTGCTCACTTGCAAAATCCTTGCCTCTGAATATTCTCTCTAGTCTGGCATGTAACTGAACAGCTAGTGTTAAGGAGGACATGGTTCTTTTGCGTGTACTTTGGAATTCTTACGTAGGAACTTGAAGAAAACGGTTTGTAGGTAAATATTACATTCAGAACCTGCAGTGTTTTTTCAGAATGAGGGTGCAAATCAAACTGTTAACGTATGCAGGAGCAAACTCTTGATGGAATTTCAGGTGAGCCCAAGAAGTTGGAAAGTTTTTGTTGCAATAACGAATCTTACAAGGAGAAGTTCCCTTGCCCTAAGAATGCTGAATTGCTGTCAGTTACATTGGGAAGATATCTTGCACCTTTCACCCAGATATTGTCAGCAGTTTGTCTGCTTCTATCAAAATATCTATTTTTTGCAGAATTAAAACAAGAAATAGAGGTCTTGAAGTTTTAAAATCAGGATTCTAAAGTGCCAAAGTGTTTCATAATGTTGTTTTGAATATATTCTGGCACATTACCAACATATAACTTTCTAAACCCGATATGCATAGGAGACTGATACAGCTGCAGTATTGGCACAGTAGTAGGTACCAGCTTTCACATGTTACTGCAAACATCTGTGTATTACTGTCTTCACATTCTATGTAACTAAAGCTTATCTAATACAATTTTAATAGAAAATATTGTATTTACTATGTGCATTTTAAAACTAAGTTCCACTTTGCAAATAACTTATAACTAGTGGAATTAACACATTGGTTAAGCTCAAGCTACATTGGACTCATGAGTAATTTTATTCCACTCTAACTGTGAATTAATGGCTTTTTGTATTGTTGCAGCTAGAAGAATATGCTTGTCATTGAATTTACTTTGTTTCAATAGCTGCAACACGGAGGCGTATTTTCAAGATGTATGCTAAATTAGATCACAGAAATGACATTTTTAAAGTAATTTGTTAAAATATAAGTCAGTGAAAAATTCACCCAGTAGTTTCTCACTTCAAAATTCGAAAGTTCTCTTCTTAAAGTTAACAGAACAGCTACTTCAGTGCAGATAACTTTATTTAATTAAGTGTTAAGCTGGATATCTTATTCACAGATACTTTTTTTTTCAGTTCCAACTAATAAAAACTTCAAGGTGCCTTCTTTGTATCAGCTTTTCCTCACTGACCTTTTTTAAAAAACAGATGAGACACCCTTCTAACTCCTAAAGCTTGAGACTGAAGTTGTGAATGGAACACTAGTTCTGTTTTCTGCTGCGCTGTATATCATGCATGTGAGGAGAGAAATCGATTGTTTTTCCTTTTTGTCTTTCAGTCTGCATCCATCGGTGGTGCAAATAAAAGGGACTGTTTGCTGTTTTTAGAAGCACATTAAACTCCTTTTAGGAGCTTAAAATAAACTGTATTGTAATGAAGATGAAAGGACGTGGTGTGAATAAATTATGAATTTATTGAGTTGGAAAGTTTTCTGTAATGCAATAAAATTTGCACTGGTTTAGAGACTGTTTTGAACTGTTGAACAATGGCATCCATTTACTGTGCTTTGATTAACAAGTGTTTCTCTGTAATGTTTTTGTACATTTGAAAAATGTTGCTTGAGTTTAAAAGGGCACTCTACATATTCTGAATTTTGTATAGATATCCTAGATTAAGAAACAATTTTTAATGTGTTTTGTGAAATAAAATAAATACAAATCCTTTGTGGAGTTTCAGTTATTCTGTCAAACAGTTGAATTTAATCTTAAATGCAAATTCAGCCTATAGTTTTGCAAAATCAGAGACTTTCAGTTGCCTTTTGGAACTTTTTTTCATAGCATCTCAATGAATTCTTAATGGTGGGAAAGAGCTAGAATGGTTGAAGCGGGACAGAGAGAGAGAGAGAAAAAAAAAAGGAAAAAACACCCAGATTTGTAGAACCATAGAATCACTTGAGGTGGAAGGGACCCTTAAAGGCCATCTTGTCCACCTGTTCTGCAATGAACAGGGACACCTACAGCTTGATCAGGTTGCTCAGAGCCCCATCCAGCCTGGCCTTTAGTGTCTCCAGGGATGGGGCATCCACAGCCTCTCTAGACAACCTGTTCTAGTGTTTAAAAAAAAAAAATATCAAACAGCTCCATGTCTCTCCTGTCCTGAGGACTCCACATCTGGATGCAGTACTGTAGGTGAGGCCTCACCAGTGAAGATTAGAGGGGCAAGATCACCTCCTTGGATCTGCTGGTCATGCATCTTTTGATGCAGCTGAGGATACGGTTCGCTTTCTGGGCTGTGAGGGCACATTGCTGACTCATGTCCAGCTTGCCATCCACCAGTACCCCCCGATTCTTTTTGGCAGGGCTGTGCTCTAATCTTGTGTCCCCCAGCTTGTACTGATAGCAAGCGTTGCCATGACCCAATCACAAGATCTTGCACTTGGCTTTGTTGAACCTCGTGAGGGTCTCCTGGGTCCACTGCTCAAGCCTGTCTAGGTCCCTCTGGGTGATATCCCATTCCTTGGGTGTATCAACCGCACCACACATCTTGGTGTCACCCACAAACTTGCTGAGGGTGCACTGAATCCCACTGTTAATGTAATTGAGGTATTAAAGCGTGTTGGTCCCAGTACTGACTCCTGAAGGACACCACTTATCACTGATCTCCATCTGGAACTTAGCCATTGACCACCACTCTGTGAGTACAATTGTCTTGGGCAGATTTTGTTCATAAAGAGAAGATGGCTCTGAGGGACCATAAACAAACCATACATACATAGTAAGACTAGCAGAGCTAGAGAAAAAAATGAAAAACAGACTGAAGGAGGCAGAAGCTGTTTTTACAGGGAAGACGTGGACCATGGCTTTGTAATCATAGTTACTGCTCTGCTCACCAGGAAAAGCATCGTTAATCAGGTGCATGAGAACAGGTTCATGGCTGCAGGTTGCTTAACACTTGCTGGGAGGTCTGTTTATTTCACTGACTTTGACTTACCAGGGATGTTGCTGAGTTAGTTACATTTTCAGCGATGCACCCTTGCAGATTACAAGAGATGCTGGTGGGTCTCCTACCTCCTATTTTCATGTTATGGTTCTAAACAACAATAAAAAAATCTGAGGCTAAGATGAAATTTGAACAGTGGATGATATTGCCAGTTACTGGCAAGTGCTTCAGGCCTTTCTGACTGAATGCCTTTCAAATGCTCTCTCTTACGGTGGCCAGTTCATTAATATGCTAGTAAAAATAACAGAACCCGACTCCTGAACAAACAAGAATACATAACAGAAGCAGGTTGTGGAGATTATCAGGCATTAGGAATTGCAGTAGTTTGTCTTTTGGACATTTCTTTTGTAACCTTGTTAGCATCGCTAAGACTTCGGGTTGCTTTTTATTTGTTCACAGGTCCTCTGCCATCTTCAATAATGCTGCTTGCTAAAAATATTACACCTGCAGAGGAATAACCTCATGTACCAGCATGGGCCAGAGAGCAGCTTGGCAGAAAGGACCTAGGGTTCCTGGGGGATGCCAGCATCACTGTGACTGAGGAGCATGCCTTTACATGAGAGAAAGCTAGCATAGGCAGCAGGTGGACAGCAGCAGTGGTCTTTCTGTGCTACTCGGTGCTTGTGAGGTTTGTCTGGGTGCTGTGTCCAAGTCCAGGTTACCCAGTATAAGAAAAATATAGACAGAGGCCACACAAACAATGAAGGACTTGAACCATCTGTCAGACACAGAGGCTGAGAGCTGGGACTGTTCAGCCTAGAGAAGATTCAGGAGGCTGGATAAGGAAGATCTCATTTGGTGGTATAAGCATGTTGAGGCAGCAAGGGGGAAGACATCGCTACAGTTCCCAGTGGTGCAGTGTCGGGGCGGTTTAACAAACGGCTAAGCTCCAGCAAGCCTCTCTCTCACTTCCCCTCCTTGAAAGAACAGGGAGGAGAAAATAAGATGAAAAAAGGCTGATGGGTTGAGGTAAGAAGTAGTTTCATTAAAGAAAATATAAATAAAACAGCCCTGCAGGAGCAGAGGGAAGAGAGTAATTCTTCTCTAATTCACAGCAAGCAAGGTTCAACCATGTCTTGGGAAACAAGGCCTCAATGTGCACAGGAGTTAAGGAGACATGCTTTCAGCATCCCCTCTTCTCCCTTCCCAGCTTTTATTGCTTAGTGTGACCTAGCTTGTCTACCCTGTGACCAACCCGCCTCTTGCTCACTTTCAGCCTCCTAGCCTTTGGAGGGGATTGAGAGCCAGCCTTGATGCTGTGCCAGAACCACTCAGCAACAGCCAGAACACTGATGCAGGTATCAGTGCTGTTCTAGTTGCAAGGGTCAACTACAGCCCTGTAGCAGTTACTGTGGGAGAAATGACCTCAGTTCCATGGTTGTGGAGATCCGTAGCAATAGGTCAAGTTGTACCTGAAGTCCATTACTTCCCTGAAGTCAGGTACCTATTTCACAGCTGACCTTCAAGCTTTCTGAACAACTTCAGCCTTGTGGAGCAGCCATCCCACCAACACTGCAAGCAGGCTACTGCTGCCAGACAGCACTGAAGTCACCTGTTTTGTATCACAAGCTGTGAACTGATGTTAGGATGACAGCTGCAGCTGCTGCCTATGCAAAACATTACTGCAGAACCTACTGTGGCAGAGTGGTGTAGTGCTAACAGAGATTGAACACTACCTTATTAGCCGCCTCTGAGTTGGAAATGATTATGCTTCAATCCCTAATTCAAGGATGGTTAATTTGATCCTTCCATGTCCATTAATCTACTGCCAGCAAATTACCTGTTCAGCAGCTCTGATTTCTACAGTGGTGGTAAAGTTTTATGAGTTCAAGTTTTTATACTTGAAAGAGAAGCACGAATGTGAAGGAAATACTGAAGTAGATACTATTTTAAGGGCACCTAAAAATCTCCTTGCCACATACTATTACAACATCAATTAATTTGTATGTAGTCGCAGCAGAGTTCCTGTAAGACTAATTGATCTCCACAAAATACAGCCTGAATACATACATTCTAAATACACGCAGACTACTAAGTTAAAGAGTGAAATTATTAAATCAAACATTTCAGTAGATGGCTTACTCATTCTCTGTTATCAGTACTGATTTAAAGAGCAAAATGGTGAAATATTTCCACTTAACTCTTCCAAGAATCACCTAAGGCAGTAGGACTTTACCATATGCTCAAAAGCAAATGGCTTCCTCCCTCACCTGGAAATAATGCTTGAGACTAATGCTTAAGACTAGAAAAAAAGCAAACCACTTCTAAAACACAGGATCAGATTTTGCTGTAGCAGGTAAATCTTGCTTCTAAAAATCCATACGTATGCACAAGGTAAATTGGAGCTTTCCACAAAAAGCATTACAAGTTCTTAAGAAGAACAGATTCAAGACCACAGACTGAGCTTCCATATAGGTCTGAGCGCTGCAGTTAGTCTGGACTACCATTTATTTTAAGACATAGCCAGGAATTATATTCACTGGAAGTCTCACAGTAAGATTTAACCACAAAAGGGTTTTATTTTCTGTATCATGTACATCTTTACTTCTGACTTGACTCAGATTTAGATGTAGAAGCTCTCAATGAAGAAAGCCGGCGTCTCTTAGCAATCTGCTCCTGGCGTTTTTCCTTGGCCTCCTGAAAAACAAAAAAAACAAAGCGTCAAGAAATGCGCAGTGTTGTGTTAGACTTTATCAAGCACTTAATGAAAATCCAGCATTAAATTCCTCCCAGACCAATAGAATTCTGTAAGTACCAAACCTGTGCAGAGCCATGTGTCTTCAACCCATACAGATCAGTGTCCGAACTAACAGTGGAAATACTAACAAAGAATTCAGGACATACAGGAGGTCTGTCTACCTTCTATCACAGTCTGGAAGTCACGAAACGCTCAATAATGCGCTAAATATCCTGAAGAGTGTTACTTCTGCCATCGTTGTTGCTTCAAGTTCAAACACAAACTCTGGATTCTAATGGAGCACCCTAGTCAGACTCAAATTAATTTGAACTACAATCAGTACTGCAAAAACGTATCATTGTCACAAGCTGTAACTGCCCATCATTTTCTTCAAAATCAGCTCTCAGAAACAGATCAGACCCATCAATTCAACTACTTTTCCAGCGCTGGCAAAAGTAAATAGCAACTCTCAAAGCTGATTGCTGGAAACATTCACACTCGCATTCAGATACCAAAGTTATCTACTGTACATTTTTAAATGTACAATCAAACTTGTAAAATCCCACGGTTCTCAGGTATGAGGTGACAGCCATGTCACGAGGGGTACACGCACCTTCATCCTCTTTGCCAAGAGCTTCGCGTAATCTGCTGCCTCCTCCTTGTTCTTCTGAGTGCGCTGCTTCTTCAGGGCAATACGTCTGCGCTTATGCTGCAGAACTCGAGGAGTCACCAGTCGCTGGATCTTAGGAGCCTTGGTCCTGGGTTTCTTGCCTTAAAACGAGTTATTAATCAGTAATGTGACAAGCTCTCTTCCAAAGAGGATGTAAGCCCCCCAGCCAGCGTAAAACAGCACATTCCACTTACTCCAACAGTAAGATTTAGCACAGTATATACAGTGCAGGAAAAGCGATCCAATTTTTTGACACACAGCATTAACAAAATACAGTCTTAACACCGATTTGTTATCAGCAGGGAAACATTAAGTACCGCTTCCCTAAATCCCTGCAGTTTTGTGAAGGTACCTTGCTTCTCAAAATACCCGTCAGAAAACATCTTCCCTACACCAAAAACATTTTAAGAATTTGGAAAGTTATCATCTAGATTTCAGAATGAGCTTTCAGAATTCTACTACAAACAATACATACAAACACCTCCCTCTGAAGAAAAGATTGTTCTGTGGTTTGTTCTAGGCACTGGGGAAAAGCCTTAACAGTACCTTCTATACAACCCTGCTCTTCTCCTCCACAACATACAAGTCTCAAGGACATTCTACCTCAGACCAGTCCTTACTTTATTAAAATTGCTTTCAGATCATTAGAACAAACAGTAATGACAGCACGGTCTGTAAAATATTTAAACCCAAACTGCGCTGAAGTAGACTGAGGGAAAAGGGAAATGTCTATTTCTTATCCACAAATTAACAGCTGACAGAGCTTTAATACTGCGACAGTAAACCCCTTGCTGTACTGCTATACATCATTCACTGCACGAAACTCAGTATCTGCTGAAAATGACAGGCAACCACGGTGCTGTAAAACCTTAGTTCTTACCCTCTTTATTCAGAGGTTTCCTCACAACATACTGGCGAACATCATCTTCCTTAGAGAGATTGAACAGCTTGCGGATCCTGCTAGCTCTCTTGGGACCGAGACGACGAGGCACAGTTGTGTCTGTCAGCCCAGGAATATCCTTCTCACCTTTAATAAAGCGAGTTTAGATATGTTAATGAATCCTGCATCTACTAAACATCTCTTCAACTGTAGTCGCTCTTTCATTTAAAATGCATTATAACAGCAAGATACTACGAGGGCTGCTGCAAAAGTAATGCTTCCTATTTTATTACATTTTCTCTTGTTCACTGCTGGTGAAAATGTATAGCTAATGGTGATGCCTATGTTGAAAAGTAGTGTTCTGTAGCTGAGAACTTGCTGTATCAAACAGTGTTGTTGTGCTCTTTGGTTCTGTTGTCATTTCCATGGACATACATAGGAAGCATTACTTTCTGAGCAACTTAGGTAGATAATCCCTGGGGTACACCTGCCATTAGCGTCACCTCTGACTGCACTTTCTGATTTAATGCAATAATGTTGCTGGTGATAGCGAAAATATTTTGGTTCCCAGTGATCAGTTTTAAAAGTTACAATACAATGCTCAGAAAGAATTTCAATGTGCATTTAGACTGTTATGATTGAGACAGTGTTTGTATTTTACAGAATTTTACAGCCACTAGCAAGCAGGTTCTTTTCAGGTGCCTACTTCTATCTACTGACTGCTTCATCTTACCCTTTTTCACAATGACCAAGTTCAGAACACTCAAGTTGGCATCAACGATGCAACCCCGAACAGATTTGCGTTTTCTCTCTCCAGTTCTCCTGGGGCGGTAGCAGGAGTGGCCCTTGCTGAGCAGAAGGCGGACACGTCCATGGGTGAGGACACCTTGCTTCATGGGGAAGCCTTGTTTGTCATTGCCACCACTGATCCGGACAACATAACCCTGCAAAAACAGAGAAACACACCTCTTAACTGCTCACATCCCCGTCAGTTCAATGAGAAGAGGCAAGGATGACAATACCCTGTTCCTAACAAACACTGTACCACCAGAAAAATTACTGTAACTGCAGACACAAGTATTTCTTTAACAAACATCATTTCAACAGGCTTTTTACTTAACAGAGATGTGAAATGTGTCTTTACATAGCCCAACTAGCATTTATTGCCTCTTCAAAAATGTATCCAAGCAGCAAATTCCTACTTATTACAAGTTAGCACAGAACACATCACGCTAAGCCCCGACCCTTTCCTGCTAACCTTTTCTTCTTCATGCTGAAACCAACTAAAGTTTGTTAACATCACTAACTGCATATACATATGCAACATCAGAGTTTCTATTAAAGACACAGGGGCAAAAATAGCTTTTATTGCCTTCCTTGAGGAGACAGCAGCAACAAAGATCAGCTTATGCAAGCTCAGCTGGACTGCCCGTATCAACATTTGGCTACTCCAAACCCATCCATCAAGCTCAACATGCTTTTTCTCATATGCACTTAACAATTTAATCACTCTTTGAGCTTGTTCAGTGCAGAGTTAAGACTTTTTTGGTACAGCCTTCATTGGTCTTGAATGCTGGGAGGGTACTCAAATCAAGAACAGAAAACTATTTAAAAATCCAGCAAGACAGTCTAAAACACGTGGATTAAGAAAAAAAGAAAGAAAAACCAAAAACCTAGCCTATTCATTAAATTTAATATGCACTTTAAGAGATGCTTTCAACATATCTGCCAGATGTGTAACATAAAAATACCCGATTGAGAGCTCAACTGGAAAACTTAAGCAACTTGACTACACCTGACACATCTTTCTGACTCTTACCTTCCACTCCTCGCCAAGAGAATCAGCCGCAACCTCTGTGGCCATTCGCTTCTCATAGAATGTTCTCAGCTTGCGCTCATCATCCACTTCAATAAGCTTCTGGCAGCCAGTGGCTGGGAAAGAGATGTTGAGCTAACAGTAGAAAAAAAATAAACGATAAATGATTTAGTTGAAGCTTCTCACATAACATTTCCAGAGAAAATTAGCGTTGAACTGCTTGCTTCACTTTAACATTCCAAATCCAAACGCTTCTATTTGCTTACTAGCAGAAACGGGTTACTACTGCACTTACAGAACAAGGCACATCTGCGTGTGCCAAGAATGATACAAAATCTTCTGCCCCGTACAACTATCTTTACCACAACTAGAACACTATGCCCTCTAAACTGACTGTCACCAAGCAAATGACGGTACAGATAACAGAAAGCTGTACTCCCTTCCTCCCATGTATAGTATCAAAGAAACAACACAAGCAACCTGAAATAGCCGCGCTATACCTTGGTCACCACCTGTGTTTCTGGAGGGCTACAGCAAGACCAGTAACCTCGGAGACAGCCGCCTAGCACTTCCCCACAGACAAGGCCACAGGAGCAGGCCCAGCTCCAGTACTTCCTTGCTCGGCCTCCGCTACTCCCGGTGCGAACCTTCTACTCTTCCCCGCCGAAAGGAGTTCCATAACAGAGCGACTGGACCCATAACCCAGAGCCCCCAACCTAAGAAGAGGCCCCAGTATGGGGCACGGAGCCGCGCGGCCGCCATCTCGAAACACCCGCAATCCACCGTCATCCAGCCCACAGAGGCGCCCCGAGCCCACCACCGCAGCCCATCTCGTCCCATCAGCAGCCCCAGAGGCAGCGCTGGGCTCATATGGGGCGCGGGAACCCAGCCCTCCTGCAGCACTGCCCTGACCGCCGGCACAGCCGTACCTTCATCCTCGCCGAGCTGCGCCGCCGCACAAAAAGGCCGCACTTCCGCCCGCAACACGCACATACACCCGCCAAGCCTCGCGAGAGCTGCCCACTGGCGTCGCACCCACTCACACGTGATCGCGGCTGTCCAATTGCGAGCGAGGTCTCTTTCTCCAGGGGGCGTGGCGGGAGGCAGCTTCCGGCCTGTCAGTGCTAGGTGATGGTTGGCCTGCTTTCTGCTGTCGTGAGCGCAGCTGGGGGCGGTCGTTGAGCAGTGGGCTGCAAGGCCGCGGTTTTGTCCCAGAAACAGAATTCCAGGCCCACCTAAAGCCCGGCACTGCCGCAGATGCGGGCCGAGGGGCAGCTACGTAACGGGACGATGTGAGGCAGGCCGGCCTCCCAAGCGGGCACGTAGCTGCAAGGTTACTGCAGCTTGAGTAGCTATCCCTTGTGGAAACTGAGCGGACAGCTTTGCTTATTACTAGAAATGCACTTCTTTCCTTCCACTTCATGCTTTCGTTTTCCAAACTTGAGAGTTTCAGCTAATGTGACTGTATCCACTGTGCTAACTTCATGAACTGGACAACGATGGGTAATGAGTAAGGTCTAGTTTGTTTGGTTGTTTTATTTTTGATGCAAAAGAGTTCAAATTTAGCAATCGTACTGTCTGCTTAGAAGGAGAAGTCCAGGGTGAGTGCAACTGACAAACCACAACCAGAGACTCCAGGAGTTGCAAGCAGCATGCATCTGGGAAAGGGATTGCTTAAAGGAACTGGGAATGCTGAAAAAGCTTAGGTGTCTTCAGGGAAGGAAAAACCAAGCCTCAAGCTTGCTGTGGAGAGAGCTCGCAGCATTTAAAAATCTGTAACAGAGATTTTCCAACTGACACCTAATTCCAAAATGTGGGCATGTCTGTTCTCAAGTACGGATGTTACTCTCAAATGTTGTTAAAAAAGTTTTTTTTTACAGTAAAAACATGGGAATGACACAACCAAAATCATAGAGTGACAGCGTGCATCTTTAGAACATTGCCAGCTGACTGAATGGTAAGACACAAAGTAACATGATTTATCACTCAGGTATACTGATGGAAATGATATTTCTTAGTAATTTTCACTTTGCCTCATGTCATTTAGAAAGCAGAGAGGAAAAGAGCACGGTTGTTTGGAGAAGCATTATACACAGCTTTAGCATTACACTTTTGTTGACACAGTGTTTGAAAACTAGAAAATTTAAAGAATTGAACTATTGACTATCCACATACTGTTAGCAACTGGCAGGACAATGTGGCTAGCAGGCATGATACATGGGACACCAAAAAGATTTTTAGGACTGCATTGATGGCTAAATCATGTGAGCAACTGGCTGACTGCTGTCAAATACCTCCTCATGCTCCATGAGGAATCTAACAAGTGCCCTGAGAGATCTTCTGAGGGAAATCCTGCTTGCATCTATGTCATACAATTAGATTGTCCAAAGAAGGGCAACAAAGCTGGTGAACGGTCTGGAGCACAAGTCTTTTGGGGGGCAGCTGAGGGAAATGGGATTGCTTAATGTGAAGAAGAGAAGGCTGGGGGAGGCCTTACCACTCTCTACAGCTCTCTGAAAGGAAGCTGTAGCAAGGTGAGGGTTGTCCTTTTCTCCCAGGCATCTGATGATAGGACAAGAGGTAATGGCCTCAGGTTACACCAGAGGATGTTCAGCTTGGATATTAGGAAGAATTTCTTCTCTAAAGGAATGGTGAGGTATTGAACAGGCTGCCCAGGGAAGTGGTGGAGTTACTGTCCCTGGAGGTGTTCAAGAAGAGGGTAGGTGTGGCAGTGAGGGACACTGCTTAGTGAACATGGTGATGGGTTGATGGTTGGACTAGATGATCTTAGAGGTCTCTTCCAGCCTTAATGATTCTATGATTGGGAATCAGGGTTACATTTTGCATTGTTTCTTTAGAAAAAGTATTCCATCCAATTTTACTTAAAATAAGAAAAAATGTCTCTTTCATTAAAGACAAAGAGTGGAGTCACAGAGACTCTTGAGTTGCTGGATCTGTCCTAGAACTGAACAGTTGATATAGCTGAAACAGGAAATACCATCATTGTGTGCAAACTGTCTTCTTGGGGAGGGGAAGACCAGGTATTTCTGCACACAGACCAGCTTCCACTTAAGTGTGCTTCCTTTAAATGGCAACCTGGCCAAGGCATGAGTAAGCCAGAAGCCTTTGCTTCAGATGCAGTAGTTGAGTTCCAGAGGCTTGCTCTCTTCTGCCTGCCTGCTGCACTGTCTTTGACTACTGGAGGGACAGATGAACAGACAAACGGACAGTGGGAAGTGCATGTCAGCCCACTCTGTTTGTGGGTGTGGAATGCTGGGCCAGCTGGTGTACCATCTCCAGCCTAAGAACCTGGAAGTGTCTGCAGGAATGCATCTAGAGTACCATGTCCCGTTCTGAGCTGCTCTGTTCAAGAAAGGAAACTGCTTGAGAGTCCAGCTGAGGGAGACAAAGATGATTAGGAATCTGGAGCATCTGTCTTATGAGGAAAGCCTGAGCCTGGAGAAGAGAGGATATCTCATCACTGCTTATAAATATCCAAAGTGCAGGAGTTCAGAGGATGGTGCCAGGCTCTTTTCAGTCTGGTGCAGCGACAGAACAAGGGGCAGTGCAGCGCAGAAATGAGAAGCTAAATATTTTCATCCAAGCGTTAGAACAAGTACTGCTAATGCACACAAAGGCGGGCAGGCTGGGAGCAGCCAGGAAGGGAGGCGGGGAGTGGGCTGCGCGGCGCCGGCAAGGAAATAGGAAAGAAACGCCTGCGCAGCGCCCCCTGGCATGAGGCAGACCCCAGGAGCCACGGCCCCACAGGCCGGGCCGCCCCGCCACGGGGGCGGGCGCTGAGGGAGGTGGGAGGAGGGAGAGGCGCCCCGCTCCGCCCCGCTGAGCTGCTATCGCCGGGCAGGGGCGGGCGGGCGCCATGGGCGCGATGCTGTGGTGGGACCAGCTGCGGGCCGGCAGCTCCGAGGTGGACTGGTGCGAGGACAACTACACCATCGTGCCCGCCATCGCCGAGTTCTACAACACGGTGCGCGGCGGGAGGGAGGGTCCGCGGGCCGGGCACAGCCGCGGGCTGCGCGGGCGGGTCTGGCGCCTGCCCGGACACGGTGCCCCTTGGGCTGGCGGTGCTGAAGGGCCTCGCGTAGGGGCTCCGTGGGTGCCCCGCTGGACGCGGTACCTGGGGTGGCAGCCAGCTGTGCGGCTTGCATCGCAGGCGCAAAATCAGGAGGTTTAGACAGAGCTGTGAGCCACGAATGAACGGTGTGCACGTCCTGCCCGGTGCTGCCCAACCCGCGGGTGTCCCGTGCCGGACTGCCGCAGCTGCTGTCCCGTGGTGCAGGTGTATGTCTGCCCGACGGCGTGCGAGGCAGGGGCGGGCCACGAGCAGACACACTCTGTGTTTGGAGACAAAACCGTGTTTTAAAGCTTTGCCTTCTCCCAGAGCCAAACTTAGAGGAGCAGTTTGACAGAGGGTTGCAGGATGCAGTCAGCGCAGTGCTGCAGGGAGGAGTCACCTCAAAAAAGGTGAAAAAAGGAAGGAGAGGAAAGAGGACTAAAGTAATTGTTACTTCCTCCAGGAGCCCTGGTTCACTCTTGACTCCTGTCATCCCAGCCCAGGAGCTGCTGGGGAGCGCTGCTAGGGAGCACTAGTGGAAGCGTATTCCCCACAGCAGAGGTCTGGGAGGGGAGCGCTGCTCCCAGCATCCTGTTTATTCATCGGAGGGTTCGCAGTGACAAAGAGATCCAACAGGGAGTCAGATCGTACATCAGGCTTTCTGGTGATGTGCTTTACCATGTCACCAGGAGGGAGCCCTGCAAACAACACGCCAATAGTGTTGTGCAGGGTTTCCTGTTCTGTGGCAGGTGTGAGATGGGGTTTCTGCTTTGCTTGACTTTCATACTTCAAAATGGCCTTTTAATTTCTTCCCCAAATTCTATCCTCATCTGAGCTCTCTTTCAGTCTGTATTTCTTGACTGCTAACATCAGATGCTAGTGCTGCACTTCTGTGAAGGAAAGAAAGAGGTGTCTGGAGTGTTCATCCCTCACGGGAGTGTGTACCCAGGGATGCACTCCATTTAGAACAAATAATTCAACTGTGCATGGTGTACATGGCTAACCTGTTGTTTTTCCTTGTAGTTCAGCACCAGAGTCATCTGGGTGGTGTATCATCTGTGTTTGAGGGTGTGTGGTGAAACAGTCTGCTTTCTTTGTTTCTGATGTCACTGTGCAAGAACCAAAAACAAAGGGAGGAAAAGGTCAAGATAAACAATAAGTTTCTTGAAGAAGCGATGCGTTTTGAAGCCGGCAATGCAGGGGGTTGGATATCCTTCTGACTGCACTGAGCTGATTAGCTGTGGTGACAAAGCTTGCAAAATGCTGGGAGCTGCATGTATGTCCAGGTGATTAACTGAGCTTCCAGACAGACTAGCAGAGAGGCACAGCACAGATTTTGCCCTGAAACCCCCTGTATTGCAGAAGCTTCATCCAATTCAGCTAACTGTACATCAGAAACATGGGGAGTAGAGGCTGTGTTGAGGATAGACAGGCTTCAGTAGTGAAGAGATTATGGAGACCGACTTCTGTGTTTGCAGCTTCTGAAAATTAATTCACAGGGAATTGATGGGGGCTGAGTGATTGTGTTCCTGGAGACAGAGATTCTGACAGGGTGGTAGGAAAGACTTGGTCCTGCTGCAACTGGCACCGTAAGCAGACTCTGAATTTTATTCCTTCTTAGTTGTTTCTGTTCTGACACTGACTCAAAACCTTTAGAAGTTTCAGGTAACATTCTTCAGCAGACCTGAATGTGGGATTTGGGTCTTCAAGCTGTAGATTAAAACCTTGCTAATCCGCATTTTAGACTGCCACAGCTAAGATCAGAGATGTCGTTGAGGTCTCATGCAGTATATAAGCAGGAAACTGGAACAGCTTATCTGAAACATATTTAGAAAGATCCATTTAATTATTCTTGTGGGACCCAACCTTAGTGTTATGCGTAAATTTAACTTGATCTTGTTAAAAAGCAGATCAAAGTGCTCATCAGGATTAAGTGAGTAGAAGAATGTCTGTTCAGCAGTTCTGTACAAATCAGTCACACAATTTTTATAAAACATACACGTCTAAGATGATTCCATGTTACACACTTTAAGAGACTAAAAGTATTTCATAACTAGGAAATTATAAGAAAAACAGCTTTTTTTTTTTTTAATTTCGCTATTTAATAATTAATCCTTATACAATGTGATCTTACTCTTGAACAAAAGCACATACTTCAAAGAGCTTACATATGCAGAGGTATTTGCAAAAGAAAACAAAACAAAAAAAAAGAAGGAACTTTTTGTGCTTTACACTACTGAAAAAACTGAAAACTCCAACTTTTTTTTGTTACTAGTGAAACTGGTACTTTTCAGTTTAGTGTTTTATATTCAATTGTGTGTATATTTATTGCCAAATTTCCATTTAAAGAGCATTGCCAGTGGTTTTATTTCTTGTCTGTTCTGTAGTAGCAAGGAGATGAATGTTTATGGACTTTTATTGATGGGCTTCTTAGCTTTTACTGTAACTTTGAATTACCTTCTGCAAATCCCAAAGGAAATTCTTAGTACTCCTCTTCTTTAAAATTTTTGCACTGATCTAAACTTCATAGACCTTTGAATTGAACATGACCAAATCATATAGGCCAGTTGTGTATTATGTGAAAACTTGTTTATGCAACATACTTTCTAAAACCAGAGCCCAGTGGATATGTGCCTCACTTTTTTGGAAATCCTGGCATTAATCTTGGCAGTGTATCTAAGGGTGTAGTTCTTCTAGGGAGCCAGGCTGATAGCAGAGGGTGAAAGCCAGCAAGTCAGTTCTCGTGTTGATGTACTTGACCGTGAACTTGAAACTAAGATAACTTAAGCAGCATATTTCAGATTATGTTCCAGAGCTCTGGTATGAATACAGCTTGTGGAAATTACTGTGTATGCAATATAAGAAACAAAACTGAGTTATTTCATGAAAGAGAGGCAGTAGTATCATGTTTTATTTCCAAACTTAATAGGAAAGAATTTTGGCATCAAAATTCTTTTGGATTTTACAGTGATATGTAATTTCCCTGTAGGCCGCTGCAGTGAGTATAAATCTAGCCTAGTTTTTAGTCAGTGCAATTACTTAGTCTGATTTACTTCACTGATCAGTTCTGGATATAGAGATGAAATGATTTTCTTTCACATTCCTTAGCTTATAACCGTTGTTTGTTGTTTTTGTTTTTTTCTTGTTATCTCTCTTTGACCTAACCTTGGCTAAATGCTTGAAATATTTAGAGCACTCTGAGTCTCTCAGAGGACTTGCTTATATTCCATCATCCCTGCTGCCAATCATTGTTTATGTTTCCAACTTGCTGTGGGATAAGGAGAGCCTTCCCACTCTCTGCTTGTAAAAGAAGGTAGCAGACTACAACTCTGGTCCATGTACGTTCCAGATGGCCCAATATATCTTTGCTGCACAGAGGTGGATGGTTTTTGTGTGAATGGAAGATGTTTGCTTGAGCATGTTTGGGTGAATGTGGAGGTTTTAGGTGGCTTAAGCAAATTTGTCTGCCTCTTAAAATCTGATCTAGGACATTCTCTGTAAATAACTTTTTTGTCTTTCTGTTGCATTCCCAGGGGTATGCTGCACTCTGGCATTGCTAGGTGCCTCCTGCCATTTTAGCAGTGGCAAAATTTGCTGCCTTGGTGGATTGAGGAAAGTGTTCTATTGCTACTTAAGAGGTGCTTCGTTTATGGCACTGCTGACAGCTTTTTCATACCTGGTTTGTGAGGCTGGTTTCATACTTCAGCTGGCAGAAGAAGACAGAGGACAGTTTGTAAAGGGGCTTGAATGAAACTGATAAGGCTCTGGCCTGCTCTGCGCTTGGGCAGCTTTTACCACAGTCTGGAGAAGTCTGGGAACCAGGCAGAGCAAGTTGGCAATTCAAAGCGGAGCAGTGTGATTGGCTTCTGTGAGAGTGTGTGAGTCCTTGAGGGGCCTGGTCTGTGTCAAAATGAGCTGTAGGATCTGCTGGTGAGCCAGAGGATTTTGTCCTTCCTCACGTTGGTTCAGAAGGGCGATCCGGTGGAAGCAGAGAGGTGGCTGTGTTCTGATGTTTCCCCATTGAGACTGGTCATCATGTGGCCCAACTACAAGAACCATGGTGACTTCTCCTCTTCATGGCAGGCCTGGAGGCTCATGCTTTTTGTCTCCGAAAGCTGCCAAGATCTTTTCTCTTTCTGTCCATCCCCTCCTTTCTCTTTGTCTTTGCACCCCACCATTAGGCAATCAGATGCTCATGGCAGTGGAACTAGCTGTGCACTGAGCCTTTTCGTGCAGCCTTAGGACACATGCTCCAGCAGATGTGAGTTTGTTAAGGTGTCTAAAGGTGGTGTTAGCAGTCAATACGAAAATTTCTCCCTGCTGGTTTTCTAGTGGCTGCTCTAGCTTTGTTTTAGGTGGAGAAGATATGGGATTTTACATCTATAAAATGAGTGTGTGATAGATCTTTCTAAGTGTTTTACTTAAATGAAGTCTAGCCAAGAATTTTGAAAGAAATGCAGCTTGTCTTTGAGGAGGTACCTTTGGCGTGAAGGAAAGTGGCACACGTGAAGTAGATGGTGCTGAGAAGCTACTGCTATAGTTCTTGTCAGTTTGGATGCCAGACTAGGAGTATGTTTTGACGCATCTTGCAAATGTTAAATTAGATGTGTCCATTTTAATCATTGCAACCTCTGCTCTCACACTGTCTGAGACAGTGCTGAGTGGGGGATAGTTATGAAATGAATAAATGCCTTCTCGGTATGCCATTCCTGAATCCTTTCCTGTTAGATTTTCATTCATGTCATTGAGTATCCACGAGTCTCTGAGAGGAGGAGATCTATCCCAGAGGACTGCTGTTTATCTCAGAATTCTTTTATAAGTCCATTTTAGGGGAACGTTGCTAGAGATTATTTTGTCACATGCCTGGGTTAGCAATGGGGATTGTGAGGAGATCAAGGCCGGGAAGTTCATCCTTGTCCTTGTCCCATTGTGAAGTAGCAGTAGTGTCTGTGGCTGGCCCTCAGCATACGCAGCTTCTTACTGAAAGAACTGTGTGATATTGCAGTGACAGCTCCTGCTAATGACAGGTAGAGCATTTTCAGAGTGTAACTGAAGAATGATGCTATGGATTGTTGGTAAGCAATTAAAAACAGATCTTTGTTCAAGATTTATATGCTACATTAAAATAATAAAGTTATCAATGGTCTCAGTTACCTTACCAGCCTTTTCACCTTCCTATTACTAGTTTTCAGTTGTGTTTTGTCACTTCTGTAATGGAGAACCAGGAGAAAAAGTAAAGTATAAGAGGATTTACAACTTAAGGCTTTCTTAACCCTACAAATAGTGGTTCTAACTCTTTCAGCTTAACTTTGTGTTTCAGATCTGCCAAGCAGTAGCAATTGTTCAGTGACCTGACTTCAACAAAACTTAACAGCCCATCCGGTGCTTTTTCCATGCTGGATTTGACAACCACTGAGAAGAGAATTCACTTGCTAGAGCTCCCTGTTCCTAATTTGTTTGCTGTTGAAGGCTTCCTGAATTGCAGCAATCAGAGTATTTGTAGTCTCCTAATAAAATTCCTCTGGAAATAGACTTGAAAATGATTTAAAGGTGTGACTAGACACAATTTACACTGCTTAGAGTTTTATGCTATTACTAGCTTAATGAAGTTCAGCTTAATGATGCTTCGCAAAAGCTGATCAGCTTTGGCAGAAGCCGAGAACCGCATTTTATTGAGTTGAGGTATCACTGAATGACATTTGTAGATGGATTAGGCTATAGATATTAAATGTTTATTTTCTGTCTTTGTGATACTTCTTTATTTTTATAGATAAGCAACGTCTTGTTTTTTGTTTTACCGCCCATATGCATGTGCTTATTCCGTCAATACGCAACCTGCTTCAACAGCGGAATATATTTAATATGGACTCTACTAGTTGTGGTTGGTAAGTTGATTAATCTCTGTTTGCCTGCTCATGCATGAAGTGAGAGAGGAAATCGTTTTTTCCTGCTTGTGCATGATTGTTTCTGCAAAACAAAGCAATATTGACGTCTATAGAGGAGTCTGCTTGTACTTGCTTGAAGCAAAAGCAGATGTATCTTCTGAAAGGAAAATGCCTCTTGCAGTTGGAGTTTGGGGGGACTTTGACCTTAGTTCTGCATCCTTTTTGTTTTTCCTTTGTACAAGTTCTATTATTTGTATCCAGGCTTACTCTGGAGCAGTGCTGACTCTCCATCCTCTGATGCTGAATTAAAGATTGCTAAGAGTTCTTAACAAAACTGGAGAAGATAATAGGTTTTGCTTAGTAACTAGACATTTTAATGATTGATCCACAGATTTAGCCGTATTGTGGATGGGAAATTCTTAAGCTTTTTCAGTCCTAAAAGCACTGGCAACTTTTAAAGGGTTACTCAGAGCCGTGTGGAGCCATGTGCCACTTTCCCCTTGTGAACTTAAGTCATGTAGTCATCCCATGCTGCTTTCCATCTTCTTGTTATCCATTCTTGTGTTACTGAGAAAATTCAGAAAGAGCATTTGAATTCATTTCTTAATTGCATTTATATTTAGCTTTACTATCCGATGTTTTTTTTTGGCGTATGTTTACTTCCCCACTTGGAGATGGCACCTCTAGCTCCCTCTTTGGTAATGTGTTTGTTTAATAGTTATTTACATTTATTTATTAATTTATTTGATATGAGGTGCCGATGTTTTAGTTTGCTTTCCTGGAAAAACTGATGGTTTTTTGTTTTTCTTTTTTCCAGACCAAGTTGTACCAACCATTTGCTATGAATTCCTGATCACGAGCGGTGTGTTTCAGTCTGTACAGTGCTGTCACTATTGACTGTAACTTTTAACCAACTCTTTCAGGAATTGGATCTGTTTACTTTCATGCCACCCTCAGTTTCCTGGGCCAGATGCTGGATGAGCTGGCTATTCTGTGGGTCCTTATGTGTGCTCTTGGCATGTGGTTCCCTAGGAGATATCTGCCAAGAGTTTTTCGAAATGACAGGTAATCATGCAACATAGTACACATACCTGTCTCTTGAAACATCTCACCTTGTGTTCTTTTTGTTCAGAAGTCCTGAGTCTACATTCCTGATGTTGAGTTTTATGCCCTGAAACTTCAAGTTTTGGGATGTGATGATTGACTCAGAAAGCGCCTATTCTTGTTAGCTCTAGAAAGACATAAATAGTTTATATAAGTTGCACCTAAAGTAAAGATACTGTCTTTTCTTGTTCCTTTTCTATATCTAAGAGTATACATGTGAGAGTGTACCTGTGGCAGTCAGCTGATTTTTTATCTGAACATTTAAGCCAGAGGTTAAGTGTAGTTTTTAAGTATTCAAAGACTAAGTGTGCTGTTTGTTTAGAAGTTTCTGATTGCTGCAGTGGATTTTTCTTTATTGCAGATTTAAGATAGAATCACAGAATCAGCGAGGTTGAAAAATACCTCCAAGATCATCCGGTCCAACCATCCACCTAGTACTAATATTCTTTCTAAACCGTGTCCCTTAGTACTACATCTAAATGTTTCTTGAATGTCTCCGGAGACGATGACTCAACCACCTCCCTGGACAGCCCATTTCAATGCCTAACCACTCTTTCAGAGAATAAATTTTTCCAAATATCCAGTGTGAACTTCCCATGGTGCAGCTTGAATCCATTTCCTCTCGTCCTGTCGCTAGTTACGCAGGAGAGGAGGTCAATTCCTACCTTGCCACAACCTCCGTTCAAGAAGTTGTAGTGAGCAATAATGTCTCCCCGAGCCTCCTCTTCCCAGCCTAAACAATCCCAGTTCCCTCACCTGCTCCTCATAAGATGTGCTCCAGACCCCTCACCGGCTGTGTTAGCCTTCTCTGGATGTGCTCCAGGGCCTCAATGTCTTTCTTGTAGTCAGGGGCCAAAAACTAAACACAGTACTTGAGATGTGGCCTCGCCAGAGCTGAGTACAGAGGTATGATAAGCTCACTGCTCCTGCTGGCTTCGCTATTTCTTATGTAAACCAGGATGTCATTAGCCTTCTTGGCTACCTGGGCACATTGCTGGCACTTGTTTAGCCGAGCATTAGCCAACAGCCCTAGGTCCATTTCTTCCACACTGTCTTCTAGCCACTCTGCCCAAAGCCCTCTCTGGGCTGAGGCCAATGGGATGAAGTTCAACAAGAAGGGCATTATAACCAGTTTAAAGAATCTGGCTGTGATTTGTTCACCTTATAGAAACCATATACACCATATAGAAAGTATGCTGTAATCTTTGTGCATATTGTTCTTTCAGGCATAAAAAATCTGACATAATGAAGAGGTTGGAATCACAGCGCCAATGTTCTGCTCTCTGAAAACTGCTAAGGCTGCTTCCTCTTTCTTTCTCACACTATTGTCTACGTTCTTTATTTTTTATTTCCTTGACATATACTCAGTTAGATAATGCTTTCATAGAGAAGGTTGTTGCCTGCATTGAGTATTCCTCAAAATAGCTCGCACTGTGAGGAGTGTATCTTGAATTATGATATGTAGTCTGTAATGTAATAGCTTTGTCAAGTTACTGTGAATTTAGTACTTTTTCATGCTGTAATGTAGTCCTTTTATAAGACACCATATACCTGAAGAGCAAACAGAGGTTTTCCTGAGGTTATTTGGTAGATGACATGATTTTTAGAGGTTTAGTTAAAGTGAAGGACTGTTCAGTCTCTTGAATAATTTCTCTGACTGCACATACGTTGTTCCTCAAAAGCCTGAAGGAATTCTTGCATGTTCTCTATCGCTATATTCTGATAATTTGCTTCATAGATTTGTAGTGTTAGCCATAATGTTAAGCAATATCCTTTCTAAAAGGAGTAGTAACGCTTCTGTGGAGAAATCCTATTTCAACTTGGTGATAAAACTAAAGCAATACATAATGATCTGGCTGTTTATAATTGGTCCATAAAAATATGGAGATGAGCTGAAGGATGTACCCCATCATAATGTTTTCACAATACTACTTTCCTAAAGACTGTCAGGGTGGTTATTTGTTAAGATCTTGATTTCTTTCTGAAGTGTACGGAAAAATGAATTTTAATGGACAAAAAGCCTATCCCAGAACAGATCAGATTTATGCATAGATATACGGAGGAAGGTGGTCCTCCTCCTCTACTCTGCCCTGTTGAGGCCACATTTAGAGTACTGTGTCCAGTTCTGGGCTTGCCAGTTCAAAAAATACAGGGATCTCCTAGAGGGAGTCCAGCAGAGGGCCACAAATATGATTAAGGGCCTGGAGCATCTCCCTTATGAGGAAAGGCTGAGTTACCTGGGTCTATTCAGCCTGGGAAAAAGAAGACTGAGGGGGGATCTGATAAATGTTTATGAATATCTGAAGGGTGGTGGGAGGCAAATGGATGAGGCCAGGCTCTTCTCGATGGTGTGTAGCGATAGGACTAAAACTTGAATGTAGGAAGTTCCATGCAGTCATGCAGAAGAACTTCTTTAACTTCTCTGATTGCCCAGAGAGGTTGTGGAGTCTCCTTCTCTGGAGATTTTCGAGACTCGTCTGCACACCTTGTAGTGTGTGACACATTGTAGGGAACCTGCTTTGTTGGACTTGATGTCCTCTTGAAGTCCCTTCCAACCCTGGCAATTCTGTGATTCTGTGATTTTGGGATATTTATATATTATGTGTATATTTATATGTACATACACATACATATTTCTATGTTTTGTTTTGCCTAACTTATTCTTCTAGAATTATATCTGCCCAATGCTCTGCTCTGATTTTTTACATTCTTCATCCTTATCACACTCAGATTTTGAATGTTGAAAAAAATGTTTTTATCTACCGTGACTGATTCGTGGTGTCTTTAGTTAAGGCACTCACATCAGATCAGAACTTCAAGCTTAAGTAACGTGTTGCCTTCCAGATTTAAAATGCTTTGAAACAAGAGGCCTGTGAAGTGAGTTTGGTGAAGATGAGGATGATAATAGTGATGGTCAGGGAATAGTGATATGCAGGTGTACTGAGATCCTACTTGAGATGTGGAATTAAAGAGAAAAGAGCCATCCCTGAACATCAACTAGTTTTACAGAGTTGTAGTTCAGTAGCCTGGAGGCAGCATAATGGTTCTGTACCTTCCATAGTCCTGTCACAGACTAGAAAAGAGTTGTTTAAAGCCCAAATTTGAAATTTAAAAAACAATATGTGTTTGTTTTAAAAGTTGCCAGACTGTCCATTTGTGGCCCAACTGTGACTTCATTTATGCTAAGAGCATACTAAACGGACTGTAATGTGGCTCTAAAAGCTAGGGCAGTAATAGTAACAAAAAATATCCTAAAAATCCATGTTAAAAGCAGGAAGAATCATGACACAAATCTGCTTCGAGGAAGTACAGTGCTGGATACAGAGATGATCTTGCTCTCAGCTTCTTGTGGGAGAAGAAAAATTGGAGCAGGATCTTAAGATTTTGAAACCAGTGATTAGTGTGTGTCTGTGTATGCACACACACACGTGTATCTATATATATATATATGTCTGCTTTGGAAAATTGTAGTTCAGGAGAGATCTAGCTACATGATTAACTCTCTATGCATACACAAGTCAGTGCAGGATCCTCACCCATTTTGTATGCACATTGTCATTGCACCTCCTGACCACGTGTAAAAAAATGTAAGTTTTGTTACGCTATTAAAGTAATGTTTTCTGTCTTTACTAATTAAAAGCTTTGAATTAAAAGCACTTTTCTTCCCCACAAAAAAACTTTCAGGAGCCGGTTTAAAGCTGCTGTTGGTGTCCTGTCTGGAGTTACTACCTGCCTTGCCTTCATTAAACCTGCCATCAACAACATCTCACTAATGACTCTGGGTGTTCCTTGCACAGCTTTACTCATTGCTGAGTTGAAGAGGTGAGTACATTTCCCCTGAATGCAGCATTGCCTTTGGAAATCCTTAAGCCACCATACAATGATACAGTAGATCTGGCTTCATTGCTTGTGTACAGATCTGGTGTGAGATTGCCCTGCAAGTCCAGCCATTTTTGGCAAGGATTTCTTTTTTCCCTAGGCGATTGTACTAGATCAGATGTTGTCTGTCTTCTTGCAGTGTATCTCTTCCCTCAACCTGATCTAACTCTAATTTATTTATTGTGGATTTTTGGCCAGTGACAGCTTTTCTACTGTGTAGTCTGCGCAGGAGTGAGGTGATCGTATGATCACAGCCTGGCTACTGCAGGGAGTAAGGTCCAAGCATGCATGGAAGATATGCCAGCTCTCAGGGCTTACTGTCAGTCTTACATCGCACAAATAACATGGTGGAGTCAGACTAACAAAGATAAGGTTAATCGCTAGGTCACAGAGGGTAGCTTTCACTCACCTTAGAAACTGTGAAACCAGAATGCAGGTAGAAAACAATCTGAGGTTTGTTTTAACATTTTAAAGAGTCCTACCATGACCATGAGAGACTCTTTTTTTGCATCTCCTCACCAAGGCAGAAAGGACCAGGCAAGCATCAGCATATAAACTTCTCCTTTCCTACTTTTCTCCAGTGTCTGAGACAGACTTTATCACTTATGCTGGCTCTTACACTGCATCTGTAAATGTCCATCAAAATAAAGTAGAGTAGGACAAAATGCCTGCATTCTAACTGCTTCTGTTGGTGAGATTGTCCTGTTTCCCACCTTATCCTGTTCTGCCATTACTTCCCCATGCAGCATA
Organism: Pavo muticus; assembly: GCA_016647715.1. NCBI lineage: Eukaryota > Metazoa > Chordata > Aves > Galliformes > Phasianidae > Pavo > Pavo muticus. The sequence goes on along the minus strand of JACDJE010000477.1, from coordinate 177,423 downwards.
AGCCTCTGCTAATCATGTTCTGTACAAGTGTTCTTGTGTCTTTTCTCTTCCGATGTTCTGCTAAGCAGCAGCTATTTCTGTTGTCAGAGAAATTTGGGAAGCAGCTTGGAAGTTCCATGTAGAGGAGAAAGCTGGTAGGTTAAGAATGCTCTTGGGTGTGTCTCATTTTTAAGAAAGCACCAGGGAACCACTGGCAGGGCAAAGGGAAATTTGTTTATGGCACTGAACAATTATTTGAGCAGCCATTTCACTTTTCCAGGCATGAGTTCCTGAGAAACTTGAGAGGATGAATAGTTAGTGTCTTAAAGGTTTGAATGCTGTTGGATCGTGTCTCGGAATTAACATGCCTACGTGTGCTTGCTCTTTGAAATTGCATGTGGAAAGTCATGTTGCATTAAAATATGTGGAGTTTACCTATCAGTTTTTTGACAATTACAGACACAGACAAACCTTCCTTTGAAATGATGATTATAAATGGACCTAGGGTGATATATGGCTCTCTGAATTACCTATCAGGATAATGTAATGGCTATGATATTTTTTTTGATGTAAATGTAAAAGGCAGATAATTATGGATTTCATTTTAAGCAATGCTGATCCCTCATAAATTTAAATTAGAAAAGGGATCATCGCATCTCTGTTTGCTGAAGAAAAAGCAATTCAGACATTATTTAAAATGACTGTGATTCTCCTGTTCTCTACTGCTGCAGTCACTAAGGGGGTACGTGGCTGAGTCCTGGAAGACTGTTGTGGTTCTGAGTCTGTGACACAAATATTTTGGGAAGGAAGGAGAAGAAGTTGCTGAAGTAGAAGCTCTTGCTTCAGAGAAGTTTCTTCTGTTCTGTGTTTAAATTAGTGTTCTGCTATAATACATCACAGCATTATTCCCTTTCTAGGCTGTTATAAATCTTGTACTGAATTCTAGCAGATCAGAAACACTTCGTATTCAAGTGAGGATTTTCTGCCACTCATTTCTCTCTGGTGAGGAGAGACTATTTGCACAAATGAGCCTTATGCTCTTAAGTGCAGAACTAGTGGAGTAGAGTGCTGAGGCCATGATGTGGATGTAAGATGATCAAAAGACCAAAGGCAGTTAAATGCGTACTCGCTCCTGAAAGACAAGTCATTATATATATTTTTTTCTTATTTCTGTTCAGACAGATTCCTTCGTGTGTCTCATAGGGATGCAATCAGGTAGAAAGCGGCTGCGGATTATGTTGTTTGCTGGTCCAAGCCAAATAACAATGGAGATTGTAGCATCATCAGATTAGTATGACTTAGAGGGTCCTCTTCATGCAGGTAACTATTTCCCTGAGCAGATAGGTGGCAGGATATTCTTACTCAGCTGACATCTCTGTCTTGAGCAGTGAAGACTCACACTGCCTTCAAATATGTCTATGCATATTTGATTCTGCTACTAGCAGTCTCACTGTGGAGGAGCTCTATTGCATTGTTGCAGCTTGCTCACTTCCCTTTTCCTTTGACTAGAAGGTTAAACTAGTTAGAAGTTTAAAACTAGGATATAAAGGCAGCCATCTGTGTCAAAATCAAGTTACTAATCAACATCCAGCAACTAAAGTGATTTGAAGAAAAGTTGATATGTTTTGTTAAGGGTGCCATGACACTGGAAGATAATACTGTCGGAAGTGTGCAGTAGCCCTGTCCCTCATACAGTAAACGTCTGGGGTACACCAGTGTTTGAATTGGTGATGATGATTACCTCTCCTCTCGGTGATAAAATTACTCAGATATTGACAAGCATGGTGTCTCACTGACTAAAGGAGCTGTCTGTTTGAGGTCAAGCCACTTAATTTAAACAGAATACAGTTGCACATATTTATTTACATTCTTCAGACAGGTCCAGGAAAGGCTCCGTGTTGTCTGTACACACAACCTTTGCTCAGTCAGAATGCACAGTTAACTCAGAGGAGCAGTCTGGTCTTACCTGTTGAATGGGAGGAGAGTTTACCAATATGGTTTTTGTTATAAACCTGTCAAATTGTATTTTTCTCACTGGCTTGTTTCACAAGAGAAAGAATTCTTGTAGCTGTGCTCTAGAAGTCATTAGGCATCTCAAAAATCTCCTTAGTCTTTTCTTCATCCTTCTTATAGCCTCTTAAAGGCCGTTTGTCAAATGAACTGGAGAATTCAAGCCAAACAAAAAAGCCGTTTTGGTTTGTACACAATGTGGAATATGGATTTTTTTGGAAGTCTTTGTCGCGGAAGTGGATATTGTGGTACCTATTTGTGGAGGAGAGTAGAGTTTAGCCGGGAGTTGAAGCTTTTTTTTTTGATTAAAGATGAGTGTGATTTTGACCGTGACATTATTTATAGATGACTTAAAAAAAGAATGCCTGGCCCTAAAGCTAATTTGTGCAGAGGACACTGGAGAAAATTCTTCCCCAACAAGATTAAGCGGTAGGTAGTTTTTCTTTCATTAATCCATTAGCTATAGAGGTGCCTCCTACTCAGCCTTACGAGTTTCTTAATCCCAAACACCTAAAAAAAATGTCAACTGAAACATTCAAGATTAAAAAATACCTAACAGATTTGTGGAGGAAGCTGTGCAATTTGCTTAGCTTGCAATATACCAGAGCCAGGTAGACTACTGGTCCTGCAGTGTATTCAGAAAAATGTTTCTGTACAGAGTACTTTGTGTTTTGATTTTCAGTTTTTCTGAATGCCTAGCTGGACTCCTTTAGCAAAGCTGTGATAGCAGCTGCAGTTCTGCTTTTCCTCCACAGAGAGGCAGGAGGCATTATCTGTGGATGCTGGTAGTTAAGAGAATCTAACACATCCAGAAGGAAGTAATGAAAAGTTTTAGCTTGAAGACAGTGTTGGCATTACTACTTTACTGACACTGAATGCAAAGTAGCCTGTAGCTTGTAGGCTTAGTGCGGCCATGCAGATAACATAAACTAATGCTGGGAAAAAAAACAGAACTCTGTATCAGACTTGAACAATAGATATCATGCTGATGAATGTTGGATGTGGAAGAAGGAAGGACCAGAAAACATTTCAGTCTGTGCTGCACAGTGTTACCAGAAGACTGGATTATTCGGTTAGCAGGGACAACTGTGACTGTAGATAGACAGAGGATCAGGGATCATAAGTAGTACAGCAGAGCACAGGGTAAATAAGTGCTTACCTATGCCTACTCACTCCTCCAGAGATACACATTTTGGTTGCGTCTGAGGGTGTAAAGGCCAAGTGTTCCTTTAAGGGATCAATTTGTAAGGCTTTGCTCACCTTCCAGATAAGGTACATCAGAATTAATTGTGTAGAAGTCTGGTGATTCAGTGTCAAGTCTGTGTAGATGGCTGGACTGGAATCTGCAGAGCAGAGAGGAAGGTTGACCATTGATCTGCTGGAGGGGAAGAGGCATAGAAACAACCTCAGTAACTTTCTGGAAGAGGTGTAAGAAGGTGTGGATTACAGGAGCCCCTCTTGAGGACCTTGGGACAGAGGATGGAACTGTGGGGCTCTTGCCTTTGGTTTATTTTCCTAGTAGAATGCAGAAGAACGTAGTGGCCAGTGTCTCCCTGTGAAGGCTGAGTATTCCTTGTACTGGCTGGACAGCTGGCTCACTGATTTACTGCTGAGAACTAGCTAAAACAAGTAACTTTAACAAATTACTTTGTCATCTCATTAGTTGATTTAGAGCAGATGCTTATTGTTGTATGCAATGTTGTATGCATCACTGGAATGAGAATGACTGTTCACTGAAGCAAGAGTTATCTAGTAGCATCTAGTAGTATCTAGTAGTGTTCTTGAGAGGAACACTAAGAGTTGAACAATTAATTTAAAAAAAAAGGGGTGGGGGGGAATCCCAAATAATAACTTTGTTCGTTCAGAAGGCAGAGAAACCAAGCCACACATTCCTTGGCCACATGGGACTACCCATGTTTCATGCTAGCGTTGCATTATAGGTATCAGTAACTGCAGGGCTGTATCTAATGGTACTCAAAATGGTAATCTCAAAATAGCAAGTGTGGGTAGAGAGCAAACTATTAACTGGGAGAGAATATTGATGCCACCTTTTTCTTTTTTTATTATAGTCTTTTGAGCAAAGCTGCACAGTTCTTAGTGTAATTCCAAGACATGGGAAAGAACAAAGCATCATATAGGGGAATAAAACTGTGAGCTTTTGAGTAGACCTGCAACACAGGTAGTGCTATGCATATACTCTTTCATCTCTTATTATATTTGGTGGTGATCACCTGCAGGCCTCGCTGCATGTGATCACAGCAGATGTTTCGCTACAGTGTACCTCTATGATACCAAGTATGGTTTCTTGTGGAGGGAGAGAATTGCAGCTTAGTCAGTGTGAAGAATTCTGTGTGAGATGTGCATGCCTGCACCGTCTGCTGAAACATACTTGTTTGGATCCTCTGCCTCTGCTCCAATGCCTTAGTAGTTATCTGGAACTGCAGTATTGTAGGGGAAAAAATCAACCAACTAGTAAAAAAAATCATCCTGTTCCTCTTTATTACCAATCTTCATATAGTTGCAATTCAGTGGAAGGTAGAATGTGAATAAAATTGACTGCTTGCTGAGTGGCTAGTTGTTACTGACAGGATGTTTGACTAATTAGTTGTTCTCCTACATATCCCTTCAGTGCTTTAGTGTTTGCTCACCGTTTGCACTTTGGCATTTAAGATAATGCCCAAAACACAGCTACTGATTGAGAGGTTTTGAGGTTTTGTGACCTCACCAGTGCCTTACATCACTGTCATATTATTGTAAGTAAAGCTCCACCATTGAGGACATTTATAGTGGAGGCGTTTTAAAGATGTGCCTAGCCCTCTCCTCTCCTCTCCTCTCCTCTCCTCTCCTCTCCTCTCCTCTCCTCTCCTCTCCTCTCCTCTCCTCTCCTCTCCTCTCCTCTCCTCTCCTCTCCTCTCCTCTCCTCTCCTCTCCTCTCCTCTTTTGTCATATTCTGCAACTCTTAGAGCCAAAGAACATCAAGAATCAAGCAAATATTGTTTTGTTTTACAGTAGCTTCTTTGCATTTTTCTCCTCAGGTGTGAAAACCTGCGTGTGTACAAACTTGGTCTGTTTTCAGGTCTTTGGTGGATGCTAGCACTTTTCTGCTGGATCAGTGACAAAGCTTTTTGTGAGATCTGGTCGTCATTTAACTTCCCCTATTTGCACTGTGTATGGTAAGTGTTGTTCTTAATCTCCACAGTTTGATTCAAGTGTGACAGATCCTCACCACAGTATCATTCTGTGCTGTGTCCATAGGCTGCTAGCGGCTATTTCTGGTGAGTGCTAAGCAGATCTACTGGTAAGATTGTAAGCCAGGAGCAAGTCTCACGCTATCCAAGGTGCAGATTTAGAAGACTCTTTGGCCTGATCACATTCTTCAGACGCTAAATAGATTAATTGCAACTGAATTTCCTGCCCATACTGGCTGCTAAACATCCAAAAGCACTGCTCAACTGAAGCAAAGATCATAAAGGTTCAAACATCCACTGTTAACAACTGAGGATGAAGTGGGAGCAGTGAACAGCTTTGATACATTTTCTCTTTTATCACGCAGCAGATTGTGACCTCATATCCAAAGTGCTTTATTTCATCATTTCTAACCAACTCTGCAAGGTGGAAAGGGACCAAAAAGCTATAGACAGTTTATGTAGAGGACGAGCTCCGATTTTGTGGCTTTATGTATTCTCTGTATTCTTTGCCTGCTGGCAGAGGGCATATAGTAGCACTGTTGGGGACTAGGGAAAGAAGGAGAGTAACGGACTGCTTTTAAACCATGCTGATGTATTTGATAACTTTACTGAAGTCACGTTACTGAATTTTTCTTTTTTTGGGGGGGGGGGGTTTGCTCTGTTCTCAGGCACATTTTGATTTGCCTTGCGGCTTACCTAGGCTGTGTCTGTTTCGCTTACTTCGATGCTGCCTCCGAGATCCCTGAGCAGGGCCCTGTCATAAAGTTCTGGCCAAGTGAGAGATGGGCATTCATTGGCGTTCCCTACGTCACCCTCCTCTGCGCACACAAGAAATCACCGGTGAAGATCACATGAAGTTAGCTATGGAGTGGGATGGATTTTCAACTTTCATTCCAGCTCAGACAGTATCTAAAATAATGATAAATGAATAGGGTTGTATTTTATCTTCTTAAGATAAGCAGCCCTCCTGGTGTCATAGAAACAGGTAGCAACTGTGTTCTTTCTCTTCCTTCCAGAGAAAAGAGAGGTAACAGGAACATGAAAGTTCTTGAACTATTTTCTCTGGTTGGCTCTATTTTGCACTTTTTTTTTTTTAATGTAGCATTTCACTTGATAAAAGTTATTTCCAAGTGTCAGTGACTAGAAGTGATGCCCCTGCAGTAGATAACTTTTGATGCTTGGTTCACTTTTGTTAACCTCTGTCTTGAGGCATTCTTTATAAAAGAAACTTATCAAAGAGGCCTGCTGCCATTTTTTGTCCTTCTCAGCTCTGATGTATGTGTCCTCAGCTCAGACGTAGATGTAATTGCACACTGGCCACAAGGGAGTGCTCATGTTCCTCCCATCCTGGAGTATACCGCAGGGAGGCTGAATGTGCATCAATTTGGATCAGAGAGCATTTGTTTGTTTCCCCATGTACAGCAGGAGACCAGTGCAAAGTGATTGTCACTGGATATCTGGCTCAAGGCAATTAGAGAGTGTAAATGTGGAAATAGTTGATAGAAGATCCAGACCCTAAAACTAAATGAGAATTCAGGGGTTTTGAATGTTTCTGTATTTCCTCTCATTTGTGGACATTAATATGCTACACATTTTCCTCTTACAGAAATGTTGTGGAAATCGTTCTCTACCTCTGCAGGCATGTTTGGTATTGAATTTGTTATAGAAGCTTACACAGAAATATGAGGTTTAACTTCTGTCAGAGCACAGATCAGCATAGATTGACAGTGTGGTTAAATTGTTAAGGCTCCTGGGGTACCTAGCTGTATATCTGAGAGTTAACTTCTCAACAAAGCTTTGCAAAGTGACCTGAACAGTAGTCCAGTAGTGCTCTGCTGATGATATTTAGGTAAAAATAGGTAGCATAGCTACCTGCTTAAAAACAAAGATAAAAGGCGTAGATTTCAGTAATCAGTGAAATGTGGTATTCAGTCTTGCAGCGTTAGAAAGGAACAGTAGATCCAAGTTTTCTGTTAGTTTTCAGCTTGTTTTGTAAGGGGTGCAGTTAGTTGAAAGTTTTACGTTGGGATAGAAGCTCAGGAACGGCTATGGTTCTTGCAAGCTATTAATGCTAGATCTGATAACAAAACAGTGCAAAGTACAGGTAAGTTTTTTAAAATATTAGTTGTGACTGCTGTGGTCTTGGAGAAAATGGAGTCTACTTAAATTCTACCAAATATCAGAACTGTAGGTAGGTTAAGGATTTAGATGTGCATTTTTAGTGGAGTGATATTTCCTTTTTGAATACTAGACCAAGAAATTACATTTTCTCTGTGCTTTGCTACTGAGTCTCATGTACTTATTTTTTATGAATATGAGTGTGTACTCTGTACAGTATCGTCTTTAGGAAAGCGGCTTTTAACAAGAACTTTGGGGTGAATTAGCTTTCAAGCATTGTAAAACCTTTTAAATAATTTTGTATTCAAATTTATGCTGAGAAAATGGAAGCTGATGTGTATGCTATTACCCTTAAAGCAAAGTTGTTAGTAGGGGATATAACTTCTTGAGAACTTTGAGATGGGTAAGTAGCCTACTGTCAGATTGATTAATGGATCGCAAAAGTAGCCAAATCTGTTTACTTCATTGCAGCAATGACTATTTATACCACTTGCTTGTAGATTTGTTGGACAGAAAGATGGTTTTGGGCACATATTTTTGTATGAAACTTGTTTGTAACTATACGCACAGTAATGTTTGTTACTCGTTGAAAGCCAGCTACTTTTTCCATTTTTCTTCTTCTCTCCTTGATTCTGAAATGCTCAGTTTTAACCTATTCTCAGGTATTAATCTTGTGATTAGATCCTTATACTGATAGGCTTACTGGCTGGAACCCAGCTAAGGTTACTGTTTTCAGATAAAGCCCTACTTTGCTTAAGATTTCTTCAAAATTGCTTACTAAATTATTATATTATAATAAATAAGTTATTTTCAGTATTGCTTGGGGAATTAGTAACTGCAAACATATGTGCTGTTCAGAATGACTGGAGTCTTACTGCTTAATATTTTGTTTGAAAGAAAACTGTGACTTAGAGGGCTCTAACCATCCTGCAGACAGCTGCTGTCTTCTGAGCGGAGTCTGACTGCTCACAAAGAAGTGATTTTGTAATTTAAAAAATGTAGGGCAATGGGCTATTGCAGAAGTGAATAGATGCAGGTATAGTTCAGAATAATCTCGAATTTATTTATTAACTAACCTCTAACCCTCGTACTTTTCATAAGAGATGCTGTGAACAAATATTACTATCCATTGTATGAAACTACGCTGTAGAACTGACTGGGAGCATTCCAGGTATAAGAGCACTCCAGCATTTTCAGGTGTAGTTATTGCACTTTACCTAAAATTAATATTAACTTATATTCCAACAAAAGCCACATTTATTTCAAAAATGAAAAAAATGCAGGTTTTCCGTATTCACAGCTTTACAGATTATGCTTTGAACTAAGGCTCCAGTTTAGGATAACATCAGTACAGAAGGAAGTATGTAATTGGCACACCGAGGGGTTTGTGCACTGCCCTAATCAAAAAGATGAATAGAAATGTGCACAGATAGGCCTGTTATATCCTGTTCATATCCTGGAATATGAAGTGATGGTTTTAAAATCCTGGAATGCTTCCTTCCTTTGCTGGCAGGAAGTTATTGGATTTCTAGGCTTCACTTTCAATTAGCATTTTAGTTTAACTAATGGAACACAATAGTGTTTTGAGCATAATGTGGATTCTTTGTAGGTAGATGTTGGTATGTGAGGTGCATCATTCTCTGAGTTAAAATTTAAGAATATTTAAGAAAGGAGATTTAGATCTCAGTCATGACAAACACTTGCCCAATTCATAGTCATTCAGTAAATAGTGTGTAAGGAATTGTTTTGTTTTGCATCTCATTGGAAGTCTGTATACTGAGTATTTGTGGAAAATATGTAATACTTGCAACATTAAATTGCCTTCAGAATAAATACTGTTTGCCTTTTTGTGCTTCGTATTTGTGGAGAGGAGTACAGCTGCCAGTATAACGCTTTGAGGAAGGGCAGTCTGTGATGAGGATAATTTATCTCTCAGAAAGGTAAGAGCAGTTTTGAGTCTTAGAGGGGGAGAGACATTGCATTAAGTACAAGACCTCCAGCAGTTTGAGGTTTTTTTTTTACAAACTAAGTAGAACAAATACTTGATTCACTTGCAAGCATGTGAATTAGCACAGACACATAGCAAGAAACACCTGAAAACAAGCGGCCCCTATGACCACAAATGCAGAAAACTGGTTCTGAGCGAGTATGTCTGGGAGAACAAAGTGCATGTCTTCTGTATTCATTATCTTAGATCACATTCCCACCTTAGGGAAATAATTGGTGTAAGTAGCCTTCCACCTACACTGCCCCTTATACTCGGTTTATGACTGTTTCTCACACTCTACAGAAAATAATAGAATCATAGAATGGCATAGGTTGGAAGAGACCTTAAAGATCGTCTAGTTCCAATCCCCCTCCCTTATTTGAAACATTTCTGGAGTCCCATAAGCCGGTGTTGGACGTGAAACCGTTGAGTAAGTAGAAAGTATAGCTATAATTCAAGATACTACTTACTCAGATTTAGTATTTCTAGTTGGCAAGATGTCACAAACAGATGGATTGTTCTGTCACTCGGCCTGCTTAGTCTGAAGATTACTGACTTCGTTTCCCATGGAAAGAAGAGGAACGTGATTGTAGTACTGCTTTTCTCTAATAAATTCAGAGCTCCTTGCTCATTTTAACCAAATATGACAGAAACAAGAGCCTTAGAGATAATTTCCCACACACTGTAAAAAATTGTCAAGTAGAGTTGTCACGCCTATGAGACAAGCTGCCACATGAAACTTGTTATTAAAAACCAGAGACCTGCTGAGGAAGGAAACCAAAGAGATGCTCAAGTTCTGGATGGGCTCTAATTGCAGCTCATACCAGCTACAGCATCTGAAACCAGTTGCACATGGACCAATACTGTAGGAAGGAATCTTTTAGGCTAGTGTTCCAGGGATGACTGAATCACTACTTCATAACATGTGGAAACCTGCTGTTTTCTCCCAGCTTAAGATGCAGAATCGTTAAGCGTCTTCAGATACATCCCAAAAAGGGGCAGTTGAAAGTCTCAGATCACCATGCACCCTTTTGGCTGTCAATTAGACACAGTGCCACCTGAGAAAGATGGAAATTTGAACGAGTTGACTTCTGTGGCAGCAGACTCAGGAACGATAAAAAAAGTGTTTGCACACTCCCAGCATATAGCAAAGAGGTAAGTAGGAGTTTGTCAGGAGCAAATTGTGTCTTCATAATTTGGTTTTCTTCAGCAAAGGGGGTATTTGCAGTCCCTGTGGCTATGGAAGAGATGGTATTGCATTAGGTTTTTGAGACTGATAAGATTTCTAGCACTGCTTGACAGGACATCATTATAAAAGTGCTAGAAAACCTGGGTTTGATGAAAATTCTATGGATTAGTGTGAAACTGTTTGGATCACTGCTTCTGGGCTGTTCTCAGTGGTCTATTATCAAACTAGAAAAAGGTGTCAAGTGGAGTTCAGCAGGATCTCCTGGGTCAGCTTTCATTTAGTTGTTCAGTACTGTGCCCAGGGGAGTATTGATAAAGTCAAGTCAGGGGAGGTCCGCAAATACCTTGAAAAAGAGTTCTAAAATCCAAAGACAGCTTGCTGAATTGTAGGAAATACAACAAAATTGAGTAACAGCAAAGTATTATATAGGCATGTATTTTTCTTTACGCACAGATGCCGGACACAAAAATTCATTGTAAACAGAGCCCTAGATGAGGATTTTAACTGACTTCCCTAAGGAAGAAATATCAACTGTAAATAAGAGCATCTGTGCTCTCCATAGAGACTGGGTTTTGTAAATTGTCAGTGCCTCTGCTCATTTCCCATAAGCATGGGAAAACCATGGCTAGACCTCCATGTGCCTGAACTCTCCTGACTTACAGTCCATATAAATCATGATGGAAATTAGCAGTAGTGCTAATAGTGCTGACCACTGGGGAGGGATAAAGGTGGAACCCAGAGAAAACTCTGTTGCTGTGTATGCCATAGAGCACATATTTAATCACCTTCCTCACCCAACTTCTGTCTGGCCCACTTTCTGATTGCTGCTTCTGTTGTCCCCAGTGTGCAACAAGTTGCCTACAAAGGCATGCTCCTGATGAGAATTGTTAGTTTTAAGTAAAGCAAAGACTTACGGAGAGGCAACCCAGACTTTGTTTTTCTCAAAACACAGAAAAAGTATTGCGTCTGCTTGCCCATGCAAACCTTCAAACAAACCACGTCTTTTAAGGCTGAAGTTGCTATTTGTCAAATGTACAAATGATATACGATGTATTTCTCTTAATAAGTTCAAGAAGACACTGACAGACCCTACAGTATCTATCTGGATGCAATCTGAACCTTAGCATTGACAAGCAGTTTGTCCCTGGTCACTTTTTTCCTAAGCTGCCAGGACTTGCTCATGCTAAGGAGCTTTCATCTGCTACAGGAGACATGACACAGGGATTCATTCAATATTCTAATTATTTCAGGGCTCTTGAATGTTTCCAGGCACCTGGATCACGGTTTAGTCTGGAAGAACGTGCCCCACAAGCTGTGTGTAGTGGCTTCTTATTGACTTTAGAATCACAGAGCCACAGGACATCCTGAGTGGGAAGGGACCTGTAAGGATGATGGAGTCCAGCTCCTGGTTCTGCAGCATGACTCACTCGACTGCCAATATAGAAGCTAGATTGTATCTGTCATGATATCACATAGGTTAATTGGTTCAATCTGTGACATACCAGCATTTGTCTTTCTGAAGCACTCCTTGTCAGCTTCTAAAGTGTCAAAATCCAGACTCCTTTTTTAAATATATAACCTACTTCTCTGCATTGTTTTTAGAATTCTAAAATAAGCCCTGAAATCTGCAGTTTGTTTTACGTAACTTAGTAACTAGTCATGTATCTTCTTTGCATTCTTTAGTTGTTATGCCTACTTCTGCCATAGTCAGAAATCATGTTGTGAAATAATCCCAACTATCTTTGGAAAGTTACTGAAGGAGTTGCTTCATAGCACCTTACAAAACATTGAGATACTGTGGCTCTGTCTCTCTTTCAGTTATCCCAAATATCTTTGGTTTTGCCAGGATCCTTACCTCAATGCCAAAGTAAGTATAGTGCCCTTAATTTTGCTGCATGGATTCTGTTAATTCAGTTAGCCCTGTAAATATTTTTTTTCTTGTGTTACACAGATTACATGCAGCGTACTCTTACAATTACAAAGTGATCAGCTTAATACAAGCTAGAGAAGAAGGAAAATACTTGCAGTTTGCAAGAGCAAAAAATGTATATATAAATATGATAAGTGGTATTAGTTCTCATGTTCAGTATAACCTTTGTATCAGCAGGAAGCCTGGAGAATTCAAGGAACTCAGTGAGCCGGAAGTTCTTTTTGAATGACTTTTATGGGAGTGGATTGAATGTAAAACATTTGGATAAAGAAAACTGCAGTACAGACAGAGCATAGCAAACTGGTGTTAAAAGAACGTTATCAGTAAATATTCAAGGACAAAATGAAAAAAATGTGTAAAGAAAAAGTAGGCATTTCATGTAAAAAGATGAAAATTGTTCTAAAACACCTGTAGTGAGACACTGCTTTCTGAACAGAATATAAAACCAGCCAAACTTTACGCAGCAGACTTAATGACTGCTTCGGAAAAAAGTTAAAGACTGGAGGAATGCTATCTCTGTGCTAAAACTGTGTTTTAGTATCTCAGTAACTGTTAACAAAGCTATCTTGGTTTGTGTAAGGCAGCTGGAAAGGGTGATACCAGGTAAAGTAATTAAATACTGAGTTTTAAGGCTATATCTCCTGGCATCAAGCTGGCTTTCGTGACATTGCCCAATCATCTCTATCTCATTTCTCTGGCACGACGCAGTATCTGATTGGCCTCATCACCACTGAACTGAAAAAAAAATCCTGTCTATATGGTTCAGTCCTGTTCTCCTTCTGTTCTACCCCTAGCTGTTATTTCGTATCACCTCCTATGTCATTTTCTGCTAAACGTGCCTTGTGATCCTACATCTCCATTATTTCTGGCACGGATATGGAATGAGGTCATCTCCACTCAGTTTGTTGGAGTTCTGCAGCTGTGTGGAGAAAACAAATGTGCTAATCTGAAGCGTGGGAGGAGAGGGTGTGAGGAGGAGAAACCCAGAGCTGCGGGGAGCCAGCCTGGGTGCTCCTGTGTTCTGGATCATAGCATAGTCTTATTCCACAGGAGAGCCTTTGGAGGCACTCTCCATGTTGCCTGGTAGCTTTTCTGTCAGTGAGCTCCCAGAAGTCACTGGGATGTGCCAAGGTGAGAAGAAACGGTGTAAAGGATCTGTACTGTTTTTGCTCAGAAGTATTATCGATTATTGACATTAATGTCTGCTTGAAGAAATCACTTAAAAGCTGGAATGCAAAGCAAGTACTTTGCTAGAAGTCTTTGGGAAAAAAAGGGAGGGCTATAGAGTAAGGGTCTGTCAGCTCATGGAAGATGTTTCACTGACAGTGAGAAACTGCTAAGTTGCTTATGAAAGAGTGGAAAGGAGGCCGTGAATAATAGCCTTACTGGCGGGCAAGAGGGAACAAGTCATAAGCAGACAGCTGTCTTGGGACAGACTGTGAGGGCAAAATCTCGGAGGAAAAGTGGGAATTGTGAGAGGACTGAAGAGAGAGGAACATGACCTACTTTGTTGTAGAAACCCATCCAGCACTGCAATGCGATTTTCCACATAAGCATGTTGGATAAGCATGCCTACAGGGATGTGATCTGCTTAACTGACAGTGCAGAGAGCAGTGATCACAGGGTCCTAAACAAACAGATAACAGGATTCATATTTTACCATCCCAACTTGCACAGTGCTCCACGGAGGTGTGGTGTGGTCCTGCTGACCACAGTGCCTGGGCTATCTTTACTATTTGCTTTGTTAAATCGTTGTGATTTCCTTTGCTAAGAGGAGCGGGGTTGACCAATACTAAAAAAAAGTACAGCTTTTAAGTAGTCATAGAAAAATAGAGCTAGAAAGGTTCTTCAGAAGTCGTCTAAGCCTTTACCAGCTGAAAAGCAGCCTCAGCCCTTCAGGAGTATCCCTGGAAGATGCCTGTTCTTCAGAACTCCAAGAACTTCAAGAGCTCCAACTGTCCACATCTGGTTCCAGTCACATCAGCAGAAGGGAGCACTAGAAAAGGGGCTGAATTTCACTATCAGCACATTTGTATTGCATGTTTTAGATTCCCTGGGGAAAGGCCTCTCTGCTGCTCCTGCTCCTGCACTGCTGGCTGTGCCAGAGCTCTGAAAGCACAGAAACACCCTGATTACTGTACCAGGCAATTTGCCACCTCTGTAATTGTCAGACTTATGCCTAGTAAAAGGCATAAGTCAGGCGAAGTCTGGGAAGGTTACAATTTAGTCCCCAACTCTCTATCTCCAAATGCCCTCACTTGTGGTTTTCCTGGCATTCTTGAAACTGCAGTCTTATAAAGAGCTGCTGAACTGATTTTTGCAGCTATATTAAAGTAGCGTACCACCTTTGCAAGGCAAAAAAAAAAACCAAAAACATAAAAGTCCTGCCTCTGCTGGCATGACATGGAGAGTTCCAGTGCCTTGAAAGCAAACGATCAATGGGATTGGACTGCCACATTCATCTATGCGTTTGTGGGAATCCTTTCAGCTGCTGTTGTATGCATATCCCACACCTCCAGGGTCTTGCTGATTAATTACCACCTGATGAGGCTCTGGCTCACTGCTCATATGTCGTTAGGGAAATCTCCCTAAAATTCAGCGATGCTCTTCTGAGTATCAGAAATCAGAGGATCAGATGTGAAGACAAGACAGACAGCCTCCAGGTATACGACTGTGAGTATTTCACCAAGATTTTGAAAGAACAAAATAGTTGTGTTGAAATGCTGCATCACTTTCACCTGTAGGAAAGTGAGACTTCTAGTGCTGGATCACAGGCATACATGGATGGGATGTTTCGGACTCTCAGTCCCTCATACCAGAGCACTCTGAATGTTTCTGTTGATTACACTGAATCAAGGGCTACACTTTTAAGCTAGAAGGCATCAGTGATGTTTCTGTGGTTACAGATACCACAATCTATGCACAGAATTAAGGCAGATCATCAAGGGTTTTGAGCAACCTTCCCTTCAGTCATTCAGGAGGACAAGGCTCTTGTCTCCTGGCTTCGGAACGGCAGCACAATGTCAACTCCCAGAGTCTACAAGCTTCTCATGAAGCCGCAGAGATGTGACCTTGTCAAAATGAGGTTTGCATATCACAGGTTCATAGATGATAATTACAGAAGCCTGCACCAGGTTTCCACCACAGGGTGTCTTCACTCAGCTGAGATCATGAGCAGCGGCTGGGAAGAGCAGCACATCTTCTCCACAGGCACAAGTGAGAGGAACAGAGTTAATGACACAGAACAACGCCTCAGAGCACAGAGTGTGAGACACCCAGCAAAGGGGTGGCTGCATCTACTGTCTGTCAAACAAATGCACACTTCTGACTTCATGCTCTGTGTTCCTTTCATGTCATTTCCCAAATTGTGATGGACAGCACTGTGTATTTCCACAGAGGAAAAGGGATGATTAGTCTGGGGAGAGGAAAAGCTTAGTATGCCAGATACAAACGGTGATGTGTTTTGCCAATACCAGTTTTTGCTCCTCTGCACAAAGGAAGAAATGCTGTACAGAGAAAAGCATACAGAAAAGGGGAGAAAGAAGACAGTTTCATAATTGATGTTGTCGAGAATGTTTATGGTGATTTGCAGAGATCATGGCACCCAACAGCCTAGTCCTCTGGCCTCGCTGTTCTGTGCTTTTTCCTCTAATCTTACCACACTGTTCTGCTGCTACCCTGATGTGTGGTTGTCTGGTTTGATATTTCTTAGAATTACTTCAATTTTCCAATCTCTTTTTCTCTCTGCAGCAAATAAAACTGCCATGTCCTGCCTTTCAAGGCCGTACCTATGCCAGCAATTATTCAGACTTTAATTCTTTGCCTGCGCAAGAACTGTCAGTGACTGCAGCAACAAAAAATCAGTGATCTCTAGAGGTCCCTTCCAACCCCCACAGTTCTGTGAGTCTGTGATTCTGTGAAAGCAAGCTGTGGAGCTGTAATGATTTCCGTTCCTGACTAAATAAATGGCAGATGACCAGAGGACCATTAATGCTGTCCATTACTTTGTCTTTGCCTTTATTTTAGAACAACTGTAAATTTACCCACGCTAGATTTACTATCCACCCTATGACTGTCATCTGGATGCCACTCTTCTTTAGATAGTAAGAAAAATGAGAAAAGGTGCAAAGTCTGACAAACTTTTTAATTCTGTCCAAACCATCCAAATATCCTGTCATTTGAGACTTCGTTGTTTTCACGTGAAACTTATCAGCACCAAATAGGGTTTGCAGAAAGTACTTCTTCTCCTTATACCTCCATCAGGCAAGTGTTTTAAGTGAAGCAACTGACAAAAATTATTTTTCTTTCATGGTCTGGTTGGTATGGACTGCAAATGACTCAGCTGAAATTGTCACTCAGAACAGTAGAATCTGGCAGTATTAGTTCCTGAAAACCATAGATCTAACAATACAATTATCACTACAGGACATTGGTGGTAATGTGCTGGTTTGGATGCGTAAGAAAGATATCACTGGACCTGCTTCTAGATAAAGAATGGTAGACTGCTAAGATATGATTTGTGAGGTCAGCTGGATCCAGCAATAATTTCCTGAGTACCACAGAGACTTTTTTTGTTTGTTTGTTTGTTTGTTTTTTAAGATGGTTGTAATTTCTGATGGTTGAGGATGTATGGTTTTAAGCATCACTAGTGTTCTTTTCTTCATCACTCAGAGGTACTGCATCAAGTATACAATTAGAAGAGTCATGGGGAAGAACCTGGCAATTCTCTTAAGATCCGCAGAGGAAAGATAAGAAGTAGAAAGTCTGGTAATGGGGACTAAATTTGGTGTGTTTCTACTGTTGTCAATAGCAGTTTTGTTGGGGAGGATTTATGTAAGTCCAGATTTATGATGCAAACTCATGAGGCCATTACTGTGTGATTGCTAGTGGGAACACTTCTTGCAAAGATCATCCTATTCTCAATCAGCATTGGGGTGAGAGCTCAAGCTGCGATAAGCATCTTTTGAGACTAATCCTTTTGTCACTAGAAATCCATAAGAAAACCAAGAATACACATATTTCCATGGAATCACTGGAGAGAGAGCTCATCTTTTTTGTCCCTCAAAATATGCTTCACTGTACTTTAATCAGAAAGCTGAGAGTTAATCCAATAGGCAGCCAACCAAGTAAAGAAAGCAAATAGAACCCTGGGAACTGATGAAGTCAGACGTCCTACAGTTCTGTGTCTTGCACATCGAATGGAAGACTTAGCGTTGTCAAGGTATTTATCAGATCTCTGATTCTCCCTTCCATGGTTTCTTTGCGTCTAACTATGCAGAAAGTGATTCACTTTGTTTTAAGCAGAAGCATGTGATAGCAACCGTTGCCTCTGCACTCAGATGACTGTTCCCATGAAGCTCAATTATCTTCAACCTGAATTATCTTCAAGACCTTTACCTTTCTCTCTAATCTTAGTGAAAACAGCCATTAAGTAAAATGCAAGAAAAATTCTTTGTGGGGAGGGGCACAGGTGTCCCACCTTTCCTTACGAAATCGTATGAGTTTTTTCAAAGAAAATGGAGAAGACTGAGAGTAATATGTTTGCTATTGATCCTGTATTGCTTTGTTTGCATCAGACTTCATACTTTCAGAATATTTCTTCAATACACCTTGCAAGACTGAAATAATTGTCTAAAATGAACAATTGTCTTTTTTTTTTTTTTTTCCTACAACCTTATAATGAATTTGAACTCTGTGTACTATCTCCCCAGCCTTTTGGTTCATTAAGAAGCACTGCACAAATTTTACTCGTGTGTGTTTTTAATCTTTTGTGTTCACTAATGGATAGAATTGATACTATTTCTGAAGTTAGCAGCTCAACAACAGCTGAATTCTTTAAGATGCAGCACGACTCCTTTAGACTCACTCATGGAAAATTTACTATATCTCTCACTGTGAAGCTGATGGAGATTTTGCTGAGGGCAAGACCAGGCCTGTAGAGACTGGGCTGTGGGAAAGTCTAGCTGGATAGTTTACTCAGGCTGCACTATAACATTAAAGAGAATACAAGCTTCAGAAGGAGTTATGCACAGTAGTTAAAGGGGGGGTAAAGAATTACAGTGATGAAGAAACAAAATTAGATGCTGCGTCATGCAGAAACAGAGATGGTCCCCTCTCTGTTATATTCCCTACCTGCTTCTACATTCCCCCCCTCACCTCTTACCTCTCTAACCACGGAGTGATCATCACTCATGTGGAAGAGCTGTGCTGTCTGCAGCTTTGACTCTAAGGATTTAGAGAACCTGATCACTGAGTTCTCCTTCCTGAACATTTTGCCATTGTTCCTCATACAGAGGAAGAAGTGAAGGTAAAGTGAATAGATGCTTCTTCAGAGCTACTGAAGAAACATTTATTTCACTATGATTCCCAGTATTGCCCTTGGCACAGAGAGCATCCCACATTCGGGGAACACCTAAGACCTTTTCCACCTTCAAGTTCAGAACGTCCCTTACTCAGAAATACCTTCCTTCAGGCACAGTCTCGTAAAAAGAAGCAATTATGGAAATACACAATGTATTTTTTTATAAGCATCTTGGGGACAGGAGATAACCATTTGTCATGAGTTTTCACCAGCTGCTGTGAAAAGAAAGCTGAAATGCATAATAGAGTATGTGGTATCAGATTAAATAGAGCTTGTAGAAGGAATGCTATATTCAAGAGATGTCACTTATCTCAAACTCTGACACTTAGTGTATATTGCATTGAAAAATTAACGCTACTTTCCAGCAGCATTTTATTTTTAAAGTGTAAAAGCTACCTCACCTAATAGTGCACGTAGGAAATACATGTTTTTGTTCTGCTACATTTTCATCCTGCATTAGCTACAACACTTCAATTAACAGAGTGTGAGGGCAGAAAGATATTAATGGAGCCAGTCAGGTAGTGCAAAGAAACCAAGATTTCATCTCCCATAGGTGTAGGTACCTCTTCTTGCTGTAGCTCAGAGGAAGGTGCCACCCTATGCCAGAGGAGACTCTTGCACTAAAGCAAGTGCTCACTAGCTTACAGAAATGAGCACCTGTGCAGGAGGTTTGAGTACAACAAAAAAGTAATCAAGCATTTCACTGGCTGGAGCATAAACACAGAAGAGGAGCTGTGACCTCAAGAACAGGGCTGCCCAGGGAGGTGGTGGAGTCGCTGACCCTGGAGGAGTTCAAGGAACATTTGAACGTTGTGTTGAGGGACATGGCCTAGTGAGAACTATTGGTGATACGTGGATCACGTGGTTGGACTGGGTGATCTTGTGGGTCTTTTCCAACCTTGGTGATTCTATGATTCTATGATTCACAGGCTAAAGAACATAGGCAAGCAGGACAGTTACACCAGGAAAATATTTAGATCTTCAGCAGTCTGATGGATGTAATACACACTAAGCAACATGTAGAGAATGGAGATGGAAATGTGTACCTGTAAATTAAAAGGACACTGGTATCTGAAGTTTTCTCAAGTTTCCCCCAGTGAAGGATGTTAAATACAATAAATCACAGAAATATTTTACTACCTGTTTTGTAATTCTGATTAAAAAAACCCAACAAATATATTTTTCACTGTTTAAAATATTCTGAATAGCTGAGATTTTAGGCACTGGTTATGTTTGCAACTTTGATACTATGAAACAGATGACATTTATATTATACCACTGAAAACACCACTCCATCAGTGTGCAGAGTACCTTCCTAGCAATAAATTCACACACCCAGGTGGTGGCTCCTACTTGCATGAGATTTCAGTTCAAAACCACTCACTTGATTTTTCCTAGTTCTATTTAGTCAGGCTTTTCAGGACCCAAATAAAGGCATAAGCTCTTGAGGCAAATTCTGTCCGCAGTGAATGAAAATTCAGGGAAAAAAAAAGTGGAGATGTGGCTAGAAAAATAATTTGTCCTAAATTAACTTGGATTTCCTGGTTGCTAGTTCATTCAAACTACCTGCATTTTAACTGGCATTAAAGAGGATGCTAACCTACATAAAAAAAGATTCATAAAGGACTTTGCTGTTTGTATTTCTGTGTAAGATCCAAATGATGATGTATTTCCCTGTCTTTTCTTCTGAAAGACTACAAAGTCTTTTTCACTCTGCTGCTGACTCATTGACTGTCATCAGGGAAAAGGCAGTGTGGCCTGCATGCACCTCTAGATACAACTGACCTGGACAAATCATTGCTTGCATCCTGCTGGTCAGTTGTGTGTTGCATTGAGAGTTCATGCATCTGCTGATGATGGGCAGATGAGTGTTTTCACTCAGGGCCCTCCTTCTGGTGTGTGGGCACCTACTTCTGAGGAAACAATGGAATACAACTCAGTCAAATGCCATGCATTTGAGGAAATAGTGGTCAGTGTAGAAAGAAAACAACAACTGCAGGTCTTCCCAGGTATGCTGTGGGGCTGAGGAAATTCAGCCTACATGGCTCCAGTTGAGAAGCCACTTACTGTGTGGCTAACAAAGACAAGCAGGTTCATCGTCTAAGCCAACCACCCTTGTCCTGCCTGGGACTGGTGAGGAAGATATGCTTTCCACATTGGCAATCTGGAGAAACCCAGAATTTTGCGCAGGGACCTGCTCTTTATTGGCAGAGGTAGTCAGTGCTCTCTGTCGATTCCCCGTTGCTGCCCTCATTCTGTGACATTCAGCCCAGAGGATGATGCTTTGGTTGCAAGGTTGCCAGCAGGGATTTTGGCTGGTGAGTAGAACAGCTGCCATAATGCTAAGATAAGTATAAATTTGGAACAAGAACGCACTGACTCTCTGCTTACTCTGTGTGCCTTGGCTGCACATTGCTTTCTCCTGCATTAGGGGTTTTATTGTTGTCTCCTTGACAGCAGGGATGATTGCCTGCAAGTGTCCTCAAGTACACCTGCTGCTGGACACTTTAGTATTGATGTAATTCCAAGAAAATGAGGGCTTTGGCAGCCATGCAGTGCTATTTATTAATCCAGATGAGACTGCTTGTGTGCACTGAGGACATGACCTTGTGTTGCAATCCACCTGCCTCTCTCTTCCCAGGAGCAGTGCTTCTCTGGGAGATCAGTGTGCCAAGCTCTTCCTGATGCAGTCTGTGGTAGAACTGGCGGCTGGCAAATATCTTTTTTGCCCATTGCCAGAGACCTCTTCTCATAAGTCCTGCATCTTGAATTCTGTGGCTACAGCTGCTTCAGCCAATCTACAACAGATGCCAGGGCACCACTACACCAAGATATATATATATATATATTTATTTCCCTTCTGTAAGCCAGGACTGATGAGTTCACCAAGGCAGGTTAAACAGCGAGTGCATGTAAATTAGTGTCACCTTCCTCCTGGTACGCAGACTTGGGCACAAACCCACTGTGAAATGAATGAGGACACGCAATACTAATGCAAGTTTTTGCCTTTTCTTTCCATGACACCAGGTGATGATTGCAGAGCTAACCCTCACCTCTGTACTTTCATCTGCTTACTGGTATCAAGGACAGCTAAAAGGAGCATGAATCATGCTGCTGCCAGGTGGGCAAACTGGCCTTGTCTGGAGGACAGCAGCGCCTGGAGTGCACCTGGAGGAGTGTTGTGTTGGCATCAGTCCCCTACTCTGCTCTTTCCTGTAAGCAAAACTACGCTTCTCCTTGGGGCCCAATAGATTACAAAAACACAGGTGGCCTGAGATACTAATTAAGCTGAAAAAGCCTGAAACACTGAGGTTTAAATAAAACAAATCTTCAAGCTGAGAATCGGAGTTGCACTAAAGCTGTTTCACTCCTGTTTGTCCGGGGCTGTGGGTTTAGTTCTTGGTGAGGGTCCTTCCCACTGCCTGAGTCTTTAACAAGACCTAAGACCCTCATGCTCTGGGCATTGCCTGCCTTTGATCACGGAGTACCCTTTTATGACAACCTTTACTTCAGGGACTGGGCAGTGTGGGGAGTGGAGGTGGCAGTGGTGTGGAGAGACCTAGAGCAGTAGAAAAAGGGCTGTAGACAGGGCAGATTTGGCCCCACTGTGTTTGTTCTTGCCTTTCCCGAGGCAACAACCTAACAGGTTTAAATAAACCTTTTTTCCTTCAATTTTTTTCTTCTTTTCTCCAATGAGCTTACTGACGCTTCTGATAGAGCCACGAACACTGAACCATTCAGCAGGTTACCCTGGATGGACAAAAGTTTTCCAATACCAAAACTAACTCTTCTGAAGAGTCTTGCATGTTGTGAGGTCCATAAGCTCATTGGAGCTAGTTTTGGCTGGCAACGTCTCCCTGCTGCAAAGGATCATGCTGCAGTCCCTGAGACAAGAAAATGCAGACACCAAATTAGTGAGAGTTGGTCATTGCCATGGGATCCCAAATCCACCCTTGCAATGTGGCATGGTATCAGGGCAAGTAGATGGGAAATTATGTCACGTGTAGTTATAGATGTTCATAGGGAGCGAGAAAATTCTTGTGTGGTTTTCCTTTTCTTCAACCTAGTTAATATCCAAGAATATGAAATAAGCATGTGAGGTCTGTGTTTTTTGTTGTCACCAAACTGATAACTGTACTGTCATTTTACAGTACAATTAAACCAGTCTGCGGGGAGACAGGAAGGAAAGCAGTCTAGCAAGAGTAATTCTAGAAATAAATTATAACTGATAACTTTCTTATCAGTTTTCTTCATACTTCTCCTCCCTGCCCACCCGTCCTGTTCTCTGCTCTGTTCCTGGAACTAAACGTTCAGCACTGTGGCCTGCTGTCCCTGGCAATACACCTCAAACTGCAGGCCAGACCTCCTCCAAGGCTCATACCCAGCTCTGCTGCAGGCACGCACCCATTACTGAGGAACAAGCATGTCCCATTTTTGTACATCCAGTACAGCAGTCTGGGGAAAGCTGTAGTGGAGGGCTTGTATTTGCACACATCATTGCATGTAGAAAGGTGAAACATGGCTGCAGGTACCCCAGAGATCTGGAGGTAACTCTGGCTCATTCAAAGATACTTGCCAGTCTGTTACTGAAATGCTTAACTTGGTGCCATGTAGCATTTGCATTTGCAGCTTCAGAGAGAATTACTGTAGGTTTAAGGCCTAATCACTGGCACCTCAAGGCCCCCAAAAACCCTTGCCCACAAGAAGCGAATGTCATACAAAACACTGATAAGGAAATTTGCATAAATTGGAGATGACAGGATGATTCAAACACCTTGTAAAGCAATAATCTGTATCTCTGTATTCTCTACAAGTGTTTGGCACAAATATTTTTCTCTGAAAGAGGTGCTGACAGAAATGGAATTCCCTGTTTTAAAGGGAAGCTCTGAAGCCTTCCCAGAGATGGGATAAAATACTCAGTTTTAACAACACACATCACTTTTCTCCCTGTCAGTGACCCCTCCTTGTCAACAAAGTCCTTGCCAACAAACAGCAATAGCGAGTGAGCAGAGGTTTGTTTTTACTAGGCGTGGTGGATGAGGCAGTGAAGTACTTGCCTTCTGCAGAAGAAACATAAGGCAAGGAAACTTTCCATCATTCTCCTGGAGAGGACTGAGGAGGTGATTTAATAAGTTTTTCTCCCTCCCCTGCACCATCAAGGCCTGCTGTGGTAATGGAGGATTTCAAACCCTCTGCCTCCTTTGAGGAGTAGTGACAGATGAGGCAGGGATCAGATGCTGGCACGGTTTGAGCATATTGCAGCTTTGTTTTTTGTAGGATGTGTTTCACTTTGTTGTGTTTTTTTTTTCTTTTTTTGAATGCATGAATATCTCAGGACACCACTCTCAATGCATTCTGTACTTGTAAACTTCTTGTGCGTTTCCAATCTAAATTTTTAAAGTTTTGGTTAAGGATGAATTAAAAACCTCTATGAGCCCTGGAATTTTAAGGCTTGCACAATACTTCATCATGTCTTAACTCGCTGTGAAGGAAGACCTCCTGGGCTACTATGGGACAGTAAGTAATAAGGTCTTTTTGATCAAATAAAATTGCAGAGCGCCCTGCATAACTTGTGATGTCCTCTTTGCTGGAAAGTGTGCTTGATTTTGGGAAATTATTAACATTACTGATTTCCTTTGGCTGTTATCTATTAAAGAAGGTTCTTTTGTTTAAAAGCATCATTCATCCAGCCACAGACTGAAAAAAAAGCAACAATCAAATATCCTAGTTTTCAAGGATGTAAGACTGAGCAGTAAACAACAATGTGTAAAACTAAAGTGCTGTTTTTAAAAGAAACTGCAAGCAAACATGTCAGTGAAGAAATGTAGGGAAACTCAGCCCAAATGGGGCTACAGGACAACAGACAAGCTTCAAGAAGTTGCTGTCTGGTAGATTCACACTGGTTTGTTAGTGAAAAATTCTCGTTTAACTAAATTTTAAGCTCACTCAACCGCAGATGTTCTCCTTGCTCTGTGTATGCATAGCAGGTAGGACAGTGACATGGCAAGAGGCACTGAGTGATGCTTTAACACTTACAATTAAGAGTAGCCACGCAGATCCTCATTCAGCAAGCAGTTAAAAAACTATTTTCACAGCCATGCTGGGTCCAAGAAAATTAAGACAGAAAATACTGAGCAAAGTGACAGACTGTCAAGCCTTTTTATTATTATTTATTGTTGTTATTGTTATTCACACTTAGACAACTTAATTACATAAAGTGATTTAGATGAAGAGCTGTATCAATATCATAAGGTTCACATATATATGTGGAAAAAGTGTACACAACACAGTGAAACATTCTGTAGATGCAGTGAAGTAGGACTGTTGATAGAAGGGATTATTTCTGAGAGCCTATGTACAAATAAATCACTTTCATACTATGTACAAACTTATACTCACAGAGAATACAGTGATTCAGAGATAAGAGAATTTCATAGAGTGAGTAATGATCCGTACACATAAACACAAGAGAAAAACTGGAATTTTCTGGGGCTTGCTTGGACCAGCTTCCACAGTAACAGATTTTTTTTGTTTGAAACAAATAAGATGGGGGACATCAGGTTTTTATCACAAGAAGTTGAAAATGAGAGATGGAAAAGTATGAAAACTACAAATTGAAACAATCAAGCTAAAAAATCTGTATTACAAAAATAGCATCTGATTGTCAGTTATAGCATGCTACGGTTACTTTCACATGACAACACAGAGGCCTGATCTTGCCATCTCTAATGACAGAAATAATTCCCACTCAGGGAATCAATTCCCCAGAGTCAGGACTGCAAAATTAGGACTATGTAACAGAGATCTTGGTAATGGAAATGAACACAAAACCAAACAAATTCCCTTTGACATTACCTAATTTTGACAGGGGATTAAAAGAAGTGTTTGATTTGTGATTTGACCATTAAATACTTACCTTTTTTTTTTTTTGCTACAAAAGATGTGACAGGAATAACCTGGATTATATGCACTTTCTAAAGTATGGGGGCCTTCTTTACAGTGGTTTTGGTGGGACAATGTGTTGGAGTAACAGGAAGATTTAATTGCGTCCTTGGGCCTGACTCTGCGAGCATTGTATTCCTTCTTCTGGGGTGAACAAGGATGGCAGGACTGAGCTCCTGCTGCAAAGGCAGTGTGCAGCGTTTTGTACAGTCTCACAGGGAATCTCAAGAGTATGAGCAAACTTCCTCTGACTTACTCACAGCTCCACTAAGGCAAAACCAGATCCTGCTTTACTGTACATTTGTTTGATGGTATTCTACATCATACCTTAAACAAAGATGTAAAATGGATTCTTCACTTTAAAATTAATTATCCCCTTATTTAGAAACCCAAAGCTAGTCTTCTGGGCTTTTATGGCTTCTCTTTGCATTAAGACAACTATGTGACATAAAATAAAAGTAAAAAAAAAGTAGTAAAGTGCAAGATCTTTAAAAACGCATACAAATTTCATTGATTAGATTGGTTTTGTGTTTGATGAGGGGTGAATTTGCAATTAATCTACATGAATGTAAAGTTCACTTACCATGTTCTACTTACATCATTTCTTACTCAGTCTTGTCCTTGGCCACTTATGGCTCATTTGGGAATGAGTGCCCAGCTGCGCATCTCTTCTACACGTGCTCTAAGTGGTTACATGGCTTCTAGGCTGGGACTGACTCATATCTAGCTGACCACTAGCAAGGGCTCACGTGACTACATGGCTTCTGGAGAAGAGATGGCTATGTCCAGCCAGGCTGGCTCACGGGCAAGGAGAAAGCATGAGCTGCCTGCACACATCCAGATGGACAAGTCCTGAGATGCCGTACACTGATAGTTAGCAACACACAGCGGGTCCACATTAGTTGTCTGGACTATGGACTGTGATCCATATACGACTTCTGTATCCGATGGTGCAGTAACTTCAGGCTGGAAGTTAATTTACCCAGCCCAAAAAGAAACAACAAATATCTCAATAATGATATTCCCATGAATAGCAAGAGATCCAAGAAGAAACAATCTTAACATCACCCAGGAGTGAAGCCCACATTTGATGGACTCTGCTCCATGCCTCTCAGTACAAACTATCCCATTTGCAAATCTGGAAATCACCTTCTGCTGATGTATCTTCTGCTACAATTTGATGCAAGAACTGCATCAAACTGTTCAGGAAAATAAGAATAACCTGCTCAAAGGAACAAACCATGCCTCTTTCTCAGTTATGTCATTGTTATTTAGAAGAGATAAAATGGTTTCCAAGAATACAAGGGAATGCCTTTTTTTCTCCTTTAATACAGTTCCCAGGACAAATAAGTGTGTTGCAAGACTGCATATATGAAATACAGGATCCTAGGATAAAAATCTGTCTCTTGTCCAAGTAACTGGTAGAAATCATCTGGATTTCAATGGGCTGGTTGTTGGAGAAGGGATTATTTCTTTGTTACAAGTTAAATAAGCCCATTTGATACAGACTCATATTTGATTCAGAACATAAGTTATATGGATCCCAAGATGCTATCTTAAGAAATTACTACTGAGAGGAGAATCATGAAAAAAAATGTATTTCTGCTGTTTCTCAAAATATGTAAAGAAATAAAAGACAACCAGAGAAATAATCCCTTAAAAAAACACCCGAAAGGTACAAATATTTCTAAGCATCTATTTCTTATAGTACTTGGATTAACCACACATTTAATCTTTAATCTACCTCTTTATGGACCTTCATATCCACACGCAATGGTACCATGAGTGACAGTTACCATAAACTACTTCAGAGTAGCATATAGCATATATGGAAATTACATGGCAGGTTCATTGCCAGTACAAACATCAAATGACAGTTAGATAAGTTTCTTTGTCACTCACTGTGCTTCATGTTTCATGAGGATTACTCAGACACCAACATCTATTGAATAAATAGGCATAGGCATACAGGCACAGAGAGCCTGTCTGCACTACACAAAAGCACTACCTCTCAGTAAAACAGACAACTAAAAAATGCCCAGGCATTTGCTGAAAGATTTTTCCATGCCTATATGTAGCTCTTGAAGAGATCATCTTCAGATCACACTTCTTACTACACTTCTACAGTATCTACCCTACTGGTTCTACAACAGTATCTTTTGCAAATGGAAGCTGGCTTTTTTTTTTCTTTATTTTTTTTTCTTTTTCTGTATGTGTGTGTAAAACAGCACATTCTCACAGGACTTTAATAGTATTTTGCATTCTCCTCTTTGATTCCAATGAAGTCAGTGCTAAAAATGTGCACAACAGGTTATAATCTGATTCAGGACCTTACTCGAATGTTACTGGAAATCCCTTCCAAAAATAATGTCCAACACCAGCTCTGCTCAGGTGTGGTGATGCCATGGAGAGTTGGCTACTCAACCTGAAGCCTTATTGTGTACTCTTACCTTACAGTGCTGCCAACCTGGAGCTGGCCAGAAAACACTAAGCAATAACAAGACTTTTATTTTAATGCCAATTTTGATATTGATAATACTTTTATGCCTTGAGAAATTATGCAGACATCAGCTGGACAAACAAGCTCAGGTATATGAGCGCATGATCATCAGACTTCCATGTGGAGTAATGCAATGCAGGATTCAGGCAGTCTGAGGGACCAGTTCCCTAATAAAGTAATTCAGACCTTTTTCTGATTGAAAATAGCAATTTGATTTCTAGGTGTAAAATGCTGAGAAATGTTCACACGTCCAAGAGTGAAATGGTTACGGACAGTGGGAAACATCTTCTGCTGGTAAAACAGTGATTTCTGAGAGAAGAGGGTGAAGTTAAACTATGACAATTCATCCCTTGGTAAATCTGCTCTCACTGTGAAACAGGGGTGTCCTAGCAACTGGCATGCTCTGGGCACACAGTGACTGCTGCAGCAGCTCTCAGCCTCCCATTCAGCTCCTCACTTCATACCCTTCAAACTCCTCCTGTATGGGAAGAGGGGTCTCCATTCTCCCTCTTTTTACCCTACCAGAACAGCTACTGCCTTATAACCAAAGACCACACAGTTATCCTGCAAGAAGTTTGTTCCAGCAATTATACAAGTGGCTTTCAGAGCCAGCCTCTCCTGGAAGCACCGCAGACCTGAAATCCCCCCCATCTCTGGAGCTGAGCTGCCACGGCAGCAGTTATCCTGCTGCTTGAATAACGACCCGCCCAACAGATGCAAGGCAGTGGGAGCTGTGAGCTGTCTCCTTCCTGAGGGGAAGAAAATTATTTCTAATACCTTCCAAGATAAATGTGTTGATAGGGGCAAGCAAACAAAGACAGCATCCTCCAGGAAAGAAATGAGTCAGTTATTTTAACAGTGTATGAATGCCATTATAGAACAGCAGCCTTAGCCCTACACACATAGTTATACCTCCAGTCTGTAATCATGCCATCTTTGGAATGATATGCTCACAGTGCACAGGGCTTTCAACCCTTACTCCTTACTCCCTGCCTGCCTTCACTGAGGCAGCACTCCACTGTTGCTGCCTGAGCTTTGCAGAGCACGCCAGTGTGCTCTTACAGCTCCCAGTAAGGGTTTTTCCTTTTCATTCCAGGGATTAAACAGCAAGGGCCATGTATGTGCAGGAGAAAAAACAAACAAACAAAACAAAAAAAAAAAAACAGTAATACACTGAACAGAGATCAGATTCTTGGCATTCCTTGGTTTCTTGATCTAAAATGTAAACCAGTGAATCTGAGCATTCTGTATATTTTAAGTGGCCATGTACACTGCACAGACCCATCTCAATCCTGCACATCCTCTCATAGGTCACACTGCCTTATTCTGCTCACCTGGGAAAGAATCGCTTGGGTCACACAAAAGCTGCCTTGAGCACTGTCAGCAGAAACAGAAAGCGTGTGGTGGTTCTCCCATGGCAGGCTATACTGCAGAGTCAGCTTTGTTTCTTGGGACACCAGCTCCATTTGAGCTCAAAATTTGGGTCACGGGTTTTCTTTTGCAGAACTGCTGCTCTTTTCAGCAGAGGGCACTGTAGGTATGTCTGTACCTATCTTCCCCTTGTGTACGCACATACATAGAAACAAATGTTAAGAGATCTGTAGCACCACGGTTAATACAGGTGAGGATTCTGGAGCAATGAAGGATCTTAAATACAACTACAGTTTTTTTTTGCTCCTAACGAGAGAAAAGCTTGCACCAAAGTGCACTAAGAAGCAAGAGATATTGCAATTGCATGCTAAAGATCCAATGCTGCTTCTGAAGCAATTCTTTAACTAGGACTTAATATCTTAGACTAAGACATCAGGAACAGACACTGTAACTCCTAGTTTTCTTGCTTTTGCTCAGTAGTGTTTCACTTTTTTCATTATATCTCACAATATTAATATTTCAGTAGTTTTTAATGTGTACTTCTTACAGTTTTCTCTACCATTGTTTTCTCTCAAGTCCTTATTCTTTAGCCAGCTACTGTTATATACAAACACATGTAACAGGAATACAGTAATGACAAAGGGATGAGTGAAAAGCAAACAACAAGCAACACAGGCAGAAAGCATGATGACAGCATCAGAAAAACAGACGAGACAAAATGTGCTGAGCCTTCTGTTACACAGCTGTGAGCATTACAATGTCATTGTGAGCACAGTATGAATACAGAACAATGCTGAAACAGGTCACAGATATGTACTGAAATTTCTTGAACTCTAAATACAAAGAAACACTTGAAGAAACAAACACTGAGTATCTGAAATAATTTCTTAACACGCTGTTCCAGTTCTCCCATTTTTTAATCATCCAGGAAACATGAACACTGCATTGCTTTCTCTCCCCTTATTTTTATTATGATTATGTTTTTTGTTTTAGCTTTGGACATCCTCCTCCTCCTCTCAGGATTTCAGTAAAAGAATATTGCATTTTCACTCTTTCCCAGGCTTCTTTGGACATTCACACTTCCAGCAATAATGAAGAATTTTCATGTAGGTTTCCTGCAGTTCCACTATATTTAAACTATTTTTTCATACCTAGTATAAAGATTTATATGAGCAAAATGAACTGCCTCAGCTCTGTACAGCAGCTGAGTATTTCTTCCAATAATGACTATCTGTAGCTGTGAAGGTCTTTACACTTCAAGTAATGGAGAAATATAGCTTGTAAAGTATATATCCACTTCAGCAATTAGGCTGCCATTTTACAACTATCTCTATTCTCTGTATGAAATACTACGCATAAGCAAATAAGCCTCTTACTTCTGGCATCAAAAGGCAAACTCATCTTGGTAATAGCATCTGAAAGCCACTGGTACTGTTGGTAGTATTGCTGCATTAGAAAAAAATGCTGTGTTCACATATCAATTGTATCATCTCATTGCATGCTGCATTGGTATTAGAGAAAACAGCAAATCCCCAGACAGAAATCCCCAGACAGGCCTTGCCTGTGAATAGAGTGAAAATCTGCATCGGTCACACACTGGCCACCCAACACAGTCCCTTCAGTGCTAGCACTGGGGTTTCAGCAGTCTGAAGAGCTTTGCAAGATGTAATAAATCATCATTGACATCCTGCTGATGGCCTTTGTAGTCCTGTGATGCAGAGGACCAAACCACTGGTAACTCCCTGGCTCTGCTGAAATCACAACATGTGAGTCCACTTCAACGAAGAGACGTGCAAGATCTTCCCTCCCAGTGACTCATGCACTCAGCAAACACTTTCCACTCAGCAGCATCAGGAGATCATCAGATAAATCCCATACCATGGTGTGTGGGAGGTGGTGCCTCCCCAAAGTCAGTATTAGCATTCCCCTTTAGAAGATTATAGCTTAAAGAAATGAGTACTCTGTATATCTGTGTGTACTATGACAGAGAAAAAGAAGTCTGTGGATGTGTATCATAGGCATTGGAGAAAGAGTAGCTTCCACCCTCTCAGTGCGTGTGCAGCATCCCCAGTGCTGAGTGGCGAGGTTACTCTGCAGCCAGCGAAGAACACCTCGGCACAGCTGGCCTCAGCTCCATGTGTGAGCACACTGCTCTGCAGCAATCAGTCTTTATGTCAAGTTCCTCTCTTTCTATCATTTTCTTTCTTTCTCCCTTTTAAAACTGAAGGGTAGGAGATTTACAATTTTTTCCATCGTGGCTTTTTTTTTTTCTTTTTTTTTTTCTTTTTTTTTTTTTTCCATTTCATTTTGATAAATATATATACTGAATAAATAGACATCTATAACTCTGTTTCTCAAGAATCAGCACTTTCCACTAGATGGAGACAGGACACTGGATCACTTTGTCCTCCAAGAGGACGCTGACAATCAGGAACACGAAATAAAGCCCAAACATGAGAAAGCCCAGGAATTTGTTCATCCTCCACTTGCAGAAAGCAATGGAGAGGATAACAAAGAGCAGCATGATGAAGAGGAGGACGATCGCACAGAACAGACCATTGCTGCTGACAGTCACTGGGGAGAAGTTGTTAATCACAGCATACAGGAGCCATGGGAGAGGAAGGCTGTTAAAAAGAAAATAAAAGAAAATTTAAAAAATAGAGAAATTGGAAACACAGCAGAGATCTAGAAAAAGGAAATAGAAAGTTTCTGGAGGCACTTCAAAATACAGCCAGAAGCTTCATGTATAAAATGAGGCACAAAATCTTCTGATGTGTCCATAAATCTGATTTATCAACATGCTTGTGGTAGCATGGGATTCAGGCTCCCCACTCTCCTTCCACCATAACATTGGTGGATGGTATTTCCCCCAGCTGGCAGAAATCACTGGACATCTGCCTGTGAGCAGGGAGATTTTTCTGTTTGTTTCAAGACTTCGTACCATCTGCACAAGAACCTACTTCCAGTGCCTTTACAAGAGCCCCCCAGCAGAAGGGTGGCTCACCTGATGTGTCCTCCTCATAAAGAACCAGCACTCCACAAGGCATTACCCCTGAAGTTCAGCCCTTCAAAGTCATGATCCACATTTACTATAAAACCTGTGCAAAAATGTGAACTTCAACTGAACCTTAGCTTAATTTCTATTTCTGTTTACTGTCATTACATTCCTCATCTCCGATGCCATAGAATGAAGCAACATCCCCCAGGAAGATGTCAAGCTGAAATAAATATTTAAGCCCCCAATCAGAGCTTAGCAGGCTTAGAATGCACGAAGAGAGCTGTCAGAAGCTCACAACATTCAAGCTTTGAATAAGCAGCTCAAGAGAAAATAATTCACTACAGCTTCAATGCTAACTAAACCGAACTGCAGCTACACTGTGCCATTTCAGTTGTTCAGGTGCTAAGTCTAGCAGACTGTGCTACAGGACAACAACATTTCTGCTGCTAGGAAGACTAAAAATATATTACAGAAGTGAAGTATTGCCAAAGAGAAAAGTTCTGCCATGCACCTTACACGCTCTTGATTGAAAAACTCTGTAATGCATAAGGTTTTCAAAAGTCTTGCAGGTCTGTTGCTAGAAGAATTTATTTCAATCCCTTCCTGCTTCTGGATTAATAGAAAAAAAGATGGTCCATTTTTTATGCAGTGTCCAAAGCTAAGAAATAGAGTAAAAAAGCTGTTTCCTTAAACTTTGGGATCCCATTTGGTATCAGTGCAGCTGCTGGTATATTTTCAGCAGCTCACACTATGATCTGTTCTACACAGGTGGATTCTGACTACAAAGAAGCCTGCTCTTCTGCAAGAAACAGCCAAAGATGGAAAAACAGAGCATGGACATGATTCTTAGTGCCTCTACCTATGCTGAAGATGGGAAGGAATAAATATAGTTCTGTTTTCACATCTCTTGCACAATTTTGAAATACCGAGGCATAGATTACAACATGGGATGGACTAGGTCTAGCTTGATCTCAGTGGGTCAAATAGGAACTTGAATCCCAACTACATGCCTCACGTCCCTTCCCTAGGGCTTCTGTGAAGCAGTAAAGTGTAAACAGAGCATTTCCACAGAATTCTACATTGCTTCACACTGTTAGAGGTACACAAAAGCACCTTTGTGTTAAAGAGAATTTTTGCAATTGTTTGTAATTTGTAATTTGTCAGGTATGTAAAAAAATCACATCAACAACAGCTTAGGAGAGTTACACAAGACATTGATGTCCATTTGTTTTTAACAACGCACTGAATACTGCAGACACAATGAATTATTTGTTGACTAGTGGTTATAAAGAAAGCCCTAGTACAAGTCAGTGCATAGTAACTCAAGAGAATGACTTGACAAAAGCATAAAAAGCTTCAAAAATTCTTTCTTGGGACAAAGCCTTTGGATTTCTTAAAGTGTAATTTACTTGCCTGGACAGTTCTGCAAAGAGTGAAAGAGTCAATCAGGCAACAAGTCTGTAGCAAGTCCATCATTCAGATGTCTATAGACTTCTGAACACTTAAAATTGTAACATCCATTGCCTATTTTCATCACTTTTTTTTTTTTTTTTTTTGAACATCAATAGCAGAAAACTGATGTAGGTAATGCCTTCACAAATCTAAGGCAACAATGCTAAGAACAAAAAAAAATTTAAAACACAGACTTCTTCCTGTAAGACTTACCCCACTGTGATGTCAAAAATGTTGCTTCCAACAGAACTGGATACAGCCATGTCCCCCAGACCTTTGCGTGCTACAATAACACTGGTAATAAGGTCAGGAATGGATGTGCCAGCAGCTAAAATAGTCAAGCCCATGATTTCTTCACTAATACCAATGGTTTCTCCAACCTAAAAAGGTTTGAGCAAAAACAGAAAAAACCATGAGTTGCAGTCCTGTAGCGGAGAAATGCTTTCTGCTGTAAAGCTGCTTAATAGGGAATATTATCCTGGAGCTTCCTGACTGTCTTGGAGAATACAGTCAGGATTGGAGAATTACTGTTTTCACAGAAAATCAGTAGGCATTGACAAGCAGCTGCTGATGGCTCAGATGTTACCAGAGTGTTCAAATCCTGTGGTCAGGACAACTACAGCTCTCTCAACTATTTTCCATTTACTGAGTACTGATTTACTTCATCCACTGTTGCAGATCCTGAAATAGAGGGTTTCTCAGCATGAGAGACACAATGGATTCTGATTCTAAATGGTTTCTCAGTGCAGAACACAATGCAGGGCTTGCATTTTGTACAAGCATCACCCTCTTACCTGATGCGCCCACCAGACCATCAAGTAAGAAAAAAATGCAATCCAACTGATAGAGCCAAAAAATGTGATAGGGAAAAATTTTCTTGACCTCTGCAAAAGAAACAAAGACAAACAGTGAACACCTATGTTGAAGGCTGTTTCGCTGAATTCTTATCTATTCTCCAAGTGATCTCATATTTCTTCTGATCACCCTTTCAGACTGTCTACTCTGATCATCATCATATCATCAAGATAAAAGTCAAGAATATTAGGAAACTGATTTTCCTCACTGCTGTGTGTTTACCTTTGCCTCATTCTTGTATTGGCTTCTGTTGTAAAGTAGTCTATGACAAGATTCATCTCCAAACAACAGCTTTCATAACAAACGGCAGGTTTTCTGTTGTCTATTTCTGTCACATGCTGTTACACTACAATTTGCTAGTGTTGAGCTGAATGGAGATTTAGGATCTAAATTTATTAGTAACTTCATGCCTATTGGGAAAGAATGTTTTCAAATTTACAAGTATGCATGCATTTCATTCACACATTAATAACTTTCTGCAACATCACTCACAGTCACTGTAGCAAATGTTGTCATATGGCAGAGTTAGAAATATACGTCTAAGATTTATTAGGGTATTAACATTTCTTGGGAAAACAGCTCATTTTTTTCAATTAGAACAGAAGATACATGAAGGATACATTTGCAGCACTTAGCTTTGCAGAGAAGTTTGTTGTAAAAAATTATAAAACGCTCCCCCTGAGGTCCCTTGTCGAATTCCAAAATCCGTGTCACACCAGAGAAACCTCATTTCCATTTTCTGTGTCTCCTCTACTAATATCAAGCTTTCAATAAATAGTATAATTGCAGCCAACTAATAGGTTATATTCAGATTAATGATTTATTTTGGTTTTTGTTCTTCCAGTCTTTTGCATCATCCATTTCCCACTGGCTTGCTAGATTTACGTAACAAAAATGATAACTACTATAAGAAGTAAACATGACCGCAGTTAAGTAGCAGATTATCATTGTACAAATCAAATTACTGTTTAAAATGAAATTTATACTGTGAATGAATTCTACCAATCTTGAATGAGACCAATTCTTAATGGGCATTCACCATTTGAAGAAAGATTTTCACTGCAGAAGACTTCTGATGTGCTGTTACCAGAGCCCTACAGATTGTCCTCAATAACCAGTGGGACTGCCAGATGAGGTCAGTTATACCAACCTGACCACCTGTTTGAGTTGCTTCTAGACCCTATGCAACCTCTTCCTGTTAAGCTCTCGTTCCACTTCTCACTGTGCATATGGGCCTCTATGAAAGTGCACCTTGCCTGCAGCCCTCCGCACTGTAGGATGTTCCCCTGCAGCACCACCAGACCCTGCTGGGTCCTATGGGCTCTTCCTGGCTGTTCTGGGAACAGACAGGACTGAAAAATTTTCCATCAACACAACTTCTGCAGGGAAAATGCACTGTGACTCTTTGGCAGCTCAACTCTCTCAAACTGTGACAAAGCAATGGCTGCAATACACACTCAATGACACCTAGATCAGCTGTACAGCAGGTGCCCTTATGGGGTGTACTGTAGAACACTTCCTCTCTCCCTGTAGTACTTCTCATAAAGCTAAATGTCCTCCTGAAAAGTGGGTTGCAAACACTGACTGGCACATCCAACACAATTCCGTAATTGAATATTCACAGCAACACACATTAATGATGAAAATTTAACAGTGCTCCCCAGAAACATGCAGAAATACATAAACAAGAAACTGAACATCAGCTAGAGTAAGAAAATCATTCCAGTAAACCGTTTTAAATGAATTTTGTTTAAATACAGGGATAAATAACCACAACAGTACCTGAGAACTTATTTTTAATATATATTTCACTATTGTCACAAGCACCGTTTCTAATCCAAATAAATTTAGTTGACCTGCTTCTTAACTCTTCATGGAGAAACGGTGACTTTTTTGAAACAGAATTCTGAACTATTATTAATTTAGAAAATCTGGCAATAAACTAAATTCCAACGTTTAAACTTATTCAGAAATCATATGCCCTTTTGATTCTAAAATCAAAATTTTAAATGCACTGGGGGACTAAGGACCTTGGTCTGAGAAGGAACACATATTTAAAGGAAAAACGGATGGCCGATAAGCAGTAAGCTGACACCAGAGAGAGAAGAATCAAGTCCAGAAGGGATAAATAAATCTAAACAGCATTTTGATTTTTTAATTTAATTTAAAGGCTAGTAGATCTTTTTTCAGCATTGCTAGCAGTCAAGTCTTTCAGCATGCAACATTTTTTTATCTTCCATGTAAAAATGGGGATTTTTTTGCAGTATATGTGGTGAATGAATTGGTAACCTTCTTGCAGCTGGTCACAAAATCTAAACAAGACATGTCATAGCAGGGGAAATTCAGTGATCAATATACAGCACTCCAGAAATAGGCACATACACTGGCTTGCGCAAATCCAATACAGCAATAGCTGTACTGGCCAGTAATAGCAGTCGTCCTAATGAGAGTATGGGATTATATATACCAAGCTCTTGCAAAATAAGTGGGCATTGCAAGAATCACATATCTGCATAATGTGGAAAACTGGATGGCTAAAGATTGTCAGCCACTAACTTTGCAGCCTGTGTATTCCCAGTCTCAATCTTCCCCCACTAAAAGTAACCAGTGGGCAGCTGTTCAAGATTATGAGTATTTTCATAGACTTAACAGTTTCATTACCTACTTTAAAAGAGGGGTGTTTAAACTCAAAAGGGGCAAAATTTGAAACCTGTGCATACTTTAAGTAATGAAATCAAGGATGGATGCCATAAATGCTGCTACATAGTTTGCATATACATGAAATTTTTAAAAAGAAGAAATACGAGTGCCATCTTTTTTTTCTTTTTTGATGATAGATTTTTCTTCCAGAGTAAAGTAACAATCATGTCTGTTTTGTAACTAG
Source organism: Pavo muticus (assembly GCA_016647715.1). Lineage (NCBI taxonomy): Eukaryota > Metazoa > Chordata > Aves > Galliformes > Phasianidae > Pavo > Pavo muticus. The sequence goes on along the minus strand of JACDJE010000477.1, from coordinate 139,659 downwards.
TGACAGTATTCTTTTGAGATATATCTCTTTGTAGCTCCCTACCTCTTTATAATATACAGGGCTGCTAATTCCAAGTATTTTCCTAAAAGAATTAGTCAGAGAAAACAGAGAGGAACACTTCTGTCCACTTTTTTCTGGTAGCCGTTGTAACGGTTGCCTTACAAAGAGAGAGAATCCTGTTTATTACCAATTGGTTTTGTTGTGGTCATGGTAACAGACAAAGGAGAAAAGCCATGGTTGATTCAGTTTGCTATTTTCTTCTAATAAAAGAGAAAGAACTTCGTAGCTTTGCTGTAAATTGGTTGGTTTGGTACTTTTCCTGTCTATTAGTAACCTAAAGGACATTTTTCTTGTTACATTTCTGTATTGAATTCGTGTTAGTCTCTGAAAAACAGGTCCTGAAAACAAGTGGCAAGAATGATGGAAGTATGATAAAAAGTGAAGATTTTTCTTCTAAGAGTTTGATTCTAAAAGATAGAGAGTCCTTAGTAATCTGCAAAGTCTCTGTCTTCATTTTAGACAACATTATTACCGATATCTTTACTTTAACCCGAATGAACCATGTGTTTGTCTCATGCATGAATTTATCCATATTGCAAGCTTTGATTTTCCTTCCATACTTGACAGTGCTTAAATCTGATTACTCAGAACCTGTTCCTGTAACTGGATCTGTGAAGGAACATCTTGTCCTTGTCCCCTTGGTAACAGTGCATCTCTGTGTGGCAACGAGAGTTCATGTAAGTTCTTGGCTGGTGATGGGAATTTGCAGAGATAAAATGAACCATATGGGTCAAGTGACAAGAGAACTGGGCAGAATCATAGAATCACAGAATGGCTTGGGTTGGAAGGGACCTCAAGCATCTCATGGGCAGGGCCACCAACCTCCAGATCTGGTACTAGATCAGGTTGCTCAGGGCCCCATCCAACCTGGTCTTGAACACCTCCAGGGACGGAGCATCCACAGCCTCTCTGGGCAGCCTGTTCCTGTACCTCACCACTCTCTCTGTAAAGAACTTCCCTCTGACATCCAATCTAAACCTTCACTCCTTGAGCTTAAAACCATTTCCCATTGTCCTATCACCATCTACCTGTGTAAAAAGTAGATTCCCCTCCTGTTTATAATCCTCTTTTAAATACTGGAAGGCTGCAATAACGTCTTCTCACAGCCTTCTCTTCTCCACTGAACAAGCCCAGCTCTTTCATCCTATCTTCGTAGAGGAGGTGCTCCAGACCTCTGATCATCCTCATAGCCCTCATCTGGACCCTCTCCAACAGCTCCACATCTTTCTTTTATTGGGGGTCCCAGACTTGGACGCAGTACTCTGGATGGGGCCTCACAAGGGCAGAGTAGAGAGGGACAATCACCTCCCTGCCCCTGCTGGCCACCCCTCTTTTGATGCAGCCCAGGATACCACTGGTCTTCCAAGCTGCAAGAGCACACTGCTGGCTCATGAAGGGGTAGATGTGCAGTATGGATATAACAAATGAGATGGTGTTAAATATCTGCCACTGGACCAGTGGGTCACCTTGGTCATGTCATCATTCCTTCAATGTTTCAATATCCCTAACCGTACAGGGTGGACAGTCACATTTATGATCTTCGTAGAGTCACTGGGAAGATGTGTTATTAGTACAGGAGAAAGATTTGATTTCTTTTTAAAACACCTGAATCACACAACCAAATAATTCCCCAGAAACACACCTACTTCTGCCAGTAACATCACTGGTGTTACAGTGAGGCTTTTTGTGTATTACGTGAACAGATATGATCAAGGCACTATACGTACATTTAAGCAGGTCAGCTGTGGAGTTAGTTGAACTATTACATAATACACTCTAGGTACATACAAATCTGCACATCTGCACAACAGAGCATAACAGGGCAGTGAGGATTTTGCAGACTTCACAACCGGAGATCTTGGTAAATGAAATAATTTTGCTAGAGCTTCTGGGTCTTAAGGAGAGAAGTACAGCTATGTCTAATACTAGTAAATGCAATCAACCCTTCTCCACCAAGTGGAGATAAAATATATTTTAGAAAAGAAATTCTACAAGGAAAGAACTCATTGTTGAAAAGTGGACACCCACAGAGGATGTCAAAGGCTCCATATGGTCTCTCAAAGCAGCAGTTCAGCAGACTAGTGCTCATTTTGTACAACCACATGCTAATCTGGGCATCCTGATGCAGAATTTGGATTTCTGACTAAAATTACCACACTTGCAAATTGAGCCCCTGACAGTAGGCCTACCTACAAAATCTATTTAAATATTGTTTTAGTGTTTTAACTTTTGCCTCACAGGTTTCATGGAAACTTGTTTTCTGATGCACATGCTGAGCTGTGAAATTGTGTTTTCTTTTTGTTAGGAAGGGAAGAGAGAGGATGGCACACAGGCATATGTGAGAATATTTTAGAGACAAACACTCTAATGAAGCATCCTTTAAAAGTTGGACAGCTGGGCACAGAGAGTTTATGCAACCATCTGGTTAATTCTTTGACAGTAATGTTCAAAGAAAGCAGCTTGTCTTACTGATGCAGGCTGTTACCCCTTTCGCTGTTATAACATGTAATTACAATCCACATTTGTCTTGCTTCTGTATAAAAGCCTGCACCTTTCACTGAATTAATTTTTAAAATGTTGTTGCTCATTGACATAGCTGGCATATAAGCTGTACTTACTTTTCATGTTACAGGAGGTTATTTTAGTTGCAGAATGTCAGCATATCCGCTCTGCTGTGAGCAGTACGAGTGTAAATATTCACACACATTACACACAAGTTGCACACAAGTTCATAAAATATTTGCTTTCCGAAACCATTGTTGTAACAACTATTCTCATTTGTCCTATATAGAATAATGGATAAGTCTTCATGTTCAAAGGAAAGAAACAAAATTCATATAAAAGGTGGGCATAAAGAAAGAAACAAACAATCTAGAAATTCATGTAGCATGTTTTTCTGTATTACCAAACAAAAAGACTTTACCAGAGTTGTTTGAAAACTTGAAGAAAATAAAGCTTGAAGATTGGAAGGGAAAATGTCAGTTTGTATCCTTTGAGAAACCTTTATCTAAAAACGAATNTTGAAGTATTCAAGTGTGTGGGATGGGAAATTATGATAAGGAAGAAAAAAGAATTCAGGGTGTTGATTTATAAACTTATATGCTGTGTATTGTTCTCTTGCAGCACTTTAAAATCTATTTTTGATCCAGAAAGGACGGGAGATTAAATCACTACAAAAAGACTTTTCCATCCATTTTTTTTCCCTTTTCTTCTACTTTCTGTGAGTTTTGGTATTATAAATGGTATATAGGTGAACATAAAAGTGGTAAGGCTTGTCAGCTTGTCATTTTAAGTCTATTTCTATTAGGAAGCAGTCTCACCTGACCTCAAGTCAGGTTGGGGATAAAACTAAAAAGTGTTTTAAACATGGGAAGACTTTGGATCTTGTTCTAGATTGAAAATTAAAAGATGAGTAGGACACAGAGATCTAGCAGAACATACATTTAGGAGAAATGCATATTGTTATATGGGAACGACAGAGAAAATCTAAAATCTTTCCAGTCTCACTCTTTAGGGCACTTAAGATGGGCAGAATTCCTCAGTACTGATGTAAACTTCAGCAGAGATCTAGAAACGCATATGTGAAGGCCCCAAAGAAATTTTTAGAGCTTTCATTCTTTTTCATAAAATATTAATGAATTAGAATGGCAATTTTTATGAAGCTATTACAAACCAGTTGCCCATAACACCTATACGTAGATCTGAAGATTAATGATGTTGCCTCCTCAAAGAAGAAATGATTATAATAATTCACTATTTCTATTTAAAAAAACAAAACCTCACAACAGTCTCTTTCTGGAGACATTAAGGCATTTAGCTAGAGAATCCGCCAGCTGTGCAGTACACCCCAACTTTTAACAGCACGTACTCACAGGATTTCTGACATCCGGGAGGGAAACCCACAGAGGGAAAACAATGGGCAGTACAAGAAGGTAGGTGAGCTGCTTGCGTGGGGTGTCAGGCCAGGCCAGGCTGAGCGGCTGGTCCTCGTCCTCTTCATTCTGTACAAAAAAATGCAGGGTGCAGAATATGTAAATGGCTAAATGAGGCTAGGGACTGTTCAAAGGGAGTCCTTGGGATTGCACTGTATTTCAGTAAGAACCCATGGGAGCTGAACACATCAAATCAGCACTACACTTAACAACATTAGGCAGGACACAGTAAAATGGTTTTGGCCAGACTATGTGGTACCATCCAGAATAGGCTGCCCAAGGACATCAGACTATGGCTGTGCTTACAGTGATGCTGGTCCCTCGGGATGCACACAGCAGCACTCCACCTTCTCCCTGGAAGGGAATTTCACTCTTCCTGTGCCTCTGAAACACCTCTGTGTTCACAGAGGATCCTCCCTGGGATGTGGGCTTGTCTAATCAGGGATTAAAACTAGTCTGTACAGCCCCAAGCCTGGCCACACAGATTGATATATATATAAATATATGTGTGGTGGTATACAAACACAGATATACAAGTATATGCAAAGATATATGCATTATAAGCATGCAAACTAACTATATTTATGCGCATATATATATGTATGCATATATATAGCTTTTTAAGCTCCTGTGAACTCTTTCCCTAGCGTGCCACTGCCAACAAAATGGAGTCCTTTATACTGCCACAGAAAGAAAGCACAGAAAGAATGCTTCAGCCTTTTGGGTTTATGCAAAAAAATAATCTTTCAGCTTCTATCACAGGTAGACAACATCTCCAGAATGGCATATGGATCTATATTACGCCACAGAACAAGGCAAGAGGAAAAAAATGGCCTAAATGGCTCTTTCAGACAGGTGTGTGTAATGCAGATCCTATTTATGCTGTGGAAAGATTTTCTAAGAGTGCTCTGTGAAAGCTAAAGAAGTCCAAAAAAAAAAGTAACTTGAGGAACAAGCAAGAGGTTAAGAGACGTGCACACCTACAGGGCTATGATCTTATTGGAATCATGGAGCCATAGTGGGATGGCTTCCATGGCTGGAGTGTTGTAAATTATTCAACAATTAATTGCTGAAAACTGTTCAACTCCTCAGTTGTTCTTCTGTCATGGAGCAGTATGACCCTATGACAGACCTGACACCGACAGACTGAGGTAAGCCTCTGTTTTTCTCTTGACACATCAGTGGACTGCAGCTACATTGTAGATTATGTATTGATGTCAACAGAAGACTGTGTTTTGTTAACACCTAAATTTTGTGAAACTCAACTTATGTGATTGTAAGACAACAGTAAAGTGACTAGGTCATAATTGCTATTGTCATTAAAAGATTTGAAAAAACACGCAGACACAATTTGTAACACCCCACACAGCTCTAAAACGGCTCCTGAGCCGCTTAATAGGCTAGCCTTTGCCTCCAGCTTTTAGCTTCTTACCAAAGCCAGCAGATGACTTTTACCTCACAGCCATAACTTACTGAATTCTGACCTATGGGGGACTGTGTTAGTGCAAGAGTTTATGGGGTTACTTCTCCATAAATTAATCCATTCTTTTTCCATTCTGGTAGATGCTGTTGAGATGGGAAAATCAAACTGAGCTAGATGCTCAGCTTTGAAATTTGATGACTGAGGTAAAATTTCAGTATTAGAGGACCAACAAAGGGTTGCCTAGGTAATCTTTTCTGAGTGACATGTATATAATTCAACGAGCCGACTCAGCAGGAATAAAGCTCCACAACCAAGTGCTTTATAAAAGAGTGCTGAATGACAAAGTACTTTCTGAATTGTTGTATTTATAAATTAGCCATGATTAACAAGTATATTTAATCATAACAATGTCTTTACATTAGTCTGAGTTTGCACACAAATCTGCACCATGTTCATGCAATGGTACTTCAGCACTGGTCCTGCACAATGGTAATAGGAACGACAGTAGCAAAGTAGCACAAAGAATTATGTCTGGAGATCTGTCAGAAGTATCCTGGGAAACCCTGCTCCACCTGTTTAAGACCTTTCACTTTCAGGTTGTACTGCTTCATCCATTTTCCCAGGGCAGCTACACCTCAAAATCTAAGTCCAAATTCAAACTCAGAGTGGAGGAGGGCGAAAACATTTTCCCTGCTCCTGTAACTCCAAGATACGTTACTGGTGTTAGAGACTGCATCTCCACTTCCTATTCCATAAATCAGAATCAACATTTCATAGAATCATAGAATCATAGAATTGCTCAGGTTGGAAAAGATCTTAAAGATCTTCAAGTCCAACTGCAGCCTAACCATACCACCCTAACTCTAACAACCCTCTGCTAAATCTCACAATCCTCTGCTAAATTTGGTTTTCAAATGCTGACCTTCCAAAAATCAGTGGAAGTAAGTACGTTAAACACAGCTGTAAATATAGCTTGTGTGGACTTCAAAACAGTGCTGAGCCATCCACTGAGACTGAGGAAATGAAAGAGAAATAATTTTCACAGCTACAAAGCTGTGCAAATGTGGATGTCATGCTCTGGACTAAGCAGCAATGATACAGAATGACTTAGCATGGATTTATGGTGGAGATTGCTTGCACTATCTGTGGTTTCAGCCTATCTGCAATATACATACTGAATATGCATAGACACAGTTTGAAGGAACTAATACCGAAACCACACTTTTATCACTTTTAGATGGTACAACAAAAACTCAACACTTAGAATATTATGTACAATTTCCTTCCTCAATGCTAAGAAGACAAACATAATGATAATATGATACACATGGTGGAATTCAGCTGTCTACAAATGGATATGCTGCTGGCATTTTGGATGCCTTCTGGCATTCCACTTGACCTCCAGATGCTCAATCAGAAACTTAGAATATTCTGCTAGTTTACAAAGTACCTGCCACCACTTTGCAAGAATCTCTGTTTCTCCAGGCCAGCTCAGGTGGTGCTAGCCATTTCTATGTAAGCAAATAAACCCTACCCTGAAACTCACTCCCTTGGTATTAACACTGCAGCTAAATAGGTTTAGAGATACTACAGTGACTATATGGGAAAGTTGCATTAGTTGACATTATGAACTCCAAAATTACTCAACTGGGTACACAAAGTTTCATTTTAACCTAAATTTAACTGCAGTCACAAAAAAAACACAGATCATTATAGTGAAGTAAAACCTGAAGCAGTATGAACAATCACAGTTCTCCCACATTTCCAAGTTCATTCTGTTATCTGTAACGATGGTCTGGCATACGCAAATAAACATGCAGTTGTACCCTAACTAATACATAAGTTTATTTACATTACAAATCACAAGAATTCTAAGTGTTCTAGATAGTCATCAAACTTATTAATTCTTGCAGAAACAACTGGCAACAGTTTCATTTTCTCTTAATCAGTATGATCACCTGAAACCCATTTCCCAAGCTACATTTAATGGTTGACCTCTGGTAGATAGTAGATGCTTTGGAAGAAACAGAAGAAGATGAAGTAATACAAAATTTCTGGTTTTTGATGATATAGTGACAGCGACTGGACTAGGAGGACAGAAATAGCCAAGGTCTCATTGTGGTCAGCACCTTGCTTCTGGCAATAGCCACACATGGGCACTCAAAGAAGAAGTACTGGATTGTGTGGTATATCTTCATCTTCCACAAATTAAAAGCCGAGCCAAAAGCTGCATTTGATCTTCATTTACAATAGTTATTAGTGCACTTCCATGAAATTCTCATTAGCTGTCACAATTTCTTCCAGCCTTCATTTACTGTATCCTAGTTTTTTCCTGCTGAGCTTGGGACTTTGTTATGTATACACTTCTGTGCTTAATATTACATGTATATTCACGCCTAGATGGGATGGATATGGTACCCTAGTAAGAATTAATCAATAACTACCAAATTAATTCTCTAATGGGCAAACACTCCCCTTGCATTTCCTACTATGGTTAGTGGAGCACATCTGTAAATAACAAAAAAATATAGTTCTGATTCCCTGTTTTGAAGAAATGAAGCAAGAAGTGTGATTCTGTTATATGTTGTTTTTCAGTAACAGTAACAAATATTCTTTCAACATTTGTTTCTAAACGAACACACACATATTCATAATCTTATTCTTGCTACTTCAGTTTTAATTCTAACTCATAATAAACAGTGCAAAAGGCACCAAATCTCCTGAGCTTCCATCTTTCACACTTTCTTCAGCCAAGAATATCATCTAAAACTTCTGTAATCCCACAGATGAAATCTCTTACTGGTTTGCTCAGGACTGATCTGATGACTTCTGCCAATCCCCCCCCAAAATCTTTCCAAAGACAGGAAGTTACAACGTGTTTCACTTTATACAAGCAACACAAACATATGGAGACCTTTCACCAATAGCTATTTTGTTTGTAAACAACAGCTTGTAGCAACCTCCATCTACTGAAGTCATCAGTGTAAGACACTGCTTCCTGCAAACATCAGAAAGTTGTTTCCTTGGATGCTCACACTCAAAATTTATCATCTTACTAAAAATAGTTGCTTATCTGGAACAACACCAAACTGCATTTTTATATATATTTTTAACTAGTTGTAGTAAAACACGGAAAACAAGTAAAATGAACCACCTCAAACTTATCTGAAATCCTGAATCTGCTGCTGTTTATCAATTAGCCCATATCTTACAAAAGACAGATTGAATTACAGACATTATATTCTGGGGGTTATTTTGTCAAACCAACTCAGCTGAAGAGCTGAGCCATAAATTCTCCTGTTTGTACATTTACTGCACATTTTGATATCCGATATCATTAATCAGCAAACAGCGTCAGGACTCCAACAGAAAGGAAACTGTAGACAGAGACTATATACAACTTCAGCTTCCTCATGCAAGTATGGATACAGTACCACCTAAACAAATGCAATTTATTTCTTTGCCTGATAGTGATGTAAAGGACTGCTGAACTATATTTTTTCTTGAGAATGAGGAGTTCTGTACAGTCAAACTCCTTACAATTAGCAAATCAATAAACAATTATGTAGTCTCAAAATGTTATGTCTCAGGTGAAGTACTGACTTTCAGTAATGAAACTGACGGTTTTTTTTTTTCTTGAGAATAGAAATTCTCATATTCATTTATTTCACCAGAAAGGCAGAGGACAAAGGCTACCGGAGCCCTGCTGTGAATTCTGCAACAGCCTCCTGTCTCTGCTTCAAGATTCCTGTGTTTTATTTGGATTGCACATTAATTTTCTGTTACATCTCATTTGGAAAAACATGTGAAGGAAAGTGAGATTCTAAGGTGGTATGGTAGCATGCAATTTCTAATGAGTAGGTAAGTCAAAAAGCAATGGCTCTCCTCTCACATTCTGGAGGAAAATTCAAGAAGGGAGTAAAATTAAATCCCTCAGCTTTTAAAATATGTTTAGTATATATGGACTGACATCTTAGTGCAGTCAATTTTTATTAATCATCTCTGCACTGTGAAGTGACTTAAAATAACTACGTTTCAAGAGAAGCCTGTGAGAACAAGCAAGGCACAAGTAGGTATTTGCTCCAGATTCTCTTATTGTAGCCTTTGCCCTCCTGGGCTCTGGTGCAGATAGCTTAAAGCACAGTTCCCAGAGCTTATAAGCAGTTTCCTATGCCCATGTAACTACTGAAACTCTTTGGGAAAATGGAAAAGAAATAGTTAGACTGTAGAAGTCAAAAGCCAGCCCACCAGCTGAAGTAACAGCTATAGTGCTATGGAGATACAGTTGAAGAATAAGCCTTTATGTCACTCCATTTTCCTTTGCCCTGGTTTTCAAGTAAGCCAAAATGGCATACAGCAGAAAAAAAAATGTGGAATATGTAACTAAGTAGCCTTAGGAAATTAAAGAACAATCCATTTTGATGGCAGTGTAATGCAATGTTACAAAGAGTTTTATTGGCAAACAAGATGCTGGCATTTATTTTAGTCTGAATGTGGCAACTGAAAAGAGTTTTTGCATTAGAAAAACATATTTTTAATGATGATACAAATGCCAGGCATGCTGGAATATATCACTGTCTTCCAACAAAGGCTGCTCTCATCTTCTCTACCATCTCTCAACTAAATGGAAATGCTTTATATAGCCCAAGAATTATAGCCTATGACAGAGAAGGCAACGCCACTTGGATTCATATCATCTTAATTTGATGCAAAGGGAATGAGGACACCATGGCAGGGGAGAGCTGCCTCCTTCAGAGATTCTGTCCTCAAATACACTACACTGTGCTGCTGCTCTTCAATAGAGAAAGCAAAATACACCTTACCACACAGTATCTCAGGTAAGTGTCATGGTTGGCATGTAAACATTTTCCAGTGAAGTTACCATGGAAACGGGTAAAAGTGTGCGTATGTGTATGTGTGTGCATGTGTGTGCATGCGCGTGGGTGGGAGGAAAGAGGTGTTATCTCCAGCCAGGGAGCTATTTTTAGGAAAGCCACTGGCTAAAACGACTATGATTGAGCACACTTAATCAAATGCTTGTTAAGAAGGTGGCAGTGGGTGGAGGGGAGGCAATTGGACTTCTCAAAAGGATCATTTCTCTGAAGGGCACCCTATAAAACGTTTAATGAGATACTGCCAGTGTCCTTTTAGTCTTCTTTCATTTCATCACATACACTCAGTACTGCTCTATGAAGTTTCATATAACAGAGTTTTCTCCTTTGTGGCAACCTGCTAAAGGTTAAAAGGAAGAGTGCAGCAAGTAGAACAAAATCCCCAAGGAAGATGGAATATCCAGCAGGAGGGAAGGCAATTTCTGGCAGCAAATGAAGCAGGAATGTCTTGCAGACTTTACGATGGAAGGAGGTATTGTTCCCTGATGGGCTGGGAAAGAGACCACAGACGTCTGTCCCTCCTGTCACAGGGGGTGATCCTGGTTTTATCAAACTATAGGAGATCGGCTGCTGCTTTCAATGGGAGTGGCATTTTACGAGTATTGCTGTCTGGGACAAATGACTGAATTTCTGGGTATATTTTCTGAAAAGCCATTCTAAATACCTGAAAGCAGCAGCAAAATAGAGTTCACCTTGTTGAGCAAAAGCTTGGGCTAGCAAGAGGAGAAATGAGGTTCCTGGATACCAGTGGATTTGGGCTGTGTTTGCAAGAGAAAAAAGGATGATGACCATAACAGAGCTTGACAGTGGGGGATAAATTATTAGATCCCCATTTAATCTTTTAGATCCTCAGTACATGTTTTAGGAATACTCAATGACATGCTGTGTGTAAACACCCATATCCAAGCCCACAGCTTTCAGGACAATATTTTTTCCCCAGAGGCACATCTGCAGCTTGGTTCTTCTAGATGGACAGCATATCTAATCTCTTTAGTTCTAAATGAACATCTCTGGAACATGGAGCTACTAATGTTTTCAGTGATTTAGAAGTCTGTCTAAACAAACTTACAAACTGCTTATGAACCATGTGTTTGGACATGCACAAATGGCAGACTGCAGAGAAGTAAGTTTTATATTGCACTTCCAAATTCTGAAACCACATAATTTCCTTTTGCTTCAAAAAATTCATGCCATCAGAATTAATTGCACTACCAAACCAGAAGAAAACTACATTCTCAGGGTAAATTGGTGAATGCTTGTACTCAAAAAGATCAAAATTCAAGAATATTTGTTGGTCAAGACTGAGCTGTAATGAGCTAGGTCTTGTGGAAGAAAGAGAAGAAACTATTGTCAGGGTCTAGCTGGCATATCATCCCATGCCTTCAGTATTGCCTCCCTAATAAAAGGTGCTCTTAGCATTATACCATTGTCTCTGAAGACATACCACTTCCTAGGGTTACATAGTGTCTGCATAAAGTTTGGAGAAGGTAGAAAAAAGTCCCAGCAGGGCAATGACCCGTTTCCCCTCCTCTAATTCTAATCTTCATCAAATAACAAGGTCTTGTGAATGCTGCTTTGTGTGATTCTGTTGTTGTCTACAGCTCTATAACCAGTAGTAATCCTGTTAGCTTCTATGAGGTCAACATACTAAATAGAAAGAAAGGGAAGAGTACTGAGTTTGTACTTCTCTTTTTTTCTCCTTCCTGCTTCTTGAGGTGATGAACAGCTATAAGAGCAGCCAGAGGAAAAAATGTATGAGGAACATGCAGACTTCATCCTTCACCAAGACTTGGTTGAATGTTTTCCCTTTACAGGAAGCACACTTCCCTTAGATGTCCGTGGGAGTAGATGAGGATCTCGTTTTTCTTTGCTTTTGTGTCTCCTGACCTTTACTCTTCGTATTGTCTGAAACTTTTTCTTCTTTTCTCTCTCCCTTTCTGTTCTTAAACTGCTTACTTAAGATCCGCTGTACTTTATTAACTTCAAGTATCTCAGCAAGGCCAGTGTTAGCTTCAGTGTGAAGCCACAGCTTGGGAAGGTTACCAGGAAGCTGTGCACAAAAACCTAGGCAATGAATCGAGGAAAGCTCCCTGTACAGGAGGGAATAGCCAGGGAGCCTCATAGGGAAGCAGGGTCCTAAGTATCACAGAGATCTATTTTTTTGTTACATACATAGCATGAACGAGTAGACTATTTTTATAGCATGAACGAGTAGACTATTTCAACTTTTTCAGAATTCCAGTATGTACACTTAAATTACAAAATAAGTTCCAACATATTAGTTAGAGAAGCAGATTGAGATAGAAGCAACTGTCAGGTTATCACTGGAAGAGGACAAAATTAGAAAGGCCACTTGAGAGGAAGCCAGCACAAGCCATCTCAGAATGTTATTAGGAGACTGTTATTTTCTTCTGCGATAGCAGACACTTAAAATCCTTTCTTTCAGATTGATGGAGCTAAAAATGCAGAATCACTCCTCCATCAGTTACAAGCTTCACCACTTGCTCCATCTTGTCATTTCAACAGTGATAACCAATGTATTCCACCTCTGATACAGCACAGTACGTTTTCAGAGAAACCTAATACTTGCTGAAACTAACAAAAAAGTTCAAAAGCCTCCCTCATCAAAATTTTGAAGTATCTAAATGGAGATGGGAGGAAAAGGAAGAAAGCATTGCTGAGTAATGTACTCCTACAATAATTTTCCCTCCTTATCCTGAAGTTGTTTGAGACTGAAAACTTGGTCTTGAAGGACGAGGCTGCTTGACCTTGCTGATTTCTGAACAAGCTCAGGAACCACTTCATTACAATGCGAAATGATAGCATAAGGACACTGCTGTGAAATATGATTGCTTAAGATTGCTCTTCCTTCTTTGTTTTCACTGACCAGTTCCAGTACAAAAAATTTGGCAGAGCAAGATCAATCTCCTTGTTAAGCTACTGAGTGCTCTTAGAGTCTATCAGAATTACCATACATTGCACAGACTATTTTAGCAAACAGGTTACACCAGGCTATGCTATCCTTTACTGACATTTGTGAACAGAAGTTGGAAAACCACACTGCTACGGATTTTATTACTTATTTTGATGAAGTTAAATGACCTAGTTTACTCTAAAATGACGAGTATTAACGTGGAATATAAATGGAGTGCTGAGATTCTTTATGCCACGAATTTTACTATACTCTTTTACTTATGAGTAATGTTCTACTAGGATAATAAGGATCTTTTAAGTTCTATGTCAGTCTGTACAGCTTATATCAACAAAAAATGTAATTTAATGTTCTACTAAGTTCTCCTATCTATGGCAGACACATTATCATTACTTGATTACTCAGGAAATCAAAAACCATCCATCTCTATGGACAGATTCTGATTCTCCATTTCTATTCTCAAAGACCAAAACTATCTTCAAACAGTAGAGAATTAAAAAGCCTTCTCACCTGACGCAGTGCACTAACCCCTCTTGTTGGCCATAGCCATCATGTCATTACTCCACCTCTAGCTTTGTAAAGAAAACACTTTTCCCAAATACTCATTCTAGGTTTTTTTCTTAGTCTTGCAGACAGAGGCACAAAATTGGATAACATAACTCAGATATATTTATGTTCCAGTTAAATCATACTGTTTGTAAAGGATAATAGTGTTTAGAAACCAGCCAATAAAAATAAACAAATACTGTTATTTGTACACTATTTTTCATTCTTTTTTCTATGCCTTGCAGAACCTTTCTAGGAAAGAATTTTACCTACAGTGATATTCCAGCCATGAACAAGGCAAGATGATCTCTAATTTGGACTAAAATTTTTGTCAAACAAAAAGCAAGTGAAAACAGCTAAAATATTGAAACCTAAGCCTTGCACAATGCAAAACAAAACAGAGGCATTGCAATTTTTGCATGATTTTTCTGTACGTAAATGCAAGACAGTTCACTCCACTTGTATTATGGGGAAGATCATACTATGGCATAAACCTCTTTTCAGCCACCTCTAAAAGCAACTTTCTTGTGTCAGTACATTCAAACAAAAATCATTATACAAAATTCCATGTCATAGACTATTTTTAACAAGACTTTCTCTGTGTAGGTTTTGCTGCTGCAGCCTAAAAGCAGTGCCCAAGCTTAGCAAAATCACCACTTTTTTCCACCTGTTTGCCTACTTGGGTTGTAGGTCAGACTAATGACATTTTAAAAAATTAAGTCATTATAAAAGACCTTGGAAAGGCCTAATTTGTCAGTAAGCTACACCTGAAAATTACAGCTCACTTCAGAGAGAAACTAGTTCATTCATATAGCCATTTCAGTCATGGTGTGTTACACAGACTTACAAGTTACCTAAAAATGTACATGCTAAAATAACTCAATCTAAGTGTTTCATTTCTTGTTATATAGATTTTAATGATACACAAGAAGAGTCACAGAAACACTAATATACTATATTAAAACTTAATTTTTTATGCCTCAAGATAACAGAAGGCAGAGTGGAAAAGTTTGCACGCAGCTCCTACTTTTGCACCTTCTTTTAACTGTCCTACGAAGCACAACGTGACAAGCTGCCTTCGTAAGAGAACAGGTTCTGTGCAATATCATGATAATCAGACAAGAGATTTCCATTTGCTATGCTCGGGGCTGTGAACATCCTATCTGATGAGCACAAATGCGTTTCCTAAAAGAATACATTCTAGACTACTATCTTATCCGACATGGAAGGGCATTGGGCACAAGAGATACATGTGCAAATAGACTTCAGTTCTTATATACAGCAAACCATATTATAATATATTGTGTTCAGTAATAAATGAAGGTTATATTTATTGTAGACTTCCTATTTGCAACTTTTTGCTTTTAAGAGGCATATTTTCAGTGAAAAGCAGAATCAAGCATGCAATATATTTACTGATACAAAAACAAAAATCAGAATTAAAAAAGCACTAACCTCTTCATCAACATTATGGGCAATTCCATTCTGCACTGGTCCAGAATCACTTGGTGGTGTTACTGCAACTTCCACTTTTGCACCTTTCTCTGCGGTATTATCCAAAAATAAGAGCAAGAAAACAACACAGTATTAAAAAACAAATCTATTAGTGAAAATGCAGTCATTAATTCAGTCTGCTTAAATCATCAAATACTGATGGTGAACAAACCTTAAAAAGAGAGAGACCAAAATTCCGGCTTTCATTTGACCACACTTTGAATCAAATTCTTATAAGTCGCAAACTTGTGTTTGAAGAAACCATTGTTCCGGGACTCGTGTTCTAGAAAAATGTACATCCTTTGCAATACTGCATGCTCCTTATGCTAAACTGAGCCTAACATTTCAGGTAAACACAATATATAATGTTCTACACAGACACTGAAGAATGCTAGTGAGGGGTTGCTTTCAAGAAGAACTAAATTCTGTAACACACTAACCTCTGCAATTTCTAAAGTTACCTCCAAAAGTACGGGAAAAGAATAAATGGATGACCTTTAAAACAGAATCCTGTTGCCCTTGTGCAAAACTGTTTAAGGGATTAAAAGAATAAAATTGGGCCTTCAGTTTCTGACAGAACATTTATTCAAATTTATTCTGACTTCGTCTGTCTTGGAATTCTCTAAACAGCTATCACGTCTTTCGGTATATGCTAGATGAAAATGTCAAAGGCCAAAAATCTCTTGGACAATTTGAAGTTACAGGGAATAGCAATAAGAAATGTCTTATACAAGTTCAGCGTGCATTATGGTATGCTCTTGTGAACGTAAGTAAATACAGCTGTCAAGTTACATTACTGCTATCCTGAGATTCCTCTAAATTAAAAATCTGAGATCACAGCCAAAGCTGAGTGCCAGACTGTCTTTAATTATTTCAGTGCATGTGCATTGTCTCTTAACCCCACACTCAGCATTATCGTTTATCAACAGTGTCCCATTCAGTTGCTTGACTGAGGAAGTAAATTTTGTCTAAACATAGCACAAGGTCAGAAAAAGTATCATGTGAGAAAATGATTCAGCTTTTATCAGACACATTTGCATATGGTTTTCTAATGCAGAGAATATGCCATGGTAGACAAAGGATAATATGGATTTCCATTTGGTATAGGAACTTTTGAACTAAAAGACAAATTCTTGCCCTCAGTGAAGAGCCACTGTAAGCTAATTCTGTACAATTAATACAGATGGGCTTAAATGACTTTCAACAACTAGTAGATTCACAAATCAAATCTTAAATAGGAAGATTGTTTCTTCTTGAGGCAGGGGGTGTACTACATAGAACACATAGAATCCTAGAGTAGCAGTTCTTGATCTAGAGACTACAACCATCCCTCTATAACATAGAAGCTACTTGTGTGAAATTTCTGATGGTTTCACTTACTCTCTAGAAAACTCATACAGCTCCATAAAATGAGAACTGGTGAACACTGTTTCCTTTGGATAGGTAAAACATGCATGTATGGCTGGGTTCAGTACATAGAACAACATGGCAAAGCATAATCAGGAAACGAGCTGGTAATGCTATAAACCAGCTGAGACTACCTCAGCTATCTGTTTGGATTGTGGGGATGGTGTTTATTTTGCAGAACTGATTAACAAAACATTTCCTTAACAACACTGCATTGGGGCTGAGCTAACTTCAACTGTGTTGCTGTCCTCTACTTGTGTAAGTAGTTCAGTAACACAGACATGGAGAAACCATGAAACAGGGCTTAGTCATGGTGGTCAGTGCTCTCTTTAGACCTATGGGTTGAACAGGCAGATTACAGGGAAAAACTACAGCAATCTGCCCCTGCATCAACATTTCACAACTCAACAAATGCACTAAATTTTGACATGTAAGCTGCAGGTAAGTTTTGCATCTTTATTTCTGCTAGTTCCTTGCTTGTCCAAAATCAGCACTGCATTTATCTCTTCAGTCCTTCTGGGAGGCTTTCTACCTCCTAATCAGACCTTCTCATCTTGCACTTAACTCCTGTACTGTCTTTGGATTTCATCCCCTTTTCTACAGGGAATCAGAATATGTTTAGCAAGACAGTAAAAACGAAGCAGACAGAGGAATTCACCTCTAAGGATTTACAAGCAAAATGAAACAGTGAAAAACAGCCTCAAGAACACGCGATAGATCTGCATGGCTGCACTCACCATGATTAGCAGCTCCATTCTGTCTTTCACTGTCTTCAACCTGGCACTTCTTTTTGGCGATCTTATGCAGAATTGAGGCCCTCTCCTTGAATTTTCCTAAAAGGAAGCATTATTATTATTCAGATGCACATGCAGATACTTTGAGAGGCAAAGTTTCTTTGCCATAGCTTAGGATCCAAAAATCATTGCTAATAATCCATTTCCCTCCCTCCCTAAACAAATGCTATTAAACATTATCTGATGTTCTTACTAATGCTTTTTTGTTTGTTTGTTTGTCGGTGTTTTTTATTTTTTTTCCCTGTTTTGAGAACTCTGCAAGAAGTAGAACAAGAAATGAAATCCAACTTTTCTTCTGAAGCAGACAGTAAAATTCCATCTGAAAAAATACTGGTGTAGGACCTGAGGCTGAAGAGAAGATTACAGATATTAAGAACAAATGCACACAGTTTCAGGTTTCAATTAGCAGCAACACAGAATTTCAGATGAACCCATATACCACATCATGGTGGGTGTGGTCAACCTTGTCACTTTTCACTCAGCTACGTCCCCATAAATCCTACAGATACTTCAGATGGGAAAGAAGAAATCTTCAGAATAAATTATTTCCATGCCAGCTTCACAAAGGAAAATCTCCTTCTCACCATGTTGTCTCCCATGAGGTTAACTATACAGCTCGTCATATAGACTGCCTTCAGGGCAACTCATCTCCTCGTAAGAGAAAGTCCCAAGTCCTATTACGCTTCACTGATCTCTGTTTCCAAATGATACATTCGAAGTAGGCAATGTCAAAGTAGGCAAACTTAAGCAAAACAAATTCATGCCTTGCTCCACTTTAGTTGATCTGTCTATGTAACAGCTCTTTGGATAGCTTATGACAGTATACGTGCTGTAGACAGACGCTCTCTGTGCCCTTCTCTATTGCATCCTCACTGATTTTGCTTTTTAGGACTTTTTTCCTCTTTTTAAAAGTATAAGTTGTTGACTACAGTATATAGCACTATTAGACCGTGGTCTTGCATGTTTTAGCTATTCATCTCCAGTTTAAAATTCCACTGAAAACAGTTGAAATACTGAAAATTAACAATGAAATAAAAAAGACAGCAGGCTTAAGGTCAAAATATATTTCAGTGGAATCACATAACTGATTAGCAATGCGAAATACTACTGGTCATGGATGAACTCAGGTATCTGGATAACAGAGAAACAGATCACTGTTTCCAGGTTAAAATAAAAGACATACATGAAACAACTGTTGGTTAAGAAAGAAATCCTCTCTTCCCTTCTCACAAATCGAAGATCATCAGAAAGTACACCATCACAAGAAATAGGTTCAAATGCATGTATTAAAGCCTTCGTATGTGCAGAAACTTATGCACAGTACATAGAGACTAGCAGTTACCATTCACTTGGAAGTGGAATTCACATGTCAACAGCAGATCACTTGAATTAAAACATCACCAAGATTTAATAAGCAGTACTATCCTTTCAGCAGCCCCTATCTTTTCACTAGCACATTGTGCTCAGTGTAGGTAACCAAACAGCGGGAGGAAATGATTAAAAGACATAAAATCAACTACCAAAAGCATGAAATTGAACTTTCATTGCTGGAAAAAAGTAACACCAGTCTGTCTGAAGACAGTGAGAAGTAAAAGAACACAGACAGACCTCTGACTCCCCCTTCCCTTTGCCTTCCCTTTTTGTCTATCAGTTTCAAACAAACCAAATCATAACTTGTTCAGCAAAGGGGAAGAACAGACCCACACAGAAAAAGAACCACCCCAGGAAATTTCAGAAAGCCCCAAAGATTTCGGCTTAGGCACAGACTTTGCACGTCTTTTTTCTCTCAACTTCTGGTGTCATTACTAAAATAACCCACAGGAATTTTATGTTAACATTCTTGTTTTTAGGAGAAGCTAGAAGTGTGTATTTCTTACATGCTGTAGATTTGTATACCCAAGCAAAGTTTTCACAGCAACTGGTGCCATGAGAGTTTAGATCGATGAAAATATTTGACTGCACAGTCCCAAAGTAGGATATCCGTTCCAGAAAATAATTAATCTAGATTTGCTGAACTCTGACAGATGTTGCAGTTCATTTTAGTTTAGAAAGGATAGCTTCAAAGGAACACGAGATCAAGGCCAGATGATTAGCAAAGAAGGCAGCTTAAAACTAAATTGGTTATATTTGAATATATGCGAACAAATCAGTGTTGTATAATACATACACCTTGATCTGCATGAGTAACGCCAGCTGGCATCAGCAGGAAGAGATTCTCTTGCTGATCATGGATATATTTAAAAATGCAATCCTTGGACTACACTCTAAATTACAGAGTACAGATTCCTTGGGTCAGAAGCCTCTGATTTTACAGAAAAGTAATTTATCTTCAGAAATTCACTTGTTCAAAAATTTAAGACTTTACAATTTGTCTACTTCTCAGTCTCAGATCAAACACAGTTTACTACATCTGTGCACAACCAGCACCACAGCTAAGCTTTCATGTGTCAGAAGACATCAAATCTGTGGCTGCTGAGCAGTCAGAACTGTGTGTTCCAGTCCTGCTGGTGCCCAGTTGTGGAACACAGCTGGGGGGTGGCAACTGATCAGTTGTGGAAATTCATCTCATGTGATTTCAGCTTGAACTGTAAAATGCTGCAGAAGTGTCACCTGAAATTAAATGTAGTTATGTGATGTTGCA
Source organism: Pavo muticus (assembly GCA_016647715.1). Taxonomy (NCBI): domain Eukaryota; kingdom Metazoa; phylum Chordata; class Aves; order Galliformes; family Phasianidae; genus Pavo; species Pavo muticus. Next base: position 119,538 of record JACDJE010000477.1, on the reverse strand, counting down.
GGCTGTTGCTTGAGGTTACTTGACAGCACAGGACTACTGCAAGAGTTTTTTCCCATCTGGTATGGTATATCACTTCTTCGAGTTGGGCAATTGATTAATCAGCAATTAATATAAAGTCAATTTCTAACCAAACAGAAGCAAATAAAATGAAGACCAGTTTCAAAAATGTGGAGCCCAGAGGCCCTCTGGCTGTATCTGCTATTGTCACCTGTCACTTTTGTCTACAAAAATGTATGTGCCTGTGCTTCTCCACCAGAGGATGAAAAATCTGCTGCCTATCTCCAATCAGGGCTTGGGGGCCCGGGGGTAAGGTTGTATGACATTAGAAAAACCCAGAGATCTGCAACTGGTTTTACATGTTTCTGTGGCTAACTTACTGCAGAAGATGTATAAAAACCTAATTCAAGGAAACAAAAAAAAGAAAGAGTGAAAGAGATGATGAAAATAAGTGTGATGTGGAGTGATAGGGATTATACTTCTGAATATTCAAACAGAGAGCTGAAAATAAAGCACACTTAGATCCAACTGCAGCTTCTGGGGTACTCTGTTCATTATTGCTTTATGAAAGACATGAAAATGATGATGACAGTTGTATTTAAGAAGCTAAATTGTATCATAGACTCTTGTCAGTGTTAATACTCCTTCAGACAAAGAGCTTCCTTCCTTCTTCTTGTTACTGGAAGATTTTTGCTACTGGATTTTAGCTACTGCTACAGCATGCTCTTTGATTGTTTATTCATGAGGAGGGCTTTCTGAGGTGACATTGAATATTAATAGCATTACTTCAGTGTAGGCACAGTAATAATAAGCACATATTTTATACATAGCATACTTGCAAGGAATTTTCCCACAAGTAGCTATATTTAACTACCATAATAGGATTTATAAAAAACTGAAGACTACATATGCAGAAATTGCTTTTGAAATGGTAGGTTTAATACTATGGAATAAAATATAAGAACTTAAACATACCCAGCTCTGAGGCTAGAACGAGAAATGACATTCACAGCTTGATTTGAGAAAACACCGAGATGAGACATACTGCAAAAGTTTTATTTCTGGTAGCCTTATCTTAATTGCTTCAGTTGACTACTCATTTCAGGTGCTTCAGGGTCCTTCAGAAGTGTATTTAAATAACACAGAGACTGATGTTTGCCACGTAAAATCTCCTCTCAAGCATCATCTCTTATATTGGTATGGTATATATTATACTGGTATATTAGAATCAGACAGTGAATCTGTGCAATTAAGGGTGGTGCTCTTGGGCTGCCCTACAAGTTGATGGTCATGCCTGCTCCAAAAGAAACCTGCATCTGTCAACAATGGAAGGAACCACCTCCTGTAGATGGCCCCAGAATAGTATGAGTTTATTTGAGTAACAGCAGCACATCCAGAAAACGAGAAACAGTCAAAAGTTACCAATCATGGCCAAGAGTAAGTCTGCAATGAAGGTTTTCTATAAACCTTTTTAACATCAAGGTCAATCGAAACTAGAAAGTAATCTAATTGAATATGACTGTGTTTATAAATACAGAGAAAAAAAGCTCTTCACCCTTTATTTACAGCATTAAAAATAAGTAGGAATAGGTAGTTAACCTTTCAACAGACCTCAGCGTTATCTCTCTCCTCAGACAGGGCACTAACTACTTATCTGAGCACTAAGAACCATCAGCCTGGCATCCTAGCCCAGAGTTGGACAGCAGCCTCGGTCTTATAGACACTCAGGACTCAGGTCTGGGAACTTCTGAATTACAGAAATGCTGAAATTACAGAAATGCACTTGGACTGAAAATGTGGGGGAAACTAAGGAACTGCGCTCCTGAATCAATGTAGTAAACTATAATGCTTTTCATTAGCAGAAGAACTCCCCAAGATTTCAGTGAGCCCTGATAGGCCCTAATTACTTCCTTCTTGTATTGTTAGAATCAGGATTTTAAGCTGAGTACTTTCTGCATTGCAGTTAAGCATGCAATTAATTTTCCATGAATAGTCATGCCTAGTTCTTAGAATTCATTCATTACTTTTGAATAATACAGTAAACTGAAGTCACTAAATAATCTTCTCAAGCTGAGAGGTTTAGCCAAGTGATTTCAACATCCATTAATGATCTTCTCGAATGCATTGTAAAATATGAGAAAACAAGCATTTACAATTCATACTATACTGCACTATGTAACTTATCAGTGTGGTTTTGCATGTACATTCTTCTTTAGCTGTATTTCCTCATCTGAAAGTAGCAGAACTGAAAAGTTGAAAATAAAATCTGAAAAAAAGAACCATAGCTGATTGCACTGTCAATGAGGTCATGCAAAAAGGAGTCATTCAAAAATGGAGAAACTGAAAACAGAACAAAGAAAAATGAAAGAAAAAGTAAACACAGAAAAGGCTTCGAAAAAAGTTCATACAAACAATTCTAAAGTATTTCTTACCTTCTTCAGTCATTGTGTCATAATATTTTAGGTTTCCATATGATCCAAGCTCTACAACATCACAGTAAAAGACACAAAGATAAGGAACCAGCAGACATTCAAGAAATGTACATGTTTTTGCATGTGCTTCATAAACGTCAACAGTGATTAATGCGAAAAATTCTGCAGGACAGTGACACATAGATTACAGAAATGGAAGTGCCTTTCCACCTCCCTGAAATTTCGCAAGTCATTGATTTTAGAAGAGCAACTTGCTAGAGGGTGTTGTAGAAGAAGCACAGAAATCTAGAATTCAACCTTGTCAAGGTGATTACCAATTTGGTGTCCCTATATTTGGGAATACATAATGAACCTTGACAGGACTTGATCAGCAGGAGCTTTGGAAACTAAACTATTTAACAGGTCTCAGGCCATCCATACAAATACTTACATGTCCAAAACACACAAAAAACATAATGTCAGGAATTGTGCGTAACACCATCTCACACACATTGTTCTGACTAGATGGCTTGTTACAGGGGGGTTGCTTAACCTGACCACTCTTGTCATTTGTGAAGTCAGAAAAGATGTATTTACTCACTTTACTGGGGGTTACAAGACCGAAATTCATTAAACCATTAACTAGATCTTAATACAATAAATTATTATAGACTGTCAGGGCAGAGCAAAATCAATGCAGAGATCTCTAGATCTTTAGGGCTATGTTTATTTTTCTGTGTGATATAATATT